>OY992876.1:203490359-203540359 GCA_963921405.1 Cepaea hortensis
TGGTATACGATGCGTTAATATTAAACGTTGATAAACAAACAGACCATACGAAGACAACACACGGCTTTGTTCCATTATGATTATTCAGTATCTTCCTTTCATTCCATTTTTCGAGATAATTGAGAAAGCCTATACCATATATGCGTACGGTGTTGTCTTTCGCAATGCGAATAATCATGGTTAAATAGTTAGCGGTTTCATTAGACGCCACAAGTACATCGCAAACAGAAGATCTGGCTATTGTGAAAATCGATGATTGGGACTTAATGTCAATAAAGATAGTCAACAATTCAATCAAGCAACACTGAATCTCACTTTGACGATTTGAAACCAAGGAGAGTAAATAAATGTTTACTCGTCAATAATCGTGAATATCCGTCGATAATCGTTAATATTCGTCGATAATCGTGACCAGTTTGGGTACCGTGGCACCGCTTTGTTGGACCACAACAATGTAAATACTACAAAAACAAACACGCTGAGTGGAAGTAACTATCTGTAGTATGTATTTATCCGAGTAACTAAGAGGTTTCAATATAGTCTGAAGTATGTATTTATCGGAGTCATGGAAGCGACAATATAGTTCTGATGCTTCATCAGCATAGAAGAAGGCAATCATAGACACACACTAATTTCTATATACATTGGTTTTCATCAAACACACGCGAATGCATGCATTTAATCCAGTAATGAACCAGCATATGAAACACAACAGCCACTTGTTTGCAATTGAATAGTTTGACTAATACAATACCAGGAAGGCAAGAAAGTGGATTAATACCTGGGATATTATAGCTTGAACCACAGTCTTGTCCAACAATAGTCATTACTAGCATATTTGATTCATTGATTGGTTGGTAGGTTTGTTGGCTCATTGATTGACTGATTACATGATTGATTGATTGATTGATTGATTGATTGATTGATTGATTGATTGATTGATTGTACTCAAAAACCTATATTTGTCACTCTGTGAAATTATCTATTAAGACGTAGCTCTCCGTGGAGAAGTGGTCAACCTATTTGTCTGGTGGCCAGGAGTTCGTGATTTCGTTGTCAGACTCCGTCATTCAGGTGGCCCAGAGGATCGTTGCCGGAGTTGTGGAGTTTGAGAGGTTGTCACCTGCTATGCAGTGTGTCAACCGTAGTCTACGTCAGCATCAAGTGCCCTTCCATCAGGCGTAGGCGTTCATGTCTCTATGAAGATCGCCATCTTTAGTTTTCTGGATCAACTCTGCTGATAACATTCCTCCATGCCACCATCTGAATCCATCCAGTATCATTTCTCTTGGTCTGCCTCCGCCTCTTTTCCCCTTGAACTTTTCAGTCGTCATGATGTTCTCCAATGCCTCTCTTCTCATCAAATGATCGAAGGAAGCCGTTTGTTATTTACATATACTATGAATATGATATGGTTGGGGTCAATCAATCAATCAATCAATCATGGGCCATGCCAGAAAGCGTGGGCGGTCATGACTCGCCATATCACACGATCACCAGAGTCGTGGATCAGCTCAGTGTTCCTGTCTCGTCCATGGCATGTGGCCAGGTCATACAGGTATTTTCCTCTCGGTCTTCCTCTTGGTTTGTTCCCTTCGATCTTGCCAGTTGTCACTAAGTTCTCCAATCCATTTCTTCTCATAACATGTCCAAAAAAAATTTGACTGTCTACGTCTAATTTCTCTAATCAGTTTACGAGTTTCATTTGTCTCCTGTAGTACTTGGTCATTGCTTTTTTCTATCTGTCCATCGTATTCTTTGCACTTTCCTCAGAAACCACATTTCTGCAGCCATCAGATGTTTTTCAGCTTGACTGCACATTGTCCAAGTTTCACATCCATGCAAAAGAACAGGCTCTATGTATCCCCTCAACACTCTTTTTCTCGTTTCAATTGACGTCTTTTTATTGGTCAGAATGTTTTTCATCTGCTAAACTACTTTCGCCATGGCGATTCTTGTTCTAACCTCTTCAAGGCATCTCCCATCAGATGTTATGACTGTTCCGAGATAATTGTACCGATTCACTTGTTGAAGAATATTCCCATTTACTTGTATATTACATTGTGGTACTTCGCTCTTCCTAGTGACTACCATAACATGTGTTCTTTTACAATTTAATTATAACCCCAGCTGCTCACTGTGTACAACAACCGCATCTACTAATTGTTGCAGATCCTGCGCATTGTCTGCAATCAATACTGCATCATCCGCATATCTAATGTTATTGATGTTTCGTCCTCCAATCCTGATTCCATTTATATCATCTGCATTTCTGAAAATATTTTCACTGTACAGGGAAAAAATATCTGGAGACATTACACATCCCTGCCTAACACCTGTCTTAATAGGCTGATATTGACCCAACTTCATTGTCAATCCTTATGGCAGCTTGTTGTTTCCAATATATGTTTTTTTCTATGTCTAATTATCTTTCCCGGCCGGTCTCTCTGGCTGAGGGGTTACAACACTTTCTCCGTAATCCCGTTTATCACGCAGAGTCTCGTAGCGGGAGAGAACTGGGAGCGGTTCGACCCCCGCTGGTGACTAGCGGGATACTGAGCCGGCCGCTCAGAAAGCAATGGCAAACCACTGAGCGTAATCTTGCCAAGAAATCAACAGACAGCTGAAAGATGCTGCTGTTGACAGCGATGTCCTGTAAAGGATATGCAAAAAAAAAAATTAAAAAAAATATCTTTCCCATCAATTTGTAGATCTGCAAGCATATCCACCACATTGACATGTCTAACTCTATGAAAAGCCAATGTGTAGTCAATAAAGCAAAGATGTATATCCTTCCTTACTTATATATCACGTTCAATAACTGTTCGCAGCATATACACAACATTTACTGTACCCTTTCCTTCCACAAACCCACATTGTTCTTCCAATATTTCAGGTTGTAATTTCTTCCTCACTCTTTGCACGATAATTCGTAGCAAAATCTTTGTGATGTGACTCATTATACTAATTGTTCTATGTTGATCACATTCCAAGGCTCCTGATTTCTTTGGGATTGCAATAAATACAGAATTACATAATTCAGAAGGTATATCCACAGTATCATATAATGTGTTCAGCAGTCTGGTGACTTGATCTAGTCCATATTCTTCTAAAGCTTTAATCATTTCTATTGTGATGTTATCTTCACCGGGGGCCTTGCCAGCTTTCATATGCTTAAGAACATTTCGAACCTCCATCTTCAAAATTGGCCGTCCTTCATTATTACATCCAATATCATACTGTTCCTCTGTTATCCTCATAAAGGTTTTTCACATAATCTGTCCATAAATGTATAATCTGATCTTTTTCTATTATGATTTTGCTATCTTTAGTTTTTAGACAGCCTGTACTTGTTCTTTTATTAGTAAGTTCCTGAATTCTTTTGTGCACTAATTTAGTATTTTGACTGTTGTTTTGTTTTTCAATTTCTAAGCATTTTTCCTCAAGCCATGCTTCTTTTGCCTCCTTACATAATATTCTGACTTTGAATTTCTTCATATTTGGCAGAATTATTTTTGATGAGTCTTCTTGTTTGTTTCCATTAGGTGTAAAATTTCTTCAGTCAACCATTTCTTACGACCCACCTTCTTTAATTTTGGAATAGTTGTTTCTTCAGCCAAACTGATTGAATTCTTCAACATTTCCAATTGATCATCCACATCCTGGAATAGGATCTCTAGATCAGACAATATATCAAATATGTTCTGTACTTCTATGTTGAATTTGTTTTGTATTTCCTTGTCATTACTCAATGTACACAAATCATATTTAGTGTTTCCTGTTATATACTTGACTTTCTTCAACTTTATCCTCAATGTTCCTGTAAGTAATCTGTGGTCACTATAACAGTCAGCACTGGGAACTGTTTTTGCTATTGTTAACGCATTTCTAAATCTTCTGCTAATCAGAATGTAGTCAATCTGGTTTCTAATCCTCTTATCAGGACTCCCTCATGTTCATAATCTTCTAGGGAGTTGCTTAAACCAGGTGTTTCCTACAATTTGTTCCTGTTCTTTTGCCCACTCTAAGAGGCTGTACCCTCTTTCATTTCTTTCTCCTAAATCATAGTTTCCTACTGTGTATCTATCACCTTGATTTCCTACTTTTGCATTGAAGTCCCCTAATATGATGTTTATTTCTGAATTTTTACATTTCTTTAAGGCAGACTCTATGTCATTAAAAGATTCCTCTACACTATCTTCACTGGATTCTCCTGTTGGGGCATGTACTTGAATAACATTTATGCTAAAAGGTCTGCCACTTAATTTAACTAGTAGAACTCTGTCCGACACGGCCCTTATCCTTGAACAGATTTTGATGTCTTCCGGTCCAAAATAATTGCCACTCCCCTTTGTCGATCTTCACCTCATATTAAAATCTTCATCTATCTTGATGCCTGTACCTGTCCATCTCGTTTCGCACATCCCTAAAATATTAATTTTTTCTCTTTCCAGTTCTTGTTTTATGTTCTCTAATGTGTCGTCGTCGTTTAACGTCCTAACATTCCATGTTGCTAATTTTAATGTCTCCATCCTTGTCTTAAGATGATCAGTCTTTAGGCGAATCATAATGTACTAGGCACTTTTAAAGAGGTAGTTTGCCGTTGCTTTCCTCTATGGCAGTGACCATACTGGCCAGGTGACCGCAACGATTGTCTCACGAAAGAGATCCTCTGCCTGCCGTCGCGAAACTTGAGACCATAACCAACAAATATCTGTCGGTTGCCCTCAAAGTATCATCCACCACCTACCTTCCGTGTCTTTTTTTGAACACTTCCAATAAACGAATAAGAAATGACACCACATAATACACAGGAAAACACTAAACAGCGTAAAACACTAAACAGCGTAAAAAACTAAACAGCGTCTCCCGAAGAATAAACGCGTCACGTCGTCGCCATTTGGACCGGTATTTGTATGGTTGGGGTACGTTCTGTTTAATGTGTTCTTCCAATTTTGGACAAAGCTATGTTCATACGATGTCCAACTGCCGAGGGGCATTTTAAGAGCCCAGTGTGCAGTTTCCAGTATCTTTCCTTCCTTCTGTCTTTGCCTCCCAGAAATTTCAAAATGATCTAGTGCCCATTTTAATAAGCTCTCTTCTTCTTCTGTCCTTTTCTTCTACTTCTTCTTCTGCGTTCGTTCGGAATGTTGTTTTAGACGTAATTGTGTTGTGCCTGTTCACAGCATAGCTGCGAAATTGCACCTTTCGGCCGAAACATCCGACTTCTTTAGGCATGTGTTGACCGGGTTACCTTCCCGGATGTTTCGTAGAACGTTCAACTCTCACTGTTGTGGTGTTAACTCCATCCCAGCTGGTCCATTTAAACAGCTTAAGACATCCCGGCCAGCCCTCAAGGGAAGGCAGGGGCAGACCATGGGCATTCCCCACCATCCAAGGAGGATTCCATAATTGCAGACCCGAAACATAGTGCCGTTCTGGTACTGGGCTCACCCAAGGTATCGTCACGTCCTGAACATGGCTTCTTAGGTCGAGTTTATAATATGCGTCATCTTTCTAGATGATTATTTCTGTGATGGCCTGGATGTTCTGATTCCCAAATGGTTCTAAACGTGCTTTTTTATAAACCACTTTGCCTCATTATAGGTTATGTCTATGTCAGGTTGAGGTAGTCGCCCGACCTCTTTTGCCAATATGTCAGCCTCTTCATTTCCAGGTATATTGAAATGTGATGGTATCCACTGTAAGACAACTTTTTATTGCTGCTCTAAGGTCTGCTACTTCTGTACTGTTTATGCTCTTCAGTATTGAGACAGCTGACTTTGCATCTGTAAAGATACCTATTTGCTTCTCTTTATGTTCATCCATCAAGAGCATTTCTACTGCAGTTTTCAAAGCCTCTACTTCTGCTTTTAAGTTACCTGAGAGTTTTCCAGTTGCCACTGACTATTTTTTAACTTTTTTAAATTTAGGAGAATTCCTTCTCCTCCATTTTCTACTGAATTTTAGGCTGATCCATATGTATGTGCATGGGTCCAATTACAACAATTATAAGCAATTCATATTTGGTTCCTGGGGCGAATGTTGCGAATACATCGGAATGCGAACGTATCTAGCAACGATTGCCTGGAAGAAGCCAATGAAAGTAGATAGTTACATACAACAATACGAAAGAGACAAACAGCATTCTATTGAGAAGAGACTTTGGAAAGCATCGTGACGAATGGAAAGATCAACTGGAAAAGAAGCATAGGACCAAATGAAATTATGCTGGACGGATTAACACGATGCCATTATCTATCATCAGCAGAGTTGATCCAGAGCACCAAGGATATTGGTGCAACTCCATGCCACCATCTCTGTCTATCCAACCTCATTTCTTTCAATCTGCCCTGTCTCTTTTTCCACTGTCTTTTTTCAAGCAATACCTGTTAGCTACTCCAAGGTCTTCGCAACACTCGTGAAGAACACCAGGAAGCGAGCTGTGCGGGGAGATATAGTGTCTATTTCCTTAGACATGTCATATCTTCAACACAATGAATTCGCTTGGTGAATTTTAACACAGTCGCCATAAACAAAACATTGCAGTATTTCTTCCCTGGCATATTTGATGCATCTCGTTATTATGGCGTCAGTGTTTCAAGCCAACTCCTGGGCATCTCCCATAAAAGGCTAGGGCGAGAATGTTGAACTGCCGAGGTCTCCAGAACTGGACATCGAATACAATGCTATGACTACGAACACGCTATATTACTGTGGTCTACCAACTGGCCGCCTCCTCAGTCGGGCTAACGTCCCGTATCAATGTTGCACGCCCTGATGGTTTCAGAACTTGGAGAGGGAAACGACAAAACTGCAACGCAGTGTCCGCGGTCCACTAAGACCCTATTGCCTCAGCTTACTGATTATCATTTTTAGCCACATTATGAGAAGAGAAACACTAGAACATGTTGTGTCAACGGGAAACATCTGTTGGAAAGAGATAGAGAATGGGAATTGAGTGAGAATTCTTGACAGCCTTGTATCATGGCATGGAAGGGTGTCAGCGCACGGACTGATGCATGCTGTCTTAGTTCACTAGAAACGGAGTAGCATAATTCGAAACGGCAGTCGGCAGGACACTTAACTGATTCAGTGCCGAAGAACAATATAACGCCAACTATGATTTCCCATTTGGTGAGAAGGACGAGATACTGCCATATTCGGGTCATCGTGTTTCGCGGTATCTTCCGCAATTTCAATGCGCTGTGGACGGATATTTATATTATAATACGTGTTCATTTTGTTGTGTACCATGTCTGGTCCAAACCTTATTTTTGATTGGCAATGGAATCGATTTAATGATGATGTTAATTATTTTTAAAGTTCAGTAACTTTAAAAGCTATGCAAGAAAATAATGAAACAAAGCTCGCAATATGTAAATGTCTTTACTGAAAACAAAATACTGAAATAATCTAAATTAACTAGCATTCTAAAATCTAACACGGACACTGAGTTTCATTTTCTGTTTTCTTTTCTTTTCTTTTTTTTTATCCACTAAGAACTCATTGTTGAACAGGAAAAAAAAAAAAAAACGCAGATAAACACTTGTAATCTTCTCAGCCGGCATTATGTCAACTCATCTCATCTTGTTTCCCTTGTACCTTGCGGTGTGGAGGTGAAGCATAAACAGCGGGAGAATACCCGTTTATGTGCTTCATAAATCGAGATTCCCATTGACTATTCCCTCTGCTCATCGTTTACATGACCGGCCTCTTCTTCTGTTTCCATTTGGTCTGTGCATCATTGCTTGCTGTGGCATACTGTCAGTTAGTAAGCCGGGTTTATACAAAACAAATTAAGTCTCTCATACTTGTTCAGGATAGGACCAGATTTTAAATACAAAAAAAAATACTCGTGTCCACCCACTGGGACGTACAGGTTATATTCCGGTAGCCCAATATTGTTATGAATGGCACTCGATGGCTGATGTGGTCACAATCAGGCAGGCCGACTTTGCATTCTATAACATTTCTTGGTACTTGTCTTAGGATGGATCAACATGTGAACAAAACATAAGGATTCGAACCCATAACCACCAGGTCGTCAGGCGAGAGTGCTAGTCATTGCGCTACCTCTGCTTACAGATTGAAAAATAAGTTAACGAAAATAGTTGATAAACGTTTAAAACTATAAAACTTTTAAAACTATTAACATCAGCGATTAAAGACATTTTAAAACAATAATCCAAGAAAAGGCTCAAAACAATTTTCCGACGAAATAGTTTGTTCTTATACAAAATAGGATGAAAAATAACTTCGCAGGTAATGATTGGCTACAGGAAAAGAAATTGCAGTCAGAAGACTCTTATCTCAAAAAATTAAATGTTAATTTTTGTATTCATATTGGCTTTAGTATGTTGTATAATTCAGGTAATTATTTTACCTTGTAAGTTAAAAAGATGAAATGTGGGAATATAATTAATTATGTCTTACGCCTGCTTTCTCGTTACTTGTTCATATTTGTATTTACAGTAGACATCCAAAAGTTAGCCAATATCTGAATCACGTTAAGATTGTGTGTAATTGTCTGTGGCTGGTATAGAGATCCACAATAGTTAACAGTAGCTATATCGCAAAGAGATTGTGATTGTCTGATATTTACAGCAAACATCCAATATTCAACACTAGCTGCAATATCACGAAGAAATTGTATCACGTTAAGATTGTGTGTGATTGTATATGGCTGCTATTGAGATCCAATAGTTAACAGTAGCTATAGCACAAAGCGATTGTGATTGTGTGATATTTACAGCAAAACTCAAATAGTTAACATTAGCTATATCACGAATAGATTATGTTCTTGTGATTGTCTGATAAGTAAAACAAAAATCCGTTAATTAATACTATCCATATAACGAAGAGAGTATGTTCTTGAGATTATCTGATATGTAAAACAGAAATCCAATAGTTAACACTAACCATATCATGAAGGGTCTCCGTGGCGAAGTGGTCAAGCCGTCTGACTCAGGCTCCGAAGGTTGTGGGTTCGATTCCGGGCCGCATCCTTCGGTTCACGAGTGCATTTTTTCGGATACTCCTGAGGGTCGTCGCTGGAGCTACGGAGTTCGTGCTATGTGCGACGCTTTTCGCGTTGCGGACAGAGACTGAGCCATATGAGACAAACCGGGTGCAATGAGGTTAACCCTGTCGACCTTTAAGCGACTTTTGTTTATATTATGAAGGGATGATGTTCTTGTGATTGTCTGATATTTCCAGCAAAAATTCAATATTTAATATTAACCATATCAAGAAGAAATTGATTTCTTGTGACTGTCTGATATGTAAAGTAGAAATCCAATAGTTAAAACCAGCCATATAACAAAGAAGACTACAAACGATATTATATCAGCATACTTCTTTTGCATTTCAAGTCTGCTGGGCTGTGATTTGTGGTGGTTGCATTGGTCCTGATTATTTGTTTTCTGTGAAGGTTGTAGCTGTCTGGCAGACGTCCTACTATTGACTTTTGATAGATGTACTTTCATATTGTCTTTCTCATTAGTGTATTGTTCAACAGGGCTGACAATATTGCTCTTTCTTCTGCTACTGCTATGTTCTTTTATCACATCATCATCATTCTGTAAAAATAAAAACATGAATTCGTTACATTTGATATCAGATAAATTGATGCCTGTAATAGTAGTAGGTTTTGTTTTTCTAACGGATAAATAATTATGATAAAACAAAAAAGTACAGTTTATAAAGCAAACAAATTCAGAAACAATAATCATCATCATAAAGTGTCTTGTCGACTCGTGTAGGCGATCATGCTTCTCCACATCATGGGGTCACCACCGGCACGTATCAATTCGTGTACTGACATTCTTTCTTGCCATGAAACAGCGCTGTCAAGAACCTTCCTCTATCTCCCTGTCCACACATCTGTCCAGTTGTCACAATGTGTTCTAGCTTCTGCCTCTCATAATGTGGCCAAAAATGATGACATCCTCTTTCTGATGATTGTGATAAATTGCTTGTGTGTCTTGGTCTCTTTTAAAGATTATTAGATTATTCATTTTGGATGTCAAAGAAATTGTCAGCATTCTTCTGTAAAGACACGTGCTGAAGATTCAAGAGAATTCTTTGCTAGTTTGCTAATTGTCTAGGATACACAGCCATATGTTATAACTGGTTCTATGTCACATGGAGGAATTCTTGTTCTAACCTCCAATGACAAGGAATTATTGAAAAGATGTTCATCATTTTATAAAATTTAGTTTTTTTAATCTGTTCTTTATCCATGTACTTTATCGTCCATCTGATGTTATCCATGTGGCTTGATATTTGAATTTCTGCACTTGCCTCAAGTTAATACCATTTTAAACACAGTAGTCACAAACAATATGTTGCACAATTTATTGTCCGGCATATTTCGTTGCATCTCCTCAGCCAAGTGCATACTGCAGAGTTATATATCATATGAAGTGAATAAATAGATAATTCTATGGTTGAAATACTTGAAACAAATAGTCGCTTTTATTGATAGATTGTGGAGCATTTGTTATCCACACGGTAATTTTATATTTGAAACGAACTCTTTCTATTTGCCTACAACAGGCTGGAACCGCCTAATAGCTAAGGCATCGCTTTATTTGAGAAATATTTTCTGGTTGGTCGAATACAGTAAACGGATCACTTTTTCTTTGTTAACTTTATCACAGTAGTTAATGACATGTTAAGAAATCAACGAGGAGGGCGTTTTATAACCTGTTGACCGCAAAGGGATTCTTGGTGACTGATTAATTCTCTTTTTCCCGCTCACATTGGTATATGTTTAGCTGCTCGATTTGTCTGTTCGTTCTGCATATGTTAGTTGTTCGGTAATCACACTGGAATTGATCAATGGAGTTTGATTTGGTGTATGGAGACAACAAATCTTTAACAGCTGGAGAAGGTATCGGATTGGTGTTGTATCTTATCATTGGTTCAGCAACAAAGAATGTTTGGCTTACTGCTGTTTTAAGTCGACCGTGTATTCGTTTCATTACATCGTTCCCTCGTTTACATTTGAAGATTAATTCTGTGGGGATATGTTTGGACGGCTGGCGGTGACGCTTGATGAAGTCGGCTGGATATCCACTAGATTGCAGTCTGATTAACGGTGCCCAGTTCTTCTTTTAGTGCGTCATCGGAGCAAAAACTTTCTAGCTAGATTAAAAGCAGCCATACCAGGCCTTTTCTGTGTGCATTTTATAACTTAACTGTTATAGCTATGGGACTTATTTCACTTTGTGTATTTATTGGGCCTGCTGACGTGGTGATTTTCATTGTTTCAGCCTTATCCCTGTTGAGGTTCTCATGTTGTATTTTTCCCATTTTGTTGAAACTGAATTGATATGGTGTTGCCTTGCACTTTGTCATCATAGATATAACTTTGGTAATACATTACTTGCCGGCTTCCTGGCTTAGATGTTACGACTTTTCTCCGTAATTTCGTATACTCTCGTGTTAACGTGATGACGGTGAGAATCAGCAGTGGTTCGAATCGCATCGGTAACCTACGGGGTATGTGAGCCGGCCGCTCAGAAAGCAATGGCAAACTACTCTGCGTAATCTTGCCAAGAAATCAACATACAGCTGAAAGATGCTGGTGTTGACAGTGATGTCCTGTAAATGATATGCAACAACAACAACAACAAAAATACATTACTTGCCGGCATCCCTGGTCTAGAGGTTACACGACTTTCTCCGTAATCTCGTATACTCTCATAAGTATCGTGACGACGGTGAGAATCGGTAACGGTTCTAACAGCGTCTGTAACTTACGGAGTATGTGAGCCGGTCGCTCAGAAAGCAATGGCAAACTACTGAGCGTAATCTTGCCAAGAAATCAACAATCAGCTGAAAGATGCTGATGTTTACAGCGATGTCCTGTAAAGGATATGCAAACAATACATTACTTCACAAACACACATAAAACCATCTTCATCATATTACCTCCCATTAGTCACTCACCTCTTTCCTGTGATAAATGAAGACGACAACAATAGTGTCGATAACCGTCAGCACGGAGAAGATAAAGATGACTATCAGGTAGATGATGATGACTGGTACAGCGTCAGCCGTCTGTGGCAGCATCTCCCCGACCATGCTCAGGAACACAGACAGGGCCAGTAGTACGGTGATCCCTGAGGTCATAAAATGCATAATTGATCACATCCAGGCTCCGTGGGAGCATTGGGTTGGAACTGGTTGACACTCACATACATAAAACCCTTGCGGGAGGTAAGTATAGCCGAAAGGATAAGAGTGCTCGTATTTAAACATCGGGTGTTCTGATGCCGAGGCAGCTGGCTCAATCTGTACACCAGTAAGTTAAACTAAACTGTTGGTATCTCATCCTTGACTTGGAGAAGTAAATTACAAGCACCTCCGACGCCGGGTTTGCCTGATGGAGGGACACTGGTAATAGGGAAAGCTAATCAACATGCAAACATGAGTCCAATGTTATAGAAGTAATAGCACGTTTATGGATTACGCTTGAGTTCATAGCGAGCGAAAGCAAGCAAGAAAAACAAATCTTGGTGGAAACATCAACAGTCAAAGCTTAATCCCAGCCAGTCCTCATGTGCTTGTCGAATCATAACCTGTTCACATCCTAGAATCCTTATGTTCGTGTCGAATCATAACCTGTTCACATTCTAGAATCCTTATGTTTGTGTCGAATCATAACCTGTTCACATCCTAGAATCCTCATGTTCGTGTCGAATCATAACCTGTTCACATTCTAGAATCCTTATGTTCGTGTCGAATCATAACCTGTTCACATCCTAGAATCCTCATGTTCGTGTCGAATCATAACCTGTTCACATTCTAGAATCCTTATGTTCGTGTCGAATCATAAACTGTTCACATCCTAAAATCACGATGTTCGTGTCGAATCATAACTTGTTCACATCCTAAAATCCTTATGTTCGTGTCGAATCATAAACTGTTCACATCCTAAAATCACGATGTTCGTGTCGAATCATAACTTGTTCACATCCTAAAATCCTTATGTTCGTGTCGAATCATAACTTGTTCACATCCTAAAATCACGATGTTCGTGTCGAATCATAACTTGTTCACATCCTAGAATCCTCATGTTCGTGTCGAATCATAACCGGTTCACATCCTAGAATCATGTGTTCTCTGGCTTTGAACTCAAGAGTAGCCTATCCTCGTGCTACTACTCATAGAAGCACTGGACTGATTTTTGTTTGTGGATTAGCGTCCTCTATTTCCAGTGTCCCTCGCCATCAGGCTACCCACTCAGAGTTATGACGTACTTATAGTTTACGTCCCCATATCAAGGACGAGAAGTCAGCATTTTAGTCCAGCTGACCAGTGTAGGGGGTGAACCCGCTAACTTGACATCAGAACGCTGGAAGCTTAAGAGCAAACGCTTGCATTTTCTCAGATGTGAAATGTCAATCCTGGTGGGGCACACCCCGCTGGTTATTGAGCATGGAAAGAGAGCTGTGAACAACAGTCCCCTTGGAGAACGTTTTTAGGTACCAGGTCTGAGAAACATCTCCACGGCAACCTGACTCCGATAGAAGCAAGTACTTTCCGGTGCCCAAACGTCCTGACAGCCAATGCATCCAACTTTAAAGTCTCAGTCTTCTACAGGATGGATCAACCAGTGAATCATGCCTGGATGTTCAGTTCGGCATCATACAATGTCTATCTCATCTCATCTCATCTCATCTCATCTCGTCTCGTCTCGTCTCGTCTTATCTCAACTCATCTTATCTTATCTTGTTCCTCTTGTACCCTGTGGTGTCGAAGTGAAGCATAAAATGCTGGAGAGTGCCCGTTTATGGGCTTCATGTATCGAGATTCCCACGGGTTCTAAGAATATTTTGGATACAGAAAAAAAACAAATGCATCCATACGATAAGAATATTGAAGATTCCCATGGGTTCTAAGAATATCTTGGATACAGAAAAGAACAATGTTATGTTATGTTATGTTATGTTATGTTATGTTATTCCCTCTATCCATCGTTTACATTATCGGCCTCGTCTTCTGGTTCCATTTGGTCTATACGTCATTGCTTGGTGTGGCGTACTGTTAGTTGGTAGCCTAGTTATGTGAGTGAACCATTCAACTTGGTGTTTTCTAATGAAACCTAGCGCTACAATTACCCCCACTTTAGTCCTGATTTCATCATTTCTGATTTTCTCTCTTCTTCTTGATCCAATGTCTGTCAGATGTTGGCAAATGGAAATAGCTCAAAATTGAAAAATTTCATCAGGAATGTAGCCAAATATTGAAAGTGGCAAATAACTATAAAATTAGTCTAAAACAGTTTATTTACAGTGGATTCGTTAGTATACTTCATAAAAGTACATAAGAACATAAAACACACTGGTGCAATAGTGAACAGGCTATTCCCTGTCAACCTACGACACAACCTTGCCAATACAGTGGTCACGGTTCAATCCTGAGCAGTAAAACGATTCTTTTCTCAAACAACTACTACTTGCAATTGACGCAGCTTTTAAGATTCATTCATTCATTCAGTAGCATGTCCTTTGAAAAACAATACTCCCATAACAACCGTTCGGAAAACGTCTCGGTTATAAGCAAGATATCCCGCGTCCGATACACCCATCTAGAAATCATCTGTCGCATGATGCACCCATCTTCTCTTTGGCCTTCCTCTTCCTCTCTTCCCGGGCATATACCCCTTCATTATTGTCCTCTCCAAACTTTCATGACGTGTCAAGTGACCAAAATATTTCAATTCTCGTTGTTTGCATCGTCTTCAGTGGCCAACCTTCTTCAATATTCAGATCTTGTTGTATGGATGCATTTGTTCATTTTTTGTCCAAGATATTCTTAGAATCAGTCTATAAAATGTATATTCAAGGGCATTTATGCGCTGTTCAGCTAGTTTAGTAGTGGCCAGGTCTTACAGGCGTACGTTGCAAAGGGAAAGATGCATGCTCTCAAATATCAATTTTTTTTTAGGTCTATCTGTTCCACATCACAATTTATTCTGTTGGTTTAGATTTTGAAGAGTACTAGATATTCGTCTTTTAAATTCTTTCATTATGCCACCATTGTTTGTAATTAATGTCCCAAGATATTCGAAATGTTCCATCATCTCAAAATTTTCCTCATTAACATATATCTCTTTCTCCATATTAGTTTTATGTATATGCGTTGTCTTTGTTTTTGCTACGTCAAGATATAAGTTGTTACTTTCACTATTCTTTTGGGTTGAGGTTATTAGTTTTTCTATACGATTCTGTGATATGGATAGTAATACTGTATCATCAGCATATCGAATCTCTGGTATTTGTTGACCGCCGATATTTAGGGCATCATACTGCTTTTTGGTTATATCATTTCTGACATTTCTCATTATATTTTCGACGTGCAAGTTAAACCAATAGGGGGACAGCACACATCCCTGACGGACTCCTTGCTTGGTGTCAAACCATTCTGATGCCTTGCCATCTATTCTAACCGCTGATTGTTGGTCTAGATAAAGCATTTTAATATGGCATTTGTTAATGTTCAAAATATTTAAAGAATTGTCTGGAAACAACATGTGACGTGAAGAGAAATGGTCACCAGATCTCATCATGCCGTGACGTAGAATATTTAATAGCCTAACACTTCACAGCTCAAATCAGTTTCTTTCACGAAACCAGTTGTTGCCTTTCTGACACTAGAAATGTAATAAAGTATACCCATAGTTAGAAGCAGTGAGTGCTGTAGGGTCTTGTTTTGGCCAATACAATCAGTAAAGAGCCTTGTTACTGGCGTATTTGGGACTGGCATTATGGTTCTGATATTATGGTCCCATGTATTATCACTCCCACCGATTTTACTTCCTAGAACATCTCCCGACACCCATGTTAAGCTGAGTCGGTTTGGGAGCCCTACTAGAACATCTCCTGGCACCCATGTTAAGCTGAGTCAGTTTGGGAGCCCTACTCAGTTTTCAACAATAATCCACGCTCAATGGGGTTTCGAACACAAGGTGACTATTTACGGTTCTCAAATGATATAGCACGTGCAATAATTGACTCTTTACAATTTGTGAAACACATATAAACTAACATTACTGACTTTACGATTCGTGAAACACATATAAACTAACATTTCTGACTTTACGACTCGTGAAACATATATTAACTAACATTACTGACTTTACGATTCGTGAAACACATATAAACTAACATTACTGACTTTACGATTCGTGAAACACATATAAACTAAGATTACTGACTTTACGATTCGTGAAACACAAATGATCTAACATAACTGACTCATTATGTTTCGCGAATAACAAAGCACCTACAATTACTGACACTTTATGGTTCGTGAAAGATATAGCACCTACAACGAGTAATTCTTAATAGTTCGTGAAACACAAAGTACGAACCAAAGTTGGCTTTATGTGAAAAAACATAGCACCAACCATAACAGATTCTGGCCCTTCGTGAAACATTATGATCTAACATATCTGACTATTCAGTTCGTGAAACATTATGATCTAACATATCTGACTCTATTCAGTTCGTGAAAGATTATGATCTAACATATCTGACTATTCAGTTCGTGAAACATTATGATCTAACATATCTGACTCTATTCAGTTCGTGAAAGATTATGATTTACAATAACCTCTATTAAGTTCGTGAAACATTAAGATCTAATATAATTGACTCTATTCAGTTCGTGAAACACATAGAATCTACCATAACTGACTCCTTACGGTTAATGAAACATGTAGTAAGTACCATGGTTCTGTGCTATTTGAGAAACTCAACGATTACTGTAACTGACTTTATTGTTCGTGAAACACAATTACTTACCATAACTGACTCTTTGCTCTTCGAGAAACACATTGCAATTATTGTAACTAACTTTACTTTCGTGAAACATAGTACATACCATAACTGACTCTTTCTCCAGAGTCTGCTGGAATGAGAAAGACCAAAATGTTCAGAAACGATAATAAGACGACTGGTATCACAGTGTTCAGGAGGAAAAAGGTCGGACGTCTTCGCAGCCAAAAAGTGATCTGAAGATTAAACAATTATTTGGATGTTAGTGATTAGAGTGGTGTTTAAAATATGTGAGTTAAAATTGAATATAAATTCATATTTAACATATAGTGAGAAAGTGTAAACTCGTGAGATTTGTTTAAACCACTTAAATTTTTGTTTTGTAGCGATTAATAGTTGAGATTCTTTCTCCTCCTCCTCCTCCTCCTCCTCCTCCTCCCCCCCCCTCCTCCTTCTTCTTCTTCTTCTTCTTCTTCTTCTTCTTCTTCTTATATTACTGCTACTACTGCTACTACTACTACTACTACTACTACTACTACTACTACTACTACTACTACTACTACTACTACTACTACTACTACTACTACTACTACTACTACTGCTACTACTACTACTACTACTACTACTACTACTACTACTACTACTACTACTACTACTATAACTACTACTACTACTACAACTACTACTACTACTACTACTACTACTACTACTACTAATACTACTACTACTACTATTACTACATCTACTACTATTACTACCACCACTACCACTACCACCACTACTAATACTACTACTACTATTACTACTGCTGCTGCTGCTGCTACTACTACTACTACTACTACTACTACTACTACTACTACTATTACTACTACTACTACTACTACTACTACTACTACTACTACTACTACTACTACTACTACTACTACTACTCCACATCCTCCGCCTCCTCCTCCTTCCTCTTCTTCTACTCGTCCTCCTCCTCCTCCTTCAACTTCTTCTTCTTTTACTTCTTCTTTTTCTTAAAACGTGATTAATATCGAACATTTGGCTGAATGGATAGCATCACAGATATTTTGTTAAGAATCGTCGTTTGAAGAGATAGGAAGGAAATGCACCCCGAAGAAGGGAAAGAACAATGTATATTTGTAGAAGACAAAAGTACAACATATGATCTGTATTTACTGGGAACACTGATAGAGCGTTCGGTAGAAGCAAACAAAGATCTACATCTTTGCTTCATTGACCGCACACAGGTTTTCCATAGAGTAAAACACGTCGATATAATATAACATGCATATGGGGAAAAAAAATCAAATATTGAAAACAACACGCTGCATAAAATGGAATAACGAAGTGGGTCAATACCAGTCAGTCAGAGAGGTGTGAGATAAGGATAGGATGTATATTATCTCGAAACCTTTTTTTTTCCTCAGTTTTCTGAACGTTTTATGAGAAATTTAAAAGACATGAGAGGTATCTCCATCGGAAGAGATAACACCAACAGTACCAGATATGCTGATAACATATTATTAATTGTATTTAGTGAACAGTATCTGCAGTGTCCACATGCTGTGTTTACTGTACATAGTGTAGGAAGCTGGATTTAAAATTAATTTGAAAAAAAAACACAAATTATGGTCATCTCCAAGGGTAAAAAAAGGTTTAAAATATAAGAGGATCGACTTCATTGCACCTGGTTTTATCCCATATTGTTCGGTCGCTTTTCCGCAGTGCGACCTGCCTAAAGCGTCGCACAAAGCACGAACTAGCTCCACCATGACCCCCAGGAGTCTCTGAGAAAACTGCTCTCATGAACTGAACCTGGGCGGAATCGAGTCCACAACCTTCGGAACGCGATGCAGGCGGCCTAACCACATCACCAAAACGAAAGAAACACGACGATGAAACATCCAAGTAAACGCCGGATTTCTTAAATACGAGTTTCGGTGCAACTTATCTCGGAATAGCCATGACACCCGATGCTTTGCTGAGGTACGAACAAACGAACTTTAACGAACGAATGGACTTTATTTTCAAAGGGTAACAAATTGGGCACGCAGGCCCGTCTTACATTCGGCCCTTTCAATCACTCAGCTTTCGTTCATCAATAGTGCATAATACATTCACATAGGAAAAAAACATTGTCAAAAGAATATTGTAAACATAAACAATGAATATTACCATGTTATGAGATACATCCTCCACCCGCCCACCCATCCCATATCGACCCACACATCCCCCACAAACACATCCCCCACCCAACTGCCATATGACGGCACACCACACACACACACCTCCAGGCACACATACATGTCCCCACACATCCACCCTTCCCCCCACATCCCACACCCACACACACACCCCCACCTACACAATCTCCCCACCCACACACATATCTCCCACTCACCATACATCCCCCACACACACATCCCCCCACATACACATCCCCACCCACCCACACATCCCCAGGTACACAAAATGCACCCATCCACACATCCCCCACCTACACAATCTCCTCGCCAACACACACATCCTTCACCCACCAACACTCAAACACCCACATATTATCCACCACCCACACACACACACACACACACACACACACACCCAGTCACCCAGTCAAACACACATCCCTCAACCTCACATCCCCCTCCCACACATATCCCCGCCAACCCATACATCCCTCACCTACCCACACACACACCCGCATCCACCCACATTCCCCCACTTACACACATCCCCACCCACACAATCTCTCCCAACCCACCCACACATCCAGAAGCCACCCACACACACACACACCCACCCATCCCCCAACCTACACACACTCACCCACCCACATATCCTCCGCCCACACACCCCCAAACACACATCCCTTAAACACACAACCTTAAACACACATCTCGCACCCACACACACCCCCACCCATACACACATCTCCCCACCACACACACATCTCCCCACCCATACACACATCCCACACACACACATCCCCCACACACACATCCCCACCCAATATCACATCACCCATCCACAAACACACACCTCCCACCTACACACACCCCACCACCCACATATACCCCCGACGTATATCCCCCATCCGCACACATCTTCCCACCCACACACACATCCCTCACCAATACACTCATCCCCCACACACATCCATCCACTCACGTACTCATCCCTCAACCACTAACATCCACTCATCCCCCACACACCCATCAACACATACATCCCCCGTCTACCCACCCACACTCACACATTCCAACCACCCAACCAAACACACATAGGCGGTAAGAACAAGAAGCTCCATGACAAACGTGGCATTTTGCCAGATGGAAAAGTATATTCATCAGTGAAAATCTGTCATTTGCATTGAGAAAAAGAATATATAAAGTGTTGTATAAAACCTATACTGTTAAATGCATGTTAAACATAGACAATAATCAGACAAGCTAAGAAACATTTCATGGCAGTGGAAATATGGTTTCTGAGTAAAAACAAAAAATACCCTCGTAGGAAAATAAAAACGAATGAGACAACCCTTCAATTAAGAGTACACAAGCAAGATTTTTTTAGGGGGGGGGGGGGCATTATATGAGGAGAAATAAACTTAAAATTTGACAATAATAGGTATACGCGATGAGAAAAGGGCGAGGGAAAGGCAAAGAAATCAATACCTGGTTGGCTTGGCCACATGGCGTATTCAGGAAAAGAAGACAGAGCTGATCCAAGACGCTGGTGACTCTGTGAGATGGGAACCGTAATCACCCATGTTGTTAGCCATGATATATGATGAGAATGATGAGATAAATTTAAAATGAATAAAGAGGACACGCGGAGAAGAAATAGATTAAGAAGATGTATAGAATTATTAAAAATCCATGGAAGTCTTGGAGATGTGGTTTTATAGAAGAATGCTGAAAATTAATTGGACAGCCAAAATTGAGCAATCAAGACGTTTTAAGGGACACTGAGTCGAAAAGACAACTTATCACAAACATCACAAAGAGCCAGTCATCGTTTTTTGGCCACGTTATAAGAAGACAAAAACTGGAACGTGTCGTGACAATCGGAAAGATTTGCGGAAAGAGAGAGAGGACGACAGCGGGAGAAGATACTTAACAGTTTTGAGTCATGGCACGGAATGGAGGCACAAATTGATCCATGACGTCGGAGATCTTAATTTGTGGAGAGGCATGATCGCCCACTGGCAAGGCTCTGGATGATGAAACAATTATTGGATACACAGACTTCTCGAACAACTTACTCTTCAAATACGAAACAGACAAAGAAGTATGACCAAATTAAACGAATGTTTCCCTACATTTCTAGCCGTATTGTATACATGGTTCTTGCCCCAAATTCGATGGCTGATGTTGTCAGTAGCAGACCTGCTGCTTTTGCTTCCCCAAATATTTCCTGGTACATAGTTTGGGCGGGGTCTACATGGTTGTACAGATCGATGTGATACGAACAAACTACCACCAGATCGGCAAGTAAGCGTGTTATCCACTACACCAATGTGACTCCCAGAGATTATATATTATTAAATAAACGACATTATATATATATAATCAGTACATCAGTCTGGTAGACTGGAGACACACCTGCACAGTAGGAAGACGCTCAATTTGAATATCCTGAGAAGATGTTTCAATTCTCGAGTCCAGAAGCTCCCACTCGCCATTGACGGTGTAAAACATGGTGCCCACTGTTTTGTTGCGGTAGAAGAACTCCAACTCGTCTGATGTGTAATAGAGGGCAGCCATCTGATAATGTGAATGTTTACAGTACTAATTAATTAACTGAGTGTATAACTGGGGATGTCGTGCTGTGAGTCATAGTTATATCTTTGTCTTCTTATCGCATTGTATTTTTTTCTTCGCATATCCTTTACAGGATATCGCTTTCAACATCAGCATCTTTCAGCTGATTGTTGATTTCCTGGCAAGATTACGCTCAGTAGTTTGCCACTGCTTTCTTAGCGACCGGCTCACATACTCCGTAAGTTACCGACACGGAGAGAACCGCTACCAATTCTCACGCACATCACGTATGTTATCACATACTGGGCTTAAATACATACTTGATGTACTCAAAACAATGACATCACACTGGTATGCATGGGAACATCATCATCATCATGTACCATGCCAGTAAGCGTGGGCCGTCATGTTTCGACATTTTACACGATCACCTGGGTCGTGGATCAGCTCTGTGTTCTTGTCTTGACCATAGTAAGTGGCCAAGCCATCTAGGTATTTATTTATTTTTTTGCCTTCCACTTTTTTTTTCCCCTCAATCTTGCCAGTTATCGCCAAGTTCTCCAGGTTATACTTTTCATAACGTGCCCAAATAAAACGTGACTGTCTACATCTGATTTCTCTAATCAGTTAGCGGTTTATATTTGCTTCTTGTAGGAGATGCTCATTGGTTTTTATGTCCGTCCATGGTATCCTTTGCATTTTAGATGGGCATAGGGATTCAGATTAATATAGAGCTAAAGAGAATTGGTGATAACAGAGGTGTTGTAATGTGACATGATCAAACGACTTCATCTCAAGTCTACGGACTGACTATAATGATCATGGTGATCTTGTTTCCCGCACTGTCCTCTATCTTGTGTATTAGCGTGAAGTTTGTCTCTTGTACGTTTCTAAACAGCTTTACGATAAGTTACCAGGAGAGTATTCAACTGTCCTTATGTCAACCAACAGTATATCACAACAAGCAACGATGCACAGACCATGAACATCTCGATATATGAAGCCCATAAACGGGCATTATCCCGCTGTTTATGTTCACCTCGACACCGCAAGGTACAAGAAGAACAAGATTATATGAGTAGATTATATCAACTGGTTTTATTTAGGTTCGGTCAGCTGATCTCTGTGGGTAATTTTAATGGATTATTAGTGCATGTGATGGGAACATCTCACTTAACAAGTATAGCAGCTCCACAGTGTCATCGTGTGTCTATAACTTGTCTTTATTGCTGGGGAATCTGATGGCAAATCCCCGATAATGCATGAGGTAGACATTCTGTGTCATCTGATCTCTCTATCTAGTCTAAATTAATGAGGGGAGTTAAGTTAAATTAAGGTAAGTTAAGTTAAGTTAAGTTAAGTTAAGTTTTAAGTAAGAAAAAAAAACCTTTGGCATAATATGGAAATATGCTATGTTATTTTTTTTTAAGTAAAGGACCCTTTTCACGCCATAGGAGAATTGGAATATGCTGTTAGACCCACATTTGTATAGACCAATCAGCACTGGGTTGGTTGTGGGGTCAATATCACATCGGCAACTTTTACTTCCCTAAATATTTACTAGTACCGATTTTATGTTGGGTCCACTTGGAAACCCACTTAAACATTGTTGTTTTATCCGCCTGGAAGGGAACTGTAACACAGCACAATCGAGCTAGTGACAGCTCTACCGCGGCTTATTTTTGGTTTTTTTTGGATAGAACATATTCTTCAATTCATATAAAAGACTTTCATTGCCGTTTTGTCCTCGCTGTGTAAGTTTTCTGTATTGTTTTTGTCACTGTCTTTGTTTGTTTTTTGGTGTGTATGGTACCTTGTGGCATTTATTTTCTGAAAACTGCCGTTTGGATTGAATGCCAGTTTCTATTGACTGCTTCATTATATCTTCTGTCTATGATTTCACCATTAGTCGTGCGTCGGGGTTCCAACTTCACGACAAAGGATCCCCAATAATGCTCAGTTCCTGTGCCAGTGAATATCACACAAACTGTTCCTCCCTGCCCCATGTGAAAATATAACATACAGCAGTCCCGAGAAACCAACAGCATGCACAGGCAAACATGCCGCTACCACAATGTCAACACAACAGTCCACTACGAAAATTACAGTTCATTGTCGATGGAAACGGCAGTCACTAGAAAACCAACAATTGCACACGCCTTACCGCATAATGCACAACCAGCTAGTTAAGCAACCGGCCGTCTGCCGTTTTTCTCAATATGCAGTTCACAATACAAGCATCCCGTACTGATGAAAAAGCTTTCCACGCGACATCCACAGCTCAAAGTGTCGCTCCATGCACTTAACTCAGTAGCTGGGTGACAGAGCCATGTACTACCAATCAAAAATGAGGAATATGCGTAAGCAAATCGTAGCCAGAAGCAAAAGCACCCCTGAGGCCTTAACAACTCAACGGCCTATCGACCATATTTACCATATCCTCTGCCTATGACATTACCGTATCTCCTGCCTATGATTTTACCACATCTTTTTGTCTATGATTTCATCATATCGTCTATCTGTGATTTCACCACATCTTCTGTCTATGACTTCACCATAGCTTGTATCAATGATTTCCCCATATTTTCTCTCTATTATTTCACCATGTTCTGTCTATGATTTCACTAGATTTCACCATATTTTCTCTCTATTATTTCACCATGTTCTGTCTATGATTTAACTATATCTTCTTTCATAGCAAACAGTACACGAGGCTACTGGGACAAGGGTTCGGTTTATTTATCAGTTGATAAGGGATGTTAGTTGATTAGTTAATTCGTTAGTTCGTTCGCTCGTTGTTTTGGTGTAGCTGATTGACGGGTTGGTTGGTTTGTTGGTTGCTAATCGGTTTGTTGATTGACTGGTTGTTTGACTAGTTGGTTAGTTGACTGATTGGTTGGTTGGTTGACTGGTTGACTGGCTAACTGGTTGGTTGGTTGGTTCGTTCGTTCGTTCGTTCGTTCGTTGATAGGTTGGTTGGTTGGTTGGTTATGTCGTTGGTTGGTTGGTTGATTGGCTGGTTGACTGGTTGGCTGGTTGATTGGCTGGCTGGCTGGTTGGTTGATAATCATGTCTTATCGATCTGTATAAGTCTTGTATGCGCTTCATCTATGAGAACTGACTGATGACTTTGATCCAACATGGGAAGCAAGCAACATATTCTATCAATGTATAATCGTACGATTTCCGTGTAGAGGGAGCAAACTCAGGTGACTAATGTCATCATGTGAGGTGGCTGTAAAACGCTAGCAACCTCGCAACGAGCAAACGTTCTAACTCCTCATCTAGCTTCATCACAGCGGAAATCATGCCTTCCTCACTTCCTGCGTGTTCAAAAGCAAGGTTCTCCTGTAATGAATTTGAAAACAAGAAGACACATTTCGTTGTATTTCTCTGTATACCTGACGTGCATCTATCAAGAAACACCGAAATATGTCATAACTGATAACATACAGCGAAATGTGTCTTACCTAACAAGATACTGCGAAATTGTTTCGCATAACAAGATATAGTGAAATGTGTCTTACCTATCAAGATACAGCCAGATGTGTCCCACGTATCAAGATACAATGAAATGTCTCACCTAACATGATACAGCAGCATTTGTCTTACGTGATCAAATATGTGTAGGTATCCACAATGTTCAATGGAGAGATGAAAGGATGTATTATTATTTTACCTAACCCTCGCTTATCAGAGAACCTCTCTTTACCCCGA
Organism: Cepaea hortensis; assembly: GCA_963921405.1. Taxonomy (NCBI): domain Eukaryota; kingdom Metazoa; phylum Mollusca; class Gastropoda; order Stylommatophora; family Helicidae; genus Cepaea; species Cepaea hortensis. The sequence continues at coordinate 203,515,639 of OY992876.1, forward strand.
AGCATAATTAGAAATCGTGTGGTGGCACAGCTTGCTGATAATTGTCTCTTTCTGATGTTTAATGAAGAAGTCGTGCAAGCGACTATTTGCATGATGATTATAATGATGATTCTGAGCTACAGTAGGTGTGGGTTTACCTGAATGAAGCACATTTGATGATCGAATGGGAAATTGGTCATGTCAAGCTTGCAGGATGCTGGGAACAGACTGCCTGGAATCCAGTGAGACGCACCATCGTAAACAACACGCACCCGGCTGAAGAATTATGACCAAAGACAATAAATAAACAGTTCTTCTTATTGTTTATTTCATTGTTTGTGTTATTGTTAATGTTATTATTGGTGTTGTTGTTTCTGTTATTGCTATTGGTCTTATTGCTTGTTATTAATGTTGTTGGTGTTGTTATTGTTATTGGTGTGAGTCTTACTGCTCATCATTGTTGTTGTTACTATTATTTTTATGGGCCTTTCTTTTCGTTATTGTTGTGGTTGGTGCTGCTGTTACTGTTATTGTTGTGGTTTGTTGTTACTGTTATTGTTGTGGTTGTGTTGTTACTGTTATTGTTGTGGATGTTGTTGCTACTGTTATTGTTGTTGGTGTTGTTGTTACTATTATTGTTAAGGATCTTACTGCTCGTTATTGTTGTGGTTATTGTTACTTTTATTGTTATGGGTTTTACTGCTTGTTATTGTTGTTGCTATTATTGCTGTTGCAATATTATTACGGGTCTTACTACTCATGCTATTGTTATTTGCTATTGTTTCATGTCTTCCGGCCTGTTCATCTCGGGATGTTACTTTTTCACCTCCATCGTATCGAGCTGTACACTCTAATATCACTAGCACCATGTGCCTTGCAAAGTGGCGCAGATGTTCATGTCTCTATATAGATCTCAATCCTAGCAGTTCTAGATTAATTATGTTTATGGTACACCTCCATGAGACTTTAATCATCTTGTCTCTTGGTCTGCCTCTGCGTCTTCTGCCACCAGTCTGTCCAATTGTCACGATGTTCGCCAGTGCTTCTCTTTACAGAATATGAACAAAGTAGACTGTTTATTTCTTTGTCGTAATTGTGTTTAGTGCTCTACTTTCATTAACCTCTTAGCGCATTCGTTGTTAGTTTCTCTGGCCTTTTGACAAATTCAAAATATTCGTCTCAGTGACCACATATTCGCTGTCTCCATTCTCCTTGTAGCTTTGTTCGTCCACATTCCAACATTCACTACCATACAACAAAACAGGTTCGAAATAACATTTAAATACTCTCTGTTTGGCAATCAATATAGGGTATTTATTACGTAAGATACTTTTCATAATATAAAATTCAGCTTTTGCTTGGTCCATTCTGCTCATAATCCCTACACTCTAATATAAAATTATGAAATAAGAGTCTGGAATGACTCATCCTCACACTCAAATATGAAATTATTAAATAAGAGTCTGAAAAGCTCATAATCCCAACAATAACATATATTAAATTATGACATTGGTGCCTGGAGAGGCTCATAATCCCTAAACTCTAGTATAAAATTATGGACTAGTAGTTTGGAAAGGCTCATAATCCCTACACTCCAATATAACCTTGTGAAATAGTAGTCTGGAAAGTCTCGTAATCCTTGCAAACGAATATAAAATTATGAAACAGTAGTCTGGAAAGGCTCAACATCCCTACACTCCACTATAAAATTATTAATACGAGTCTGGAAACTACTTTCTCCAGTTACAAAACATTAACTTCGAGCTTACTCGCGCTTTGAGTTTTCAATGCGGGATGTGCAAAAAGTGGCTGGTGGTGGTGTGTCATCATCGAATGAATTACTGTGACTACCTTGCTATCTCGCATAATTACACAGCATTTATTTATCCGCACTTGTAACCACAATGCAGACCAATGTCGATCCTCGCTTGGTGAGACGCGTGTCCATGCTAATAGAACCTTCCAGGATACAGTTAAGAGAGGTCATACATGACAACATCCTGTGCTGTTGGCTTTGCGTTCGCTAGCTATGAACTCAAGCGTAGTCCATACATGTGCTACTACTTCTAGCGCACTGGACTAATTTTAGCGTGTGGTTTAGCTTTCCCTATTACCAGTGTCCCACGCCATCAGGCAAATCCACTCCGACTTCTGAGGTACTCGTAATTTGTTTCCCTAATTCAAGGACGAGATGTCAATAATTTAGTCCAACTGACCAGTATAGGGTTTTAACCCGTTACTTCTGCATCAGTAAACCCCAAGTTTAAGAGCAAAAGCTCTTACCCATTCTATCATGCTGATCCCCACATCCCTTGCTCATCAGTCGCTCTATACCTTACATAAATAAATAAGAGTAGACTCAGTACTAAAATCGCCTGCCGGCCTGGCGGTTTTGTGTTCGAATTCCCTTCGAGGCGAGGATTCATTCATTAACCTGTGATTTAGGGTCCACCCAAACTATACTGGATGCATAGAAATGTTATGGGGAGTAAAGGCGGCCGGTGTGATATTGACCATATCACACATCGAGTGCTGAGTGGTCTAAAAATATGGAGCTAGAACATAATGTCCAGTATTCCATATAGTGTTAAATGGGGTTTCTGACTTATGAGGTTAAACAAAGTTCTTTCCGTACTTTATTTGATAAAACAAATATGTCAACCACAAAAGACAAACTTCCTTTCCAGACCACGGGTCCATGATCACCTCTCAAAAGTCAAACACGTGAATTATGTTTAATAGTTAGACAAAAAAGTGTCATCTGACAGAAGATGTAAAGCAAGGATATTAAAAAAAACAAAAACAAAAACAGAATATTGGCATCCAAAGGTTCTTTAACAAGAGTAAGCAAACCCATGAAAAGAAAATATTGCAAGCATAAAATTCTGCTTACTGAATAGTTGTGTCTGGCTTGTAATTCTGTATGGATTTAAATGTTTGATAATGACTAATGGAACAGTGAAGAAACTAGAGGCAGTGGTTTCTGAGAAGAATGTTGGACATACTCTGGGATTTCAAATCGGACATCTAAGCACTACAATTGATGCAATGAACCATGCATAGCAAACTTTGATCGCAGAGGAAGAAAAGAAGATATATCTGGAATCCTGAGTATCTATTTGATTAGGGCACAATAAGGTAAGAAAGTGAAATGACTTACGCTGCATCGTCCTTGAACAGATCCCTCTCTCCCAGCGTATTCAGAAGAGCCACCCTTGGCTTCCATATTTCCTCTGGTTGGGGGTTAATGATTGTTGTACCCCCGTAATCCGCAGGGTTCCACTTCAGTAGCTGCCGAAAAACATGGTCATCAAATTCTGGGTTTCCTTCTACGTAGGAGAATGTAAACAGTTACTCACTCACACATGGACAGATAAAAACAGTTTAATTTGAGTTAAGCTAAGAAACATTTCACTGCACTCGGGACATTCTCATACGCACAGGCTTGGCCACGGGAATCCCATTTGAATCCGATGGGAAAGGTCCCATGGGATGGGATGGGATAGGATGGGAAAGGCATAAGTTACCATTGGATGGGACAGAAAAACATGTCCCAGGGACACGCCTGTCAGGCTTGGCCATGGGACGGATGGGATGGGACATGCATAAATTACCATGCGGCGTAAATTATGCCCCAAGGACAAGCCTGCATACGCGTCCTGTCCCTCGTTCAACAGCCAGCGAAGATTAATAATTTTAATAGTTCCAACTGCCCTCTCATTGAATATTCTCCTGGTCTTCCTTCTCAGTTTTGATATTCATCCAAAGCTCTTGCTGATCCGCCGCTGTATGATTTTCTCCACATATGGGTGCTCAGTCTGTTTCACCTCTTTCTCAACCTGGTCCCATGGGCGCACGACCACCTCTCCCTTGTCCACATGTAATCTACCACCGAGAGATGCTTTCCCACACTGCAACTGTTATAGTGGGTTATAAAATGGCAGATATTCAGGTACACGTGGTCTTAACATTAAGAAAGCTGAGTTGATTTGCCATCTTTTTCGTGGCCTGTCATCCCCAGACAATCTTCTTCCATTAATGTTTTTATTTCATCTTAGTCCCAGCTTTGGTAGGCTAGTGTACTTAACTGTCGTATCTTCCTTTAAAGTGTCGTCCCTGGAGTGAGGAGAGTCAACACCCACATTATAATTTTTCTTTTCTATCAATATCCTGGAGAATCCACCAGCTTCCGTCCAACACACTCCATCAGCCCATGGACACCTTTTCCTATCACTCTCTCACTGTCATACTATGCCCCCCTCTCATACTTCCCCGACGCAACATATTCAACAACTCTTGCTTCTAAAAATTAATAAAGATTAATTTATTAAAAGAAAAGTGTACCGTATATGAGACGTGTATGCGAAGAAAATGTGTGTCGTGTATTCTAATGTAAATGTATAGGTCAGACCACAGAGTTCATGTTCAGAGTCCACTCATCATGGCAAGGATCACACGACATCACAATACTCATCACAATGGACCTCACCGAAGTCGTGTCCTTCTCTCCAGACATGTCCTCCTCCAGGAGCTCTGATGACCATGAGATCTGAATCCCATTCAAATATAATCCGTGAAAAATACTATTATTGTTCCTAACACAACTGTTCCTAATAGTTTATAGAAACTCAGGCTTCATAATTCCGGCGCAGTGAAACAAACATGGAACACTGTCCTATGAACATGACGTTTTCTTCTTGCGATAGGTTCTATAGTTTTCACTCTTACACAGTCATTGTATCTAGACTAAAATGGCTTGCTTTATTTACTAGATATTGTCTGACAGTTCTGATTTCCTAGATACGTGGAACAACTACACTTAAATGTTATCTTTCCTCCAATGTGAACATCAGTCGCTACTGTTCTCGTCATACGTGGACTGAACATCCATCACTACTGGTGTGTTAAAGACTGGTATGACCTACAACTCATTCGGTACTTATCCTGTAGGATACTTCTACCATTCAGCTCCACTGAGCCATGTGTATCAGCTTCTTCTAGCACCGACCCATTTAGAAGGTGGCTGGCCAATCTTTCTGCATCATAACTTATCCGGGATCGGATTTTTCAATGATTCTGTGTGCTTCATCCCGACCAGAGGGAACCTGTAAAATAGATCATACAACTGGTGATAGCCTCCCCGTCACTGATCTCCATTAGATGATCGTGGCCATTGGCCCTTGTTCAGTAAAATACAATGAACCTACTCTGTCAGGGACAGATGACTCAACCCATTGGTTATCATCAGGCCAAGACAAGAAAAAAATATCAACAAACAGAATGCGGATCCCCGCCCACCAGGGACACCTACTGGAATATCCCAATTATCCCTCATTACTCAATTCTCAACTAGTAAAGCTTATCAACACTTCACTAATCTATTTTCAACTAACAGAGCCAAGTATCACTTCCCTACTCTAGCTAGTTTTCCACTAACAGTGCTGATCATCACACTCTAGTTTTAACAAGGCTACAGCCTATATTAATTAGAACTAATTATAATAGGTTCTACCTTAGGCAACACCGCAGTTAGATCAAATTACATCTACTCTTGCCATGACAGGCACGTGTAAAATTAAATTAATTCAATTCGCACACGGTAGACATTTTTCCACTCAGAACCGCAGTGCCGAAGCACGTCCGCCTCAATCAACGGTTTTAGTTCAACTCCCCTCTCCAATCAGGGTTTTTGGCAAACCCTAAAATTTGTCACGTGACGTGGTTGATGTCCTGCAGGTGTTATTTGGGCATATCATCCATTGTCAAGAATCTATCTTCCCTGGCTTAGTCACTGTCAGAGTTGTCATCACTTGTTTTGACTCCCACAACAAACTAGCGAGTTACCGTATGGATACAACAACGGGTTTCCCCAACAAGCTGCCAATCTTCTGTCGAGGGGTGACAATCCCAGCCATCCTTCCGTTTTATGTCGGGAAATTCTAAATGACAGACGGACTGTTTTCTCCCGAGCTGAGTACTTCCGCTCTCAATCCAACCTGTTTATGAACTGTCAAAGCGATGTATGATTCAGCTCACTCACTTCCCCTACACATCTGCAGCTGTTAATTTTACCCAACCTGTGATGGTTGACATCTGATTGTAACCAGGATCTGACGGGTTCTATCTGTATTCGAATGTTGATAAACTGTCAAAGCGATGCAGGGATTTGTCTCACTCACCACCGAGTGTTCCTAATCTGTCGACCAGATGTAAACACGTGCAGTCGCAACCCTGACTGTTTTCTCTGGATTTTTTGAAACAACCTGTGGCCTCGAACATGCGGCTAATCAGAACGCCTATTATTCTCATCACGGGTTAAATCACGTTGGTCTATTATGTGACATTAACTCTAATTATAGTTCTATAATGCGGCATAAACAACGTAAGTAATCTACGAGGGACTTCAAATGAACATCTTGACAGTGTAAAATACATTACAATAACTACGCTTACATTGTCTTGTGAAGTATCAATATTGTTGTTAAGGGTGTCAAGAGTGTTAAGCACGCATGCACAAGTACATACATAGAGACATACAAACATGTGCATGTGAAGTTAATACATAATGCATGCATAAATACATAGACACCCACATGTAAACAAGAATATGTACACTTACATGCATAATGCATGCATGACTACATACAAACCCACATGCAAACTTGTACATCTGCACTTACATACTTACACCCATACATATATAAAAACGGACGAGGCAAGTTGAAATTGTGAAGGATCTAGTCACACCCACTGGCAGTGACGAGATAGCCACATTCTACAAAAGACTTGCTACGTTAAAGTTTCTTAGTTGCATTCCTTTACAGAACGTTGCAGTCAACTCCAGCACTTTTTGACTGTTTATGACTCCTGGGCATGTTTACGTTCAGTAGTTTGCCATTGCTTTCTGAACGACTGGCACTCATAAAATTGTATGAAAACCAATGCAAGACGGTCTACTTCCAAATTTCCCGCAGCTATGTTTTGAACGCAGAATAGGGGATTATGAATTGCGTCCGTAATCAATTTCGCCACAGAGGGGTGATGAAAATGAACACATGAAAAATAGCCACCTACCTCATCTTTCTAGAACAACCACATGAAAAATGTCCACCTACCTCATCTTTCTAGAACAACCACATAAAAAATGTCCACCCACCTCATCTTTCCAGAAAAACCACATAAAACCGTTACAGCTGAAACTCTGGGACACATCATTCAGCTCCACGATAGACACTAATTCAAATGTGACACCAATTCTGATGATCATGGACTGGTTACGCAGTGGACGCACCTCTGTGTGGTAATAGTCGGGGTTTAATTTATCATGGAATATCGCCTTGGTGTTGTTGTAGCTTTGTCCACGGTTGCAACCAATGAATCCCATAATCATCGCCCAGAACATACGTGTTGGATTCTTCACTCCCATCGTATAATGTTAATAGTAAGTAAAGGTTTCTTTTGCACGCTTATGGCTCATTTGTCATATAAAGACACATCTTTTTCATAGACATATCGGCACTCAGTGGGCGATGTCGTCGGTATCACACAGGTCGCCTTTATTTCACTACAATGTCCTAGGACACATTTTATGTTGGGAGTCAAGGTCATTTTTTTTTTTTAATTCGAAAACTCCCTGACGCAGATCGGACCCAAGACCACCCAAATGTTGTTAATAATAATAATAATAATAATAATAATAATAATAATAATAATAATAATAATAATAATAATAATAATAATAATAACAACAACAACAACAACAACAACACAAAATCACAAATACCCGAAGAACTGGAAAGATCGGGTAGCGTGACGGTTTGTTCCATGCTTAGTCTTCGTAGACTTAGGGTACATTAGGAGGATGGACGATGTTAGAATACCAAAGGACATCTTTTTTTGTGAAATGCAGATTGGTAAATGATCATGGGATCGGCATCTGCGAGTGTACAAAGATGTGTGTAAGCGGAATATATTACTGCAGCCACCATGGGAGCAAGTCACTGCTGATTGCATTGCATGGATGACAAAGATAATAAATGAAATAAAGACAAAGGAGAAAAGGAGGTACTTGTAATTTACGTCTCCTAGTCAAGGACGAGAAGTCAACATTTTAGTCCAACTGACCGATGTAGGGGTTAAACCCGCTAACTCGGCATCATTCACATACCAGATGTTTAAGAAAGAGCGTTCTTATCTATTATGATATTAAACATCCCATAAAAATGATGAACAGATATTGGGAAATTATAACGACTGTTAAAAGTTAAGCATTATGTTTGTTAGTTCACTCGTTTTTAACTTAAGTGTAGGCCACACATGACTTATTTTTGTATGTTTGAGATCTTTTTCTATAACCCCCTCCATCAAGCGAACCTATTCCAACTTCTAAGGCAAATGGGCTGAAGGAACTTATAACCCAAAGAAGAAAATCCACCTACATATCCAAGTGAAAGACACACTAAATGCACACCACCACTGGCTTGGGGAAGTTCACATAGGAACCACTGCTACAACAAAGTCCGGCAGAAAATGTGGGCAGACAAAGCCCACAAGCCCGGGAAAGCAATCTGCCTATGGTAGGCGGAATCTAGAAAAGAAACCTCAACAGTCGAAGTGGAAAGATGTTGGTCCAAGTGGCAAGGGACTAGAAAGCGGACACTATATGGATGATATGCACCACGCATAGTAAACGTTAATCACATAAAATAACAAAATAACTCCAGAAGGACAGGGTAACTTCAGCACAACAAGAATACTTTCTAAGGTACTTGTAATTTACGACCGCAAGACAAGGACTACAAGCCATCATTTAAGTCCAACTGACCAGTGTAGATGGACAACCCCTACCTCGCCATCAGAGCACGGGAAGTTAAAATCCGAGCGCTCTTGTCCATTTCTTCACGTGGCTTCCATTTATGCTGGTAAAATATAATACGATTTTATCAATGTCGCTGACATACATTTTTAAATGATTTGATTAACAAAAAACTAAGGATACAGGCAAAAGACTCCACTTCATTGCATTCGGTTGTTTATCGCCATGTTTAGTCTCTCTCAGAAGAGCTGCTAACTGCCTGCCGATTGCGACGCACAACACGGATTCCGTGGCTCTGACAGCGATCCTAGAGGTATCTTAAGAAATCGCACTTGCGAACCAAATGACGAAGCCCAAACATGAACCCACCACCCCCAGGGCGACGGCTTAACCACTACGCCATGGAGACGACCTTAACTGTATAATGGAGTTCCCGACACATTACGTAGTACACACAAATGTATTATCATTATACATCTATTAAAATACATCAGAGTAAGCGATCCATAGTTTTTAAGGGTCATTTATAACTGCCGCATTCCAGATATGTTAATACATTATAAATCTATCCTCTTCTCACAATTATTAAGCAACGTTTCATTTAGATGTGTTGTAATTTATAACATTATGCTAGCATAAATCAAATATAAATTAACAGACTATAAATGAATTCAGAATGTGCACGTATTTATAGTTCTCAAAGACTGTTAAACTTGACATGCATCAGCGTCATCGTTTAGAATACACCAAATAAACACCATACATAGCAGGCGCAGTATCTGGTCTGTTTCTTTTCTTTAAATAGATTGTTAGTAATAGCTATCACTTCCAGCACTCGAAATTAAACAAGAACAGATAACTAGCACACGGGATGCATGAATCAGATCAGAGTTAGTTCTCCTCAATGGTGTTAATTATTTTCAATGGTATGCATCTAACTGCAACATCAGCTGGAAGACCAATTTGTTAATTGATTGACTGGTTGGTTGGTTGATTGATTGATTGATTGATTGATTGATTGATTGATTGATTGATTGATTGATTGTGGCTCCTCATGAAGACTAAGTTTTAACTCTCAAGTCATTATCTTTCAAGTCGTTTGAGCCCCGAAAAGAGCTTGCGTCTATCATTGTGAGGTTGCGGCAGACATGTTTTCCCCGTCCCGACACCGAGCACTATTTCCACGGGAATAAGTTGCACAGCTCTTCTTCCTTTTCCCTAAACTTAGAATTCATGGGGGTGTGCAAAACCAGTATTGGGGCTTCACATCTGCAGAAGACATACAATGATAGATCCACATTATGATTCAGCACAGAACATGCATACAGATTTCGATTAGCCCTATTATGGCGTTAATTCCTCTACGACAGTGGCTCTCAACCTTTTTTGGCCCATGCACCCCTTCATCATATGTTCATAACGATAACCTCCCACCCCCCTTTAGCATTTCCTCCCTATAAATCCCCCCCCCCCCCCGGAAACCCTAAAATTCCCCCCTAGGGGGGAATTCCCGACCGGTTGAGAACCACTACTCTACGAGCTTTAGGTACTTCACGGTTAAAGACTCCAAAACAATGTCCAGAGTGAGAACGACCTCATAAAATAAGTACAATACGGGCGGCTAAGATTCTCCTTGTAGGTTCTGTTAAAGGAGACCGAAACCCACGTGGAGATATTCGCGTGCACTAAAAGTTATCCTTAACTAAAATAAAGGCAGCTGCAGTGATGTCGGTTCTTAACTCAACTCAACTCAAATCAACATCCAAGAATAATACGCATAGCTTTGTTCTGTACCCTTTACAACCTTTCTATCTGCTTAAGGCTGAGAGTCAGGATCGCAATCGAGAAAGGACTAGACCTTTGTAAAGGCGATATAGATGGTGCTGCTCACAGTTTACCCCCGCCATCATCCGCATCGTAGCCAAACCCCGCTTGACCTTTGTTATCACCATGTCTGAGTTGAGTTGAGTTAAGAACAGACATCACTGCATTTAGGACATTCCCGTACTTGCTCAGTCCCCTCGTTCAACAGCCAGCGAAGAGTCATACTACTAATCGTTCCCACCGCTATCTGATTAAAAGTTCTCCTGGTCTTCCCTCTCAGTTTTGAGATTCTTCCAGAACCCCTGCCGATCCCCCGCAATCTCATTCTTTCCACATATGGGTTCTCAATCTGTTCCTCCGCCTTCTCCACCTGGTCCCGCAAGCGCACGACCCCTCACCCTTGTCCATAGTCAAAATTCCACTAAGAGGTGCATTCCCTGCTAGCCTATCAGCCTGTTCATTCCCCCGTACACCCGCATGGCCAGGGCAAAATATCCATACATTTCTCACAATCTGTGACCTCTGAAGCGACGAGAGCCATTCCACACGAAACCTTCCTTTCTCCACCTTGCTACGCATATTCTTTGAATCCGTAATGAACACAACGTGTGTTGCAGTAGTCTCCTCTAGGCAACGGAATGCCGCTGTTGCTGCTTCCACCTCCATTCTCATGCTGGAGGTCGTAGTCTCATATGCCAGGCTCTCCTTTTTTAAGACTCGCCCATTAGCCTTTGCAATAAAGCCCCAGACATTACGTATGTTTCTCACCACTGACCCATCGGTGTAGATGACCATGTCATCTTGATGTGTGTTGCTCTGGATCAGCTGTTGCACTTCAAACTCAGTGCGGTCCGCTGCCCATTCTCTGCACTCACGACCCAGTGTTATTATTACGTTGCGCCAGTCCGTCATGTCATCCCGAACTTCAACCCACTCTCTTTCACGATTGATGGTTTGTAGATCACACACCTGACTTATAGAAAGTTCTCCCTGTGCCATCTAGGACATGCCTCGTCTTAGTCTATGACCCTTTACCATATCCATTGCTGCATGCAGCAGGTGATCCCTATTGCGGCAACTCTCAGGTACCATTTGGCCTGAAGGACCCTATGTCTATCCGTCATTGTTGGTAGCGCCAGAATATGCCTCATGCAGATAATTGGTGTGTCCTTTGTGCACCCCAGTATTAACCACCTTGTCTACGTACTAAGTATAAGCTAGCTGTGATACTCGGTGATGGTAGTGATACTCAGTGAGCTCTGTGTTTTACGGGAAACGCAGGAGTCAGAAGTAACTAGTTAAAGTGGAGACTGGCTGGACTCTGCTATCGAAAGCGGGACAGCTATGTCACACACACACACACACACACACACACACACACACACACACACATACGCATACACACACACATACACACACACACACACACACACACAGAGTCAACAATTCTACACAGCTTTTACACCTTAGATACTTAAAGAGTTTTCCAATATCAAGATTGGCATAGACTTTACGTAACAGCTAGAACCAACACAACGATACAACAAAGTACAGTAAATTCTTTGTAAACCGATTGCAAGTAGAACATTATTTCACAACAGGCCTTCTACAGGTGTGCGATAGCAGGACGAGCGAGTGTGCTAATTTACAACATCATAGGTGTGACAGTAAGGTACCACAGGATGATGGTAACCAAACATATTGTCTGCAATGGATAGTGTATGAGTGCTAGATCTTAAAAGTTCGAGTATCTCAGCTGATTATAGAAGTGCTCTTTTGTGTGCACCATCGTAAAGTTCTCGATCTGCCTTTGTGCATTGCGTCTACTCCATTGAGCGCATCTGTGAGAAACGGTTAGTGAGCGAGCTAAGTGACTGAAATACTTTCAGCTCAACAACTGCCACACTGATACACCTAGATACCATTTTAACTATTTACAACCGAAGTAACATTATAACAAACTTAGGTGCTCGTCATCTTCGACCAACATCAACAACAATCAACATAAATTTCATTGGTTCATCAGAATCAACAAAAACACAACAAGTAAGTTAAGAAATGCTACTGTATCATCAGCTACCCATGCCCAACTCACACATTGTGACGTAAAATGCATGTTGTGAGTCTAGTCGTAACCACTTTGTAAGAGAGTATTCAATTATATTTAATCGCCATTGATCTTCAACAACTACATCTGCCAGTTTCAACGTCTCAGTTTTCAACCAAATTTCCAACCTGCCTGTCTTACCTGCTCCACAAAGGAAGTGCCTGTCCTAACTGTTCTGAGTACCTGCCGTTTCTACACCTTTTGTGTCTGGAGTACTGTTTGCTTGCGTACCGGGACGTGAAGGACCAAGTCTGCGCCACTAAAGGATAGTCACTAGGAAGGAAATAAGTCGAAATTCGGACCGGAGCAAAAGAGGTCAAGTGCATTGTTTGTAGTTTGTGCATTGGTTGCGTTCGGTGGTCCGGGTGTTGCATAGTCAGGCACACGTTCTATCATTTTGTCTATCCTGTGTCAGTATTATTTGTGAGGGAGGTTGGTTGGACTATCTTTGTATTTCTGTTATCTTTAAATAAACACAAAGATACGTTCCCTCGTGGAAGACAGTCGAAAATCTGTTCTCTGCGGTCTTCTAATGCATTGTGTTGTGAATTGTAAACTCTTACGTTTATTCGTTGTGCTATCGCGTCATCCAAACTACTGAACGTAATCTTGCCAAGAGATCACAACGTCAGAAATTCTGAAGTCGACTACGATGTCCTGTATCAAGGATATGGAAAACCATCGCGTCATCGGTGTTCCTTTTAAGTGCAGTGCAGCATTTCTTCGTGTCGTTAAACTGTTAGGTATATTCTTTCCTAGGTGTAATTGTTGTGATTGTTTTTTAATTATTGTAAATTGTATATGTTGGTTCATTATGGTGTACACAATGTTTAGATTCAACGCTTAGATCACTTAACTAAATAATTGTTAAATATTTTACCATAGAGTTACATACACAGATATCCAAATTTATATACAAAACTGATATATTCCATGTTATAAATAACAGGCGAGGTATATCGATAAAGAAAGATGGGTAGCATAAATTTGTCTCTAAAAGTAAATTATATATAGGTCGCTATAGTATCAACAACGTCCAAGAAAACAACGAAGAAATTTCACGAACATACACACCGTAAACTATTATTTTTTATTTAAAGAAAACAAAACATACTTAGAAATACAGCGAACACTTGTGCAATTTTATATTTTGAATGTAAACTATTTATTTTAATTAAACACCATACTTAAAATCATAGTACATTTGGCAATTGTATATTTTAAATGTAAACTATGTTAGGTGCTATCACCATACTTGGTGCATGAAACAAAATGAGTATTCACTAGTTGTTATAATTATTATATAAGAAATCCAGATAGAACATACCACCAATTTCCCTCACCGAAGTTACACGGTATTTAGACGGCAAAGTCAGGGAAAAGCGATCATGAAAACAAAGGTATCAATCATTTTACACATGAAGTATACTAACATTCCATGTGGAGATATGAGACAAGATGAGTGTTCATAAGATAAATAACCAAGACACACACCTTCACCCAGAGTCGAGGTGACTTGTGGAAGGGTGATAGGTTTCTCATGTGCGTTATGGGGTTATAAGGAACTGCATTAGTGTTTCTGCGAGAAATGTGTGATTCATGTCAGGTAGACTCGAGCATTCTGAAGGTAAAAGGAGGCTCAGTCTACATGATGACCCAAGGCAGTTGGGTGCTGGATATCATGTCCAAATATATTTATTTATGTGATGTCACTGACATTATTATCTGAGAATATGTCATTTAATTGCTAACATCTCTTAGAATGGATATGTGTATGTATGAATGAGTTGACCAAAAGCTACTTAGAATACCTCACAGCTTCCTTACGTGACATAGACAATAGGACGATCAGACTTGTAAAATGTGCAAGCACATTTTGGAAAAATGGGTGGGAGGGGCATAATGCCATGGACATAAATTGGTTAATGCAGACTTAAATTAACAGACTAGTAATCACACACTACGACCCTAGAGATAGGAACAGCACGGTTGAACTTTAGGAAAACACTTGCACAAACATAGGATCAGTAATACTCAGTGAGCTCACCGGTTCACGGGAAGTTGTATGCAAACTGGTTGCAAGAAGAGCATTTTTTCGCAACTGGCCTTCTATAGTTATGCAAAAACAGAACAAGTGTATTCTAGTTGATAACATCACAGGCTTGCCAGTAAAATACAACAGAGTGACAATCACCAAACGTATTGTCTACAGGGAACGGTGTATGAGTGCCAGACCGAAAAAAGGTGAGAATATATCATCTGGCTACAAGAGTGCTGTTTTAAGCGAACCATTGAAACATAAAGTTGTAGATCTGGGCTGTGCTTTGTATCTACTCTATTACATTTTGTCCTGGCATGTGTCTAGCATAATATTTTCTTGTATTCCTCTCTCTCTTTCTCTCTCTTTCTCTCTCTCTCTCTCTTTCTCTCTCTCTCTCTCTCTCTCTCTCGATCTCTCTCTCTCTCTCTCTCTCTCTCTCTCTCTCTCGATCTCTCTCTCTCTCTCTCGATCTCTCTCTTTCTCTCTCGATCTCTCTCTCTCTCTCTCTCTCTCTCTCTCTCTCTCTCTCTCTCTCTCTCTCTCTCTCTCTTGCGGTTTCTCGCGCTCAACCTAAGCGTAGTCCAAACGCGTGCTACTACTTCTAGGGGACCCAGACTGAATTTTACTTGTGGGTTAGTTTTCCCTATTGCCAGTGTCCCTCGCCATCAGGCGAACCCACCCCAACTTCATAGGTATGTAAGGTACACCCCCACGACACGGACGAGAAATCAACATTTAAGTTCAACTGACCGATGTGGGGGATGAATCCGCTACCTCTGCATCAGCACACATAATGTTTAGGAACGAGCGTTCTTATCCATTCGGCCATGCTGACTACCATCATATGTCATTGATATTCCTTCACTGCACCGTCCCAGCCAATCCAGCATCATCGGTCTCGGCCTGACCCCCACTTTTTCTCCCGCTGACACGTCCGGCCCCAATTGTTGGCTGTACAAAGTTTGTCGTTTTTTGACCGGAAGATTTCAGAAGGCTGGGCAGCACTGCTGCTAGCTAAATTATTGGCGTAGTTGTTGTTGGTTGGTCGCTGGTTGGTTATTAGTTGGAATGTTGGTTGTTGGGTTGTTGGCTGTTAGTCGTTTATTGGATGGTTATTTGTTAGTTGCTTGGTTATTATTTGTTTTTTGGTTGGTTGGTTAGTTGATTGGTTGGTTGGTCGTTGGTTGGTTGGTTGATTGATTGGTTGGTTGGTTGTGTGTTAGTTGGTTGTTGGTTGGATGGTTGTTGGTTGATTAGTTGGTAGGTTGGCTGTAGGTTGCTATGTTGTTGATTGACTAGTTTCTAGTTGAATTATTGTTTATTATTGATTGGTTCGTTATTGGTTGTTGTTTGGTTTCTAGTTGTTAATTTATGGCTTGCTTATTCCATCCATCAATGGCAAACTACTTAGCGTAATCTTGCCAAGAAATCAACATACAGCTGAAAGATGCTGATGTTGACAGCGATGTCCTGTAAAGGATATGCAAAACATTTTTTTTATTCCATCCATCCATCATGTGCCATGCCTATAAGTGTGGGCGGTCATGTTCTGCCATCTCACTCGATCACCAGAGTCGTGGATCAGCTCCGTGTTCCTGTCTCGACCATGTCACGTGGCCAAACCATCCAGGTATTTACTTCTCGTTCTTCTGATAATCTATTATTCATTGGTTTGTGGTTGGCTGTTGATTAGTTCAAGCCCAGCAAACAGCAGTGTGTGCTAAACCACTGCTGGAAATTGACATCTGTGTAGAGACATTAGAATGTAACTTCAGCACAACTCATGTAGATTGATTGGGGTTAGACGTAGGTTGGTAATGTCCGCCGCATGTTTTAGTTATGTCACTGTCAACGGACTACAACTCAGTTCCCAAGGAGAAGGGTCGCAGTGTTATGACCATATTTTTTTTCCACGAGTGATCGCCACTTGAGGGTCAGTGTCGCTTCAGCAAGCGTTACCGGTAGCCTTGAATGAATTCAGGCCAAATCCTAGAGAGTTCTTGTAAGTTAAAGTTGTCCTGACATTGCGGGAGATTCAACTTCCGACCTCACAGAAGGGTGTTACAGTGTGTGTGTGGGTGTGTGGGTGTGTGTGGGTGTGTGCATAATTGTATGTGTGCGTGTGTTAATGCGCAAGAATGCGCGTATGTGTGCCGTGTGTATATATGTTTACATGTGTGCGCGTGTGTATGGGTGCGTTCGTGTTATATATGGTTTATATACGTTCATAACAATGTTATTGTAAACGTTCTGTAGTAGCACTGATTTCCTTTGTAAAACCTTAGAGTAGTGACCACAGTTTCCAGCATGTTAACAAAAAAGAAACAATGAAAATGTACAAAATCTATTGTAAATATGTTATGTATAAAATACCCATGTATATCAAAACTTTGCAGATGAAATATTATGTGATTAAAATATTACAGATACACTATCCATGAATATCAAGATGTTACAGATAAAATAATCTTGTAGGCCAAAATATTACAGATAACATAGCCTTGAATTCTGAAATTCATCTGTGATGAGTTAAAATTACATTGTTTCAGGAAAGACATTTTAAAACAAGTTATAAAGTATAGTTTCGTGTCATGGTTATAATATTTTAAGTGATAAGTTAAAATTTTATAGTATCAGCAAGAACACTTTTCAATCAGATATAGTTTCGCGTTTTTTTTTAAATTCGCATATCCTTTACAGGACATCGCTGTCAACAGCAGCATCTTTCAGCTGTCCGTTCATTTCTTGGTTCTTGGCAAGATTACGCTCAGTAGTTTGCGATTGCTTTCTGAGCGGCCGGCTCAGTTATCCCGCAAGTCACCAGCGGGGGGCAAACCGCTCCCAGTTCTCGCCCGCTACGAGACTCTGCGTGATAAACTGGATTACGGAGAAAGTGGTGTAACCCCTCGGCCAGAGAGACCGGCAGTTTCGCGTTATTATGATTAAATGTAAAGTGGTCAGTTAAAATTATATTGTTCAGGCAAAGATTTTTTTCAATCCAGCTATAGAATATAGTTTCGTGTTATGATGGTGACATTTTAAGAGATAAATTAAAATTATATTGTTCCAGCAAAGACATTTTAAAACCAGATATAGTTTAGCATTAAGACGACATTTTAAGCAGAAATCCTAGAGTTATACTTAACCAGGCGCCAAAGAAGATGATCAATGATACGAGATCAATATACTTCCCGATGAGCCTATATCTGTTAGGCAGTGATGTTAGATCACATTGTGGCTTTTTGTCTTTCACCAATGTGGGAAACGGATCTGCCTCCTCCGTTTGCGGTGTGAAAGGTTGGACTTTGTTCGGGTTCTTTGCGCTAATACCGGTGTTTTCCAGGGCACACATGGCTCCGTTGACCATAATTACTTTACCGGTAATTCTTTTTATGTTGCTCTTTGCGCGCATGTGGTGGGCCTCTTTCTGTAAATGAGAATGTATAAAATGTTTCTTAAAAATCAATTTTATGATTTGTAATAAAGAAGACACAGACAATTTATTGCATATGTTGCTGTATCTCATCAGGTGAGCGCCACAAAAAATGTTCAGCCTATATTAACTGATTTAGTGCCATGGGTTTTTTAATCGTCTTTTTCGAAATATGAGAATGTATAAAATGTTTCTTAAAAATCAATTTTATGATTTGTAATAAAGAAGACACAGACAATTTATTGCATATGTTGCTGTATCTCATCAGGTGAGCGCCACAAAAAATGTTCAGCCTATATTAACTGATTTAGTGCCATGGGTTTTTTAATCGTCTTTTTCGAAATTCCCGCAAATACAATGGGCTTATAAATCAAACTATCATTAAAATATCAATACAGTAGTTTTCCTTATGCAACCCCCTTTAATTTGATATACATAATACAACATATCTCTATCATATTAACAACTATTAAGTCATAACTGTGACAAACCCCCTACTTCCCATTTTACCTCATCCATTTTCATTGTGTCTAGCCTACATTTTGTTTGGCACAGAGACATAGAGAATAACTTCACAAATTACTAATGAATAACAAACATTCACTAACTGGTGCCTGCGTAGGATAGTGAGGATGAAATGGTATGACAAAATTACATAGAGGTAATGATGAGTACTAGACAAGTTCTAATGAATCAAGAGGTGAAGAAAAGACGCTGGCCCTCGAAACAAACACAGGCTGAGAAAACTTGAGGACATTATAGGAGATTCTTTTGTCCACGACTCAAAGGAAATAACGGGAGACCTAAAAACACACGGAGATGATCATTACAGACAGAGATGTTTAATATAGTGAGGACATGGAGACAGTTGCAGGAGACAGCAAAAGACAGATGGTGTGGTATGGTTTGGTTAAGGCTGATGCTCCAGTGGGGGATACTTGCAGAAGATGAATATATTAAAGTAGCGAAATGAAACCTTTTAAATGAATTACACACAACAGACTGTCGTTCTTTACTGTCACCAAAGGTAGTTTTACAGAGACTATCATGTTTTCTGTTTGCATAATTGAGGCTTAGCCGCGTGTTTAGTAGGCACCATTGCTAATCTCAGTTACTTTTGGTTATGTGTAGTGAACAGCATACTCATTATTCGCATTTACCACGGGAAACATGGTTTTGAATATTCATGATTACCACCTTCGCCTTTAACGAACCTATGTATTTTCTATGTAGCTTGGTATATTTGGCCCGTAACATTATTCGTCTCTGAAACATGACAGGAACTAGTAAGTGTGGACTATGTGGTGTTATTATATGATGCAAGTATCAACCGGGAAGAGACGGATATAAAATTAACTATTGTGAAGTTTCATGTAAAATCCCTCCTTAATTGGTTAATGTGTGTTTAACACTGGATAATATTCATGTTTTCTTTCTTTTTTTCGGATACTAATTGCTGTTAATATTTTAGGATTTACTGCTTCCCATTCTATGTGTACTTTATCTGCCTCTGTTGATAGCATTAGAGCCACTCCACTGCCAGGGGCATTTCCATCAGTATGCCTTTCGACAGCACTGTTTAACCTGGGAATTGAAGCTTTTTGTTTTTTATCACCTGTTTATTTTGTTTCACATAATCTTAAATACTAATACAGTAATATTTCAATTTCCGTACCACTTTTGCTGCCTTTCCCAATTTAAACATAGTTCTAGCACTCCAGGTGTAAATTCTACAGAGATTTTAGATGAAAGAAGGATAGTCCATTATCCGGTGTCCTTCCGACATTATCTCGTCTTACTCTCTCTTTAATTCTCTTTCAACTTTATTGACTGGGTTGTTTTTCTTTCACTTTCTTTAAAACTTTTCTTGGCTGGCTGGATTCTGCAGATAAAGTTTTCAACGGAACGGGAAATTGGTCATATGCCAACCCTCATCGTCGCCTCCTAAGACATGAATGGTTGGTTACAACTAATTGGCACCTTGCTGTCTTGACAGACGGCAGTTTGTTACATTGTGCTTCAAAAATGGCGTAATAGCTACAACCCATGGTGATAGCAAATGTGACTGAACAGACCTATTTCGCGAGGTAAATGTTTGTCGACAATAAGTGCATGTAAACATATGGTAATTTCCACCATCACACACCAGCTGGTAGGTTGTTGTTTTTTTTATGATGCGTATCCCTTACAGGTCGGTGCAGTCAAAACCAGCATTTTTCAGCTGGTGTTGATGTACTAGGCAAGATTACGCTCAGTAGTTTGCCATTGCTTTCTGAGCGACCAGCTCACATACCCCGTAAGTTACCAGCGCGGCGAGAACAGTTGCCGATTCTTGCGCAGCTACGTTACTCACGAGAATATACGGGATTACGGAGAAAGACGTTAACACACAGGCCAGGGAGACCGGCGTGGAGGCTGTTAGGTTACAGTGTTATTATTCTTTAATTCCCACATGGGCCCTGTAACACACGGACAAATCATCACTTTTACAACTCATCATTTACCAAAGAAAATGATGCTACTCACCTCTTCCTTGTGGTGTAAAAACACTATGATAATGCTGGTGATAACCGTGAGAAGGGAGAGAATCAGCAAGACAAAAAGGTAGATAACCACCAAAGGCAGCTTATCCGAAGATAATGGCAACATGGCGCTCATGGTCGTCATGAACACAGACAGGGCCATCAGCACGGTTGTTCCAGTGTTCGGGACAAGATGGGTAAATGTAAGGTTCGGATTGTCGGTCATTATACATTAAATTATAAAGTAAAGTCAAGGGCTCTTTTCCGCTCATCGGAGTGTATTGGATATATGGTGAGAGCTCGATAGAGTAGGCGGTCAATATAACACCGACCGCCTTCAATTTCCTAGTTTCCTCATACCAATGTTAGACTGGGTCGACCTGGTATTTTTGTAGACATACGCACATAAGACTGCGTCGACCTGGTATTTTTGTAGACATACGCACATTTAAAATGTAAACACACATAGTAAGTAAATAAGTATACATTAGAAACTCCAATACATTGTAGGATCGTTTAGTTTAGTTTTTTAGTTTTAGTCGTTGGATCAACATCACGGCACACGGTTTAACCCATAAGTGCTCCGTTTTCCTCCTAACTCAAACCTGAGTCTGGAGAAACTCAGCTCAATGCACGAACTCCGTTGCATCAGCGAGGATCCTGAAATACTTTGGGTAGATTTTTAACTCGAAATTTTGCCCGGGCAGCGCCGTTAGGCTACTCTTTTTCGATTTCCAACTACCAAGGGATTTTTTACGTGCGCAACAATACACACGGGCGTCCGATCTCACTACCCAGAGACCAGGCGAAATTTTATTACTAGAAGTCCAGACAATGTAGGATCGTTACGAAGTAGTAGGTACATAGACATACAATTGGAACTTAAACAGCAAGTAGGAATGTAAACTAACAAGTTGGAACGTAAACACAGAGTAGGTATATAACCGGCATGTTGGAATGTAAACATAAAGTAGAAGCGTTAACGGACATGCATGTTGTAAATTCACAATCAGACAGACAGTAAATAGATGAACAGACAATAGGACTACAAATAGTCTTATAGATGGTGGACAACTAAACTGACAATAGGACTTTAAACAGATAAAACTGATGTACTGAAACAAACAACTTCACGATAAAAAAAAAAACAGGCGGTAGATAATAAAACAAACAAACGACGACTATGTACATATACAATTATATGGAACGGTCGCTTAACTAACAGGGTTGCATTCTGCAGTATTGTGTGGTTGCTGGTATTCTAGTGACTGCCGCTTCCATCGACGATGAACTGAATTTTTCGTGGCGGACTTTTGTGTTGGCATTCTGGCAGCGGCATAATATGCCTGGTATACCTGTGTGGGTTTTGGTTTGTCGAGACTCCTGTCTGTTCCAATTTTCACATGGGGCAGTGAGGAGCATTTTGTGTGATATTCACTGGCACAGGAACGGAGCATATTGGGGCCGCCCTTTGCTGTGAAGTTGGAACCCTGAATAACTAACTAACTAACTAACTAACTAACAGTTATTAGGAACGTAGATAGACAGGCGTTAGGTACGTGTAAGACGGTGAGACAGTCACAAACAGTATACACCAGGAATGTTAACAGAAAAGCAGTGGGTACGGTAAACATACAATGGGCACATTAATAGATAATATAAGAAATAGATCTGCGGGAGATACATTTACAAACATACGGTAATTATATAAATAAACAGAAGAAACCTAGAGAAAGAAATGCAAGCAAGCACGTCGAAGGTCATCTCCAAGTGTTAGCCGGCGTAGGCGTTCATGTCTCTCCACATAAACAAACATACAGAGATCAAACAGGCAGACCGATCGTAAACAAATACCATGTACCAAAAACAAAGAGTAGTAATGAATTCACAAACTAGAAAAGTTAACAGACAGTAGAAATGTGACCAGAAATTAGGCACAAAACCAAACAGTAGAAATTAAAATAGACAATATATATATATATATATATATATATATATATATATATATATATATATATATATATATATATATATATATATATATATATATATATATATATATATATATATATATATATGCTGAAGATGAAAAAGACAGACAGACATACAGACAGACAGACAGACAGACAGACAGACAAACAGACAGACAGACAGACAGACAGACAGACAGACAGACAGACAGACAGACAGACAGACAAACAGACAGACAGACAAACAGACAGACAGAAAGAAAGAAAGA
Source organism: Cepaea hortensis (assembly GCA_963921405.1). Lineage (NCBI taxonomy): Eukaryota > Metazoa > Mollusca > Gastropoda > Stylommatophora > Helicidae > Cepaea > Cepaea hortensis. The sequence goes on from OY992876.1 coordinate 203,538,599, forward strand.
AAGAAAGAAAGAAAGAAAGAAAGAAAGAAAGAAAGAAAGAAAGAAAGAAAGAAAGAAAGAAAGAAAGAAAGAAAGAAAGAAAGAAAGAAAATAGACTGGTCCCTGCAGTGTGATTATTTGTAGATAAGACACAGACCTGACCTGACTATTGATCTCAATGTTTCTGTTATCTACTTGATATGTGTATGTTCACTTCTAACTGTTTGTAATCTAGTCTTGGCTCTTTCAGCCCCAAACAACCCGCAACTTGTGATTTGTTCTTGAACATGAATCCCAACCATCAAGTAGTGTGTTCTCCTGCCGCTCGTTTTCTTTTTTTTTTTTATATTTAGTCAGAACCCACTTCTTAAATCTAGCTTCCCCACTGCCCACTACGTATTTAGCCTCATTGAAAACCGCCATGTTTTTTCACGATATGTATTTCACCCAGGGGCGTAGCCAGGGTTGAAAGTCGTGGGGAGCGAGCAAATACACGCGTGCGTTTGAAAACTCCAGGTTGACTTTCATCGCAATAAGTAAACAAAGCGACGCTTTTGAAACATAAAGTACATGGGTAAACGGTCTCTCATCTTGTTTCCCCTAGCCCATCAAAACGATTCATCGTCTTTTTTTTTTTTTGCTCCCTCGCTCGCTTTGTATTCAAGCTTAATCCATACACACTATTTCTAGTAGCACTGTACTGAATTTTGCTTGTATATTAGCTTTCCCTATTACCTGTGGCCCTCGCCATCAGGCGAAACCACTCCGACTTCAGGGGTACTTGTAACTAATGTCCCAAAGTCAAGGACAAGAAATCAATATTTTAGTCCAAATTTCCGGTGTATGCCGGTCTCTCTGGCTGAGGCGTTAGCAGCTTTCTCGGTAACCCCGAATACTCTCGTGGTTGACGTGAGCGCACGGGAATTTGAAGGGGTTCCAGTCGCGCCAGTGACTTACGAGAGTATAGAGTCGGTCGCTCAGAAAGTCGTGGCGTGCTGATGAGCGTAATCTAGCCTAGGAATCAACATACAGCTGAAAGATGCTGGTGTTGACCGCAATATCCTGAAACAGGATGGAAACGCGGGAAAAAAATGACCGGTGTATGGGGTTGAACACCGAAGATTCTTATCCGTTCGGCCATGCTGACCTCCATTCACCGCCATGTGATTTGCAAAGTGGTCTAAGCGTTCATCATTCTCCACAGATATCCATCTTTGATGTTGTGTATCAATTCTATTGATGACACTTATCCATGCCATCATCTTAGACAATCAAGTATAGTTTCTCTTGATCTGATCTGTCTCCTCTACCGCTGATCTTCCCAGTCGTTAAGATATTTCCCCTTTCCTAGCCACGCAACTGATTTAACCGTCAAACTAGCTGGTTTTGCCTTATGCAATAACTTTCTCTGCTGGTTTTCTAGTGACTTGCCGCTTTTATAGACGAAGAACTGTAATTTTAGTGGCGGGCTGTTGTATTGGCATTCCGGCAGCGGCCTTATGCGTGTATGCCTATGCGTGCTGTTGTTTTGTCGGGACTATTGTCTGTTCCACATTTCATATGAAACAGTGATGAGCATTATATGTGGTATTCACTGGCACAGGAATGGAGCATTGTGGGATGACCCTTTGCCGTAAAGTTAGAACCGCAACTAATAACTAACATCGCTTGTGAAACCTTATGAGACCTAGAGAGTTAATGAGTTCAGTTGGAATGGTCATCGTGACGACAATTACCGTAGCTGATCTTTTCTCCAGATTCCACGGGTATGACGAACACCCA
>OY992876.1:203542859-203565359 GCA_963921405.1 Cepaea hortensis
TCCACGCTTCACATCCATACACTAGTACGGGTTCTATGAAGCACTTCAACACTCTTTTCCTCGTTCGTCCAGAGAATCAGGCCTTCCATTACTGTTAGTTCCAAACCATTGCGGTGTTACGTCTTTATCCTATGATGTTTAGTGTCATGGCAAGCAATTAACACGTATTGATACAAAATACCAGCCATGGTACACAACCTGTGGTGATACTGACAGATGCAAAATCAGTAATAGAGGCCCTCCTGACTGGGAAATTGCCAGTTCTAAGGACACTACGTTCTAAACTTAGCAGTCAGCATAAGGTCACCATACCATCCCACTGTGGAGTACCCGGAAACGACAGAGCTGATCGATTACATACAACCAAAAGAAAAGAATGATCAAATCAGTCAGAAGGCCACCAAACCTGCGCCTCAGAACAGGACACAATAGATTACACAACCACATGTATACAAAATTCAAGATTGAGGACTCAGCCATGTGCACATGTGGTTTGGCGTTGCAGACAGCAGAGCACATACTCCAGGACTGCCCAAACTACAACATATCCTGGCGAACTTTCTGGCCTAGAGAGACAACAGTGGAAGATAAACTCTATGGACCGCTGAGTGAACTAAAAAAGACTGTTAGATTCATGCAAGAGACAACATTGCAGTTATCAACATATTTCATGCGAACGAAAGAAGAAGAAGAAACGTATTAATTTAATATTGGTTCCTAATACCGTTGCATAGTTTTCATTCTGCTTCTTATAGTCCATGCAGTTTGGCGTTAGTGATCTTGTCTGCTCACGGCCTGGGTCTCTTGTTTTGCCAATATTTTCTACAACCGATATTCCTCGATGGCATGATGTCACACTGTCTAGCATCTTTTCTCTTGGTCTGCCATTTGTTTCTCCTCCCTTCCAATTTTCCCGTTGTGACAACATATTCAAGATTTCCCCTTCCCATAACACGCCCAAAGAATGGGGACTGTCTTCTTCTGATGCGAGTAACCAGTTTTCTTGGTGAGTTAACTTCTTAACTGTAATTGTGACTGTGAGAAAGCAAACTGGGGATAGCTGAATGAGTGCGGATTCGATGCCTACGCTCGTCGCTTGTCAAGGTGAGGGATAGACTAACCGCCCCCTCGCACTCGCTCTAGGCCTGCACAATAAGATGACGCTTACACATAACAGAACCATAGCAGAAAACTGCAACGGGATCTTTTTTTTTTTAAATAGCAGAAAATAATCATTTGATACAAGAAGATTACGTCGGATCAACAAGCTATAATAAACATATTCACACCATCATATGAGGAATACAAATACTGCTTGAGATTACCATAACAGTGGATAGCCTGTATTCGCCTCCGTCAGAATTATTGAGAACGATTATAGTTGCATTGTCTAGCACCCACTCTCCATTGGATACGAAATATTGTGTTTCAACAGGTTTGGACGCCACGACAAACTGAACCTCGTCTGTTAGGTAGCCCATTGCTGTTAACTGGAAAAGTATAATAGTTAGTCCAGCCGTGTTAAAACATATAATCCCGGTGCAGCGCCAGCCTTCACCTTAAAGCGAAAAACAGCCCTTTTTTATGTTCAAATACATATAGCGATAGTGTGACGTTTTGTGACTATAATATGTCAAGTGATAAATAGCGCTGGGCACGTAACACTGTTACACGGAGTTTAGTTAATGTAAAGCATATTTTAACTTTCTTTCGCTTACACTAACATCATTATCTAGTGGCCTATCTTGTACAGAGCGTCACCAGATAACAGACTTTCTAAATGTCTCTTTACCATAACCCAAATATGCTGTCTCTGTTGCTGCCATGTGTAAATTATCTATAACGTTTTTAATCCATCCACCCTGTGGCTTTCCTCTTTTCCGTCTCCCGGGTACACTTTCCTTCATACTTATCTTTTCTAGACGTACCTGTCTTTTTACGTGTTGAAAATTTCGTTTTATTTTATGTGACTGCTAAGTTGTCTAGGCATATGTCAAGAAAGTCATGTCGTTAATTTTCTTCTCGACAGTGAGAGTACTGGTAGGTTCATCCTTGTATTACACCTCAATAACACAGAAATATCCAACAAGAATCATGGGAAATTCCTGCGTCTGCTAAGAGTGCATGCCTAATCCACATCCCACACTTCGGGCAAATAAACCCAGCTACAGTTCTCTACAAAAGGACGTAGCCAGTTCCACGCCAACTCTTCCTACTTGCCTCTTACGACACGCATGGCTGGTTACCGTGTTACCACTCTTTACTTCCCCATAGGACCTTGATAACATAGGGACACTACATGCCGTTACTTGAGACAAATAGTTATAACAAACATAATCAAACCAGCATAAAGGAAATATAAATACTTCTAAAAGATTACCACAATCGCGGACAGATAGTATCCACCAATATTAGTTGTGTTGAGAATGTTTATAGTTGCGTTGTCTAGCACCCATTCTCCGTTAGATATGAAATAGTCGGTGTCTACTGGCTCTGTCGCCGCAACAAACTCAAGCTCTTCTAGTGTGTAGCCCATGGCTACTAACTGGAAAAGTATTGATAATAGTTAGTACAATGCAGCAATAGTATGAGTAATCCCGTGTTAGATTTTACCTTATTCCTGTGCAGTGATAGAACTTGACATATAATATTCCACGGTGTTATGTGACAGAGAAATTAACTCTATGATTGATTGATTGATTGACTGATTGATTGACTGATTGATTGATTGATTGATTGATTGATTGATTGATTGATTGATTGATTGATTGAGGAACCGACATAACAGCATTCGGGGCATTCCCATAAGCGATCCGTCCCCATCCTCAGCGGCCAGCGTAGAGTTCCAACACCAATAGTTCCAGTAGCAATCTGATTATATGTCCGCCTCGGCTTTCCTCTGAGCGTCGAGCATCGGCCAGATCCCCTCGTCACTCCTCGCTGCCTCATTCTTGCCAGACTATGGTGATCCATTTGCTCCTCCGAGGTGTACACGTGCTCCCACAAGGCCGCAACCACGTCTGCCTTGTCATGCATCAATACTCCACCAAGTTTTGTCGAGCCAGCCAATCTGTCCGCCTGTTCATTCCCCAGCACACCGGTATGTCCAGGAGAAAAGATCCTGGTGATGCTTGCCACCCTTGACCTCCGAAGCGAAGCAAGCCACTCCGCACGAAGCCTGCCCGTCCTCACCCTCCTCATCATGCTTTCTAAGTCAGTTACAATCACGATGTGTGTATGTATCGTGTTCTTCATCCAGCGGAAAGCTGCACTGACCGCCTCCACCTCCATTCTTAAGCTAGATGGTGTGGTATCATACGCCAGACTCTCCTGCACCAAACGTCGACCATTAGCTTTTGCTAAGAATCCCCAGGCACTTCTCCTACCTCTCAACACCGAACCATCTGTGTAGATAATCACATCACCCGGGCGAGCATTATCCTGAATTAGATGCTGGATTTCCACTTCCGTGGCCCCTGCTGGCAACTTCCTACACTCCCGGCTCAATGTGATTATAACTCTGCATAAGTCTGACTGCTCCGCTGGCACTCTGACCCACTCCTCTCCTCGCCTAATGTTCTCCAAGATGCACACCTGTCTGATCGCATCCTCCGCCTGGGCAATCCATGATTTCCCTCTTATCAGTCGCTGACACTTAACTGCGTCCAGCGCCTCATGCAACAGGTGGTCTGTATCAGCAGTTACTCTGAGGTATGCCTTCGCCTGCATCACCTTGCGCCTACCAGTAACAGTCGGCAGACCAAGGATGTAACGCATACACACTACTGTGGTGTCCCTAGTGCATTCCAGAATGACCCGCATAGCTTCGTTCTGTATGCGCTCTAATTTCACCAGCTGACTCTTTGAGACAGTGAGCAGTCCTAGTCCATAATCAATCACTGAGAGGATCAAGTGCTGGTATAGTGTGAAGAGCATTCTCTGCTCTGTGTCCATTTCCGCCATAGTTTTAAGTGCATTGAGTCCCTTTTGAGATCTTGTCACAACCGTCTCCACCTGGTCCTTGAAGGACAGAATCCTGTCAAATGTGATTCCCAAATACTTCAGTTTGTTCTCTCTGTTCACTCTTCTACCATCTATCGTGAGGCTTGGGACACCAGCTCTCACAATCCTGTTATCCAGAGAGCACCACAAAACAGCCGCCTTTTCCGGGTGGATGACAGCACTCATTTCAGTGCACCAGTCAATCACTTTGTCTACTGTCGCCTGTAGCTCCTGGGCTGTTTGCTCCCTATCTCTCCCCTGCCTATATGCAAAAATATCATCTGCAAATGTTAGTATCCTTCCAACCCCTGGTGCTTCTAGGTTTGCAATCTTGCTCGTATACACGTTAAAGAGCACCGGTGAGATTGCAGATCCCTGTGGCAGTCCCGGGGTTAAAATATGTGGCCCTGAGGTCCATGCACCCAGATGTAGAGAAATCCGACGAGAATGCAGGACGGCTGCTATCCAGTTCACCAACCAGGGATTGACCCCCTTCTCCATCAGTGCGGTCATCAAAATATCATAGCGAACTCTATTGTACGCATCCTCGAGATCAAGCGCTGTCGCCATCGTTTCCTGTCTACTCTAGAACCCCACTATTCTATTCATTGCCAATGTTTCTTTGCAGAAGAATATGCAGAACGGATTGACTGAGTCTGGGTGGACTGGATATAATCTTATATAGGCGTCATTCTTGTAGACCATAGCTCCCATTTTAAACATAAAAACAGCCAGATCCGTAGCCGGAACACGCTATCGATCATTGATGTGATAGCACCGCCACATTTTGTAGGTCGAAGAGGTCGGAGTGCTGAAGGAGTAGGTGGTTAGTCTTTCCCTCGGGTAGCTAGCTCAAGAAAGAACCTACATCCGACCTCGCTCATGTCATTGTCAGCGCAACTCCTGTGCTATTATAACCAAGCGCCCTTTGGGTCCCATTACGGCCTATTGAAAAGATTCTTGATTCTTTGTCTTTTTGTTTTGTTTTTAAGGGTCTCATTTTAGTCCCACTATGTAACTTTCGCCTCCGTTGTGGTCCACAAAGTGGTCATTGATTTGATGATTCGCGTGTACAGTTTGGATGACCGCCTCTGCCCTCTGGTGAGATCAAGTGCTCTTTGATCTTAGCCAAATGGCTGAGAATTATTCTGCCTCGTGCAAGTTCACGCTTTCTCACTGACTCAATGAGTATGTTCACGCTTTCTCACTGACTCATTGAGTATGTTCACGCTTTCTTTGTGACTCAGTGAGTATGTTCACGCATTCTTACTGACTAAATGAGTATGTCACGCTTCTCACTGATTCAATGAGTATGTTCACGCTTTCTCGGTGACTCAATGAGTATGTTCACGAAGTCTATTCATAGATAACAGTACAGTTGGCACAGAAGCAAGAAAGAACATGAAAGTGTGCTAATTTACCAGCTTTCCTTATTTCTTTATCACTAAAGAATTCCGGCAAATACAAAACGATAAAAAACATCAACATTTTTCCAGTCGTTTGCTGTGAATATCTAACATTTACACTAGTCAAAACACCGAGAAGGATTAGTTACCATATTTAAGTGGTAAAATTCAGTGGCTTGTGCCACGAGAAAATACAATTAGGAACGACAACATACGGCAGAAAGTAATAAAGTGTTTGAATTTTGTGCGAGGGAAAGTCAATAATAAGTTTTAAACTAACATTTGATAGCTTACAATGGTAGTTGATAGTTTCTAAAGGTGTCATTCGAAAGCAGTATTACCCAGATGTATAACGTTCTGTTGCGACTATTGTGTCAGTCGAAGAAACACCTATACCTACTTCTCCACTACAACAATGCCAGTCCGCATATAACCTAGTACAGTGGTCTAAATCAGGGGATAATTGAATAACTTGGGTGGCAAAAGTCCCGACTAAACTCCGTGTGATTTCCACATATTTGATGCACTAAACGTTCACAAAGTGCTTCACTGATGATGAAAAGTTGAACTTGAGACAGCAAAATGTAATAATACTGTTGGAAAGTACGCAGGGAAATAAAAAGAAAATATAAGTACAATAGTATATGATGTATCTCATTTAATTGTTCTGCCTACACGTTGCAACTTACTTCCCCTCGTAGATAGAAAATGTAATGGTTTGGTTATCTGAAAAGAATGTCCCTGAAGTCTACCCACGGCACATTACGTCAAAGGTAACAGAACGTTCGAGATACAACTTGAGTCATGACGCTAAAGAAAGAAATACATACATGTAGCCATGTAATTTCAAGATCCACACAATTCCCCAGGAGCGTAAACTTCTCCCTGTGGTAGAATTTTGTTATTTTCGTTCGCACGCTTTGAACTCCAGCTTAGTCCAAACACATGCTGCTATTTCTAGTGCACTGGACTGATTTTTGTATGTGGATCAGGTGAACTCACTCAGACTTCATAGGTACTTGTAATTTACGTCCCAAAGTCTAGGACGAGAAGTCAACATTTTAGTCCAACTGACCTGTGTATGGGTTGAACCCACTATCTCGGCATCAGCACACCAAAAGTTTAAGAGCGAGCGCTTTTATCCATTAGGTCAGTGGTTCTCAACCGGTGGGGAATCCCCCCCCCCCAAGGGGGAATTGTAGGGTTTCAGCGGGGAAGGGGGGGGGGAATTAAGATTATTTCAAGATCGCGTTAACACAAGAACCGATTACTTGATATTGCTTATCCATCCATACTTTACGGTTCTGTACTTCTCGCCTTTCTGAAATTCGCTTTATAACAGTAGACCCGCAAATCACGTTTTATGTAGACGTCTAGACTTGTTCTAGTATGTGTTATTAAAGTTAGCTTCCATTTTTATGTATACTATGTAGGGGCGGGGTGGCGGAGGGGGAATTTATAGGCAGGAAATACGAAAAAGGGGGGGGGGGGGGGGGGGGGGAGTGACATTCTGAACTAAGAATTAAGACTAATTAATTCTGAATAAAGATTATTTCACGATCGCGTTAATACAAGAACCGATTATTTGATATTGCTTTTCCCTCCATACGTTACGGTTCTGTACTTCTCGCCTTTCTGAAATTCGTTTTATAACGTAAGTAGACCCGCAAATCACGTTTTATGAAGACGTCTAGACTTGTTCTAGTATGTGTTATTAAAGTTAGCTTCCATTTTTATGTATACTATGTAGGGACCGGGGGTGGGGGGATTTATAGGTAGGACGAAAGGGGGGGGGGGTGACATTCTGAACATATGGTGAAGGGGTGTATGGGCCAAAAAAAGTTGAGAACCACTGCATTAGATCATGTTGGCCTGTGGGTACTTGAGTGGTCAAGGACGCAATGCTTCCATAAGTATGCCGAGAGAGACAGAGAAAGACACAGAGAGATAGTATTTACCTGAATGTAACATAACTGCTTGTCAAAGGGGTAGTTTGTCATGTTGAGTGCACATGATGTTGGGAAGGTGCTGCCAGGGAACCATCGAACAACGCCATCGGATGTCAATATGATAGGTCTGAGGATAATGAATTGTGTAAATGTGTTTACGGCAGCTATCTAATAAATAAAGAAATAAAAGATAAATGTGTGAAGGCAAAATAAAGTTGGTTAAACGAGCAATGCAAACAAATTGAATTAAATTCCATTAAAGATCAAAAATATCAAGAATATCAAGAAAACAGTAACAATGGTGATATCAAAGAAAATGTGGACACCAAAATGTGACATAGAAATAGAAGGGGAAATTCTCAAACAAGTGGATAATTTTAAATACCTAGGGGCACTTATAACATCGGATGGAAGATTTACAACAGAGGTTAAGAGCAGAATAGGGCAGGCAAAAGCCGCATTTCAGAAAATGAAGAGTATCTTATGCAATAAGTTGCTATCAATTAATTTAAGAAACAGAGTGCTAAAATTCTATATAGAACCAGTTTTGCTGTATGGCCGCGAATCTTGGAATGTAAATGAACACATTAGGAAGAACTTAGAAGCAACAGAGATGTGGTTTTTAAGACGAATGTTGCGAATTCCTTGGACTGCCAGAGTAACTAACAACGATTGCCTGAAAGAGGCTAATGAAACTAGAACACTATATACAACAATAAGAAAGAGACAAACAGCTTTCTTTGGTCATGTGATGAGAAGAGAGGCATTGGAGAACATCGTGACAACTGGAAAGATCGAGGGGAAGAGAGGCAGAGGCAGACCAAGAGAAATGATGCTGGACGGATTGAGACGGTGGCATGGTGGAGTATCATCAACAGAGTTGATCCAGAACATCAAAGACCGAGATCTGTGGAGAGCCATGAACGCCTACGCCAGTCGGCACGGCACCTGATGATGATGATTGTGACGGGATGAGTCTAGATCACTATGCAAACCCCACCACTACTGCGTTAGTGGAATTACTATTTACATTCTGGATTCAGTAGGCAGCTAAATTACTAATAATGACGTCAGAATGACTACACAGACATTTTCTGCACTAAAACTACACACTGTACTATTGGGGACAGCACATTTCCACGTCATCATCAAATGATGTCACAAGGGAAATCCCCCGTCTTCAGCCCTTATTAATATCAAGTCTAATGACTGGGGATATAGGTCCGTCACTCCCTAGCAACGGGAATACGACGATATGCTATTAGTACGGCTGCACCGGAAATTGTGACTAACAACTTCCGTCCGGTACACAACGACCATAGCTGCTGTGCTAAGCAGACCTTATATGAAGTGAGCTGCCATATCCAATTGCATCCTTGGTAGATTATACCAAAACCTATCTTAAGTGCTGCAATAAGACTGGGGGTGAGTGTAGTAACATAATAATTATGATTATAATAAGAAGTGTGTACACATTTATATTCTGATATTGGGAAAACCCAAAACTTTCCTGACCATGGATATTTATGAAACGTGGTATTTGAAAGGGGAGACATTGAGAGAAAACATGTGAGGCCTAGATATATTTATAGATAAAAATATATATAGATATAATGTATGAACCTTACTGATTATTTTCATATGCATTTTGTGAATGTATTTACATGTATATTTTGTTGAAAATATGATAACATGATTTTGCCATGTGGGCAGAAGTAGAAGAGACATGTGGAACATGATTCTCACATGCCAGCAATATTACTAGGCGATTGATATTCAAACATAAATTTGCTTACCCCTGATTCACCGCCATGCCGAACTACACGCCACTGACGGTCATAAGTTCAAAGCAAATACCATGTGGTGAAGAATCAGAATTTGGGGAGTAAATCACTCAACAAGGGATAACTGAGACATCCTAAAGCCCAATGCCTGGAATATCTCAGCCCCCTTGCTTGCCTGCTGGCCTTCTTCTTATCTTTTAGCTCGGATATTCTGTGGGGTATACCTCACGACTTCATGGCGACACTGGATTGCTTTATGCCTACTGACTGATGTGGGATTAGGTTGAATTACTGTTGGCCTTTCCTTAGCTATCTAGGGAAACATCCTGGCTGCCCAGGACTTCCTCACCATGGTGTTAAGGAATACCCCAGTAATTATTGCATATGAGTCACTGCAAGTTTTACAACCATGTACATTTTGTAATGCCTTTTTCAAACAAAGATTTGTCTACATGTTCTACTCCAATGGACCATGTGGTCTTAGAATGTGTCCACTTCTGGACCCTTTTTCACCTTGTATCATCATGTCATACAAGGTATAGCCAAGCTGATAAGAACTATTGGCCTTTGCTTTTGATACAGAATAGCAGAGAGGAATTGTTTTATTCCTGTTCTGCATCTGACACATACACAACAGACACACAACACCAACACTCAGACACATTGTTATTGTCAAGACACTAAGGAGTCTGCAACTGTTTGTGTGATTTAAGGAGCCTCGCTGCTGATACTGCTGAAGCCTAACTGGTCCGGTTACCGAAACTTACAGCCACCAACTAGTGGAGACGGAACCTGGAATCCGGAGGAGCATCGTACACCTGTCGAATGCCAGGGTCGACTCCAAGACATAATACAACCGAAAGCCAGCACTATTCCTAACAGAGATCAGATTATCTCAGGTGACTCTGTGTCTACATGTGTTCTGAGTGTATCACTGTCTGGAGGGTGTGAATGATGACATGCTATCTGTCTAAGCATCAGAAAACTATTTTATTTTTGTACCTGTAACATAAATGTAACTATCATAGTTCACCAGTTGAACCACAATTTTCATTTTCTCTTTTATTATTAAAGAGTATTATTGTTTTATACTTTCACCAACGTACTCCACTCGTGATCATTTTGAACGCAAGGTGTGCGCGTGAGTGCGTGAAAGTATTTAAAACAGGGGGCTCCATCAATTGACGAAGGATCACCGACAGATAAACTAGGCATTCGTGTTAGGGCTTCCTACATACACGAGTGTTCTTCACCTTCTGCCTTTGTCTACCAAGTGAATCCCAGTCTCTTCTATCGGGACCATCCCTTTAGACATTCTTGTAACGAGCCATAATTTCTAGAGACTGTCGGCAAACTCTTGGATAGGGATTTCTGTCTATTTCAATAGAAACACCCTAACGGTCGGTGACAACTGTGGTCTCGTTCCGGGATCTACCCACCTAATTAGAAATATTTCTAATAAATTGTGTTACTTGGTACAAAAATTTTTTTTTTTCTCATCTCAGTAAAGGGTAGAGTAGTTTAGGAAACTCTGTAATTAGTTGTTTCCATTCGATTGAGAGAGTGAAAGTGTGTTTTGTATCATTGTTTGTACTAACCATTTTTGTGTATGTACTAATAAGATTTGTAAATTATTGCAATTGTATTAGTATAACTTGAATTGGGAAGTAGTATAATATTGATATAGAAATTGTAGTCCACTGATCACTCACCCTCTCAGTCAAAACTCAGTCATGAGTTCATCAGCAGATTTGCACGCAGCAGCGGTAGCTATGGGATTATCAGAGCCCGAAGCAGCCAAATATGTCCATGATATGGAGAGGGAGTTAAGGAAAGAAGACAGGGAAGATAAAATACGTAGGCATGAACTCGAGCTTAAGAAACTGGAAGCAGCGACAGAACTTAAGAAAATCGAGGCTGAGAAAGAACTTAGGCAGTTACAGGAAAATGAAAAAATCCGACAGCATGAGTTTAGGATGAAAGAGCTAGAAAACCAAGCTCTATCAGCAACCTGTTCTAACGCCAGCTCTCCGGCACCCAGCATTGAAACCCAGCTACATTCAACTTCTCATGTGGGTCCTATGAGTTTTCCTTTGATGCCGTTCGAGGAAACTCAGGAACAATTGGATAGTTACCTTCAGAAATTCGAGAAATTAGCTGAGTCATTTGGGTTGGCTAGGGAACACTGGAACTTGAAGCTTTCTCAGGCACTGAGGGGACAAGCGTATGTAGTCTTTCAGGGACTACCTCCAGGCCATGAAAATTCTTATGAAAGTTTGAAATCGGCTTTATTGAAGAGATATGAGTTAACCTCAGCTGCTTATCAGCGGAAATTCCGAGCCGCAAGACGTCTGAAGGGTGAGTCATTCTCACAATTGTCCGCTCGTCTGCAGAGTTATCTCTGTAAATGGGAGACATTGGGAGAGTATGAACACTCCTATGCGGGCTTGCGGGAGATGGTTTTGTGTGAGCAGCTGAGGAACTGTATGTCGAAGCCGATGGAAACTTTCATCGTTGAACAAGGGGCACAAACACTGGAGGAAATGATAGTCTTGGCTGAAAGATATCTGACTGCCCATGGGGACTCAGTCCCAATGCAACCTCCCCAACCTCAACAGAACCCACCTCCAACCAATCAGGGACAAACCCTTAGCAATATACCAGCAGACCAGAGGCAACCTCAGCAGCAGCATAATAAAACACAAACCACATCTGGGGCTAGAAAACCATACTGCACGAATTGTCATAATAATTCCCACAGTACGGCAGACTGCAAGCGCAGAGCAAAACCCCAGATTGCGGCTTGCTTCTCGATAGGGAAGAAAACCACTACACTACCACCGCCTCCCGAAATGAGAGGACATCGAGTGGTAGAGAAGATCAATGTCAATGGACAGGTGGTCGAGTGTCTGCATGATACGGGTTTAACGTACGATGCCATAATAGCATCACACTTAGTAAAACCTGGTCAGTTGACGCAAAACATGGTTGAAGTTATGGGTGCGACAAGAAGTTCGCCTACCCTAACTTTACCAATAGCCCAAGTGTTAGTTAACTCTAGATTTGTAAAGGGAACTATATCGGCAGCAGTGATGACTGATCCTATCTATGACATGATACTGGGAAGTAAATATGTCTATTTAGGGGAACCATCCACTCCCATGATAGTAGGGAGTGCACTGACCCAAGTCCCAACTCTAACACCTGGCTGTAACCAACTTCCTAGTGATAGGAAGACTCTCCAGAGAGGGAAATTTTTTTCCTCAAAACGTTCGCTAGCGGTAGGGGACAAAGTGTTACTCTTAAGATCTAGTGGGACTAATAAGGAGACTGAGTGGCAAGGACCATTCCCCATAATGGAGAAAGTGTCCAACACCAAATATAAAATCTTCATGAAAGGTAAGATGAAAATCTACCACATTAAATTGCTCCGCAAATATTATGACAGAGCAAAAGAACGACCAGTACATCTGGTAGCTCTAAATGTTGTTCAGAAAGTAGGGAGGAGGGAAGAACCTCTTAGCTTTCCATACCCACCTCTGACTGGATCCTCACTAAACTTATCTGGAGAAACGCCAGGTCATACCAAAGTACCAAGCCAGCCCCGGGGTCGAAAGAAGTCTAATAGATCCTTCTCTAGAGGGGAACAATTGGTTCAGATATAATCTGGTGAGAATGCATAGTCGATCTAGACTCATCCACCCTAAAAGTTCGCTGAGCCGTACTTTTCTCTAGGGACGGCATATGTGACGGGATGAGTCTAGATCACTATGCAAACCCCACCACTACTGCGTTAGTGGAATTACTATTTACATTCTGGATTCAGTAGGCAGCTAAATTACTAATAATGACGTCAGAATGACTACACAGACATTTTCTGCACTAAAACTACACACTGTACTATTGGGGACAGCACATTTCCACGTCATCATCAAATGATGTCACAAGGGAAATCCCCCGTCTTCAGCCCTTATTAATATCAAGTCTAATGACTGGGGATATAGGTCCGTCACTCCCTAGCAACGGGAATACGACGATATGCTATTAGTACGGCTGCACCGGAAATTGTGACTAACAACTTCCGTCCGGTACACAACGACCATAGCTGCTGTGCTAAGCAGACCTTATATGAAGTGAGCTGCCATATCCAATTGCATCCTTGGTAGATTATACCAAAACCTATCTTAAGTGCTGCAATAAGACTGGGGGTGAGTGTAGTAACATAATAATTATGATTATAATAAGAAGTGTGTACACATTTATATTCTGATATTGGGAAAACCCAAAACTTTCCTGACCATGGATATTTATGAAACGTGGTATTTGAAAGGGGAGACATTGAGAGAAAACATGTGAGGCCTAGATATATTTATAGATAAAAATATATATAGATATAATGTATGAACCTTACTGATTATTTTCATATGCATTTTGTGAATGTATTTACATGTATATTTTGTTGAAAATATGATAACATGATTTTGCCATGTGGGCAGAAGTAGAAGAGACATGTGGAACATGATTCTCACATGCCAGCAATATTACTAGGCGATTGATATTCAAACATAAATTTGCTTACCCCTGATTCACCGCCATGCCGAACTACACGCCACTGACGGTCATAAGTTCAAAGCAAATACCATGTGGTGAAGAATCAGAATTTGGGGAGTAAATCACTCAACAAGGGATAACTGAGACATCCTAAAGCCCAATGCCTGGAATATCTCAGCCCCCTTGCTTGCCTGCTGGCCTTCTTCTTATCTTTTAGCTCGGATATTCTGTGGGGTATACCTCACGACTTCATGGCGACACTGGATTGCTTTATGCCTACTGACTGATGTGGGATTAGGTTGAATTACTGTTGGCCTTTCCTTAGCTATCTAGGGAAACATCCTGGCTGCCCAGGACTTCCTCACCATGGTGTTAAGGAATACCCCAGTAATTATTGCATATGAGTCACTGCAAGTTTTACAACCATGTACATTTTGTAATGCCTTTTTCAAACAAAGATTTGTCTACATGTTCTACTCCAATGGACCATGTGGTCTTAGAATGTGTCCACTTCTGGACCCTTTTTCACCTTGTATCATCATGTCATACAAGGTATAGCCAAGCTGATAAGAACTATTGGCCTTTGCTTTTGATACAGAATAGCAGAGAGGAATTGTTTTATTCCTGTTCTGCATCTGACACATACACAACAGACACACAACACCAACACTCAGACACATTGTTATTGTCAAGACACTAAGGAGTCTGCAACTGTTTGTGTGATTTAAGGAGCCTCGCTGCTGATACTGCTGAAGCCTAACTGGTCCGGTTACCGAAACTTACAGCCACCAACTAGTGGAGACGGAACCTGGAATCCGGAGGAGCATCGTACACCTGTCGAATGCCAGGGTCGACTCCAAGACATAATACAACCGAAAGCCAGCACTATTCCTAACAGAGATCAGATTATCTCAGGTGACTCTGTGTCTACATGTGTTCTGAGTGTATCACTGTCTGGAGGGTGTGAATGATGACATGCTATCTGTCTAAGCATCAGAAAACTATTTTATTTTTGTACCTGTAACATAAATGTAACTATCATAGTTCACCAGTTGAACCACAATTTTCATTTTCTCTTTTATTATTAAAGAGTATTATTGTTTTATACTTTCACCAACGTACTCCACTCGTGATCATTTTGAACGCAAGGTGTGCGCGTGAGTGCGTGAAAGTATTTAAAACAGGGGGCTCCATCAATTGACGAAGGATCACCGACAGATAAACTAGGCATTCGTGTTAGGGCTTCCTACATACACGAGTGTTCTTCACCTTCTGCCTTTGTCTACCAAGTGAATCCCAGTCTCTTCTATCGGGACCATCCCTTTAGACATTCTTGTAACGAGCCATAATTTCTAGAGACTGTCGGCAAACTCTTGGATAGGGATTTCTGTCTATTTCAATAGAAACACTGATGATGATGATCTGACTGTGCTGTTACACATGTAAAGACGCTGTTGGTCTTTACGACAGATATGTAACTATGTTATTGCATATATAAATACGATCGTAGTCTTTGTGAGAACTGTGTGACTATGCTATTACATATGTACAGACGATGGTAATGTTTACAACAGTTCTCTTACGATGCTATTAAATGTGTAAAGATGATGGTAGTCTTTATGACAACTGTGTGATTATACTATTAATATGTAAAGACGATGGTAGTGTTTACAACAGATGTATTACTATGCTATTACGAATCGAAGTGAATAAGTAAGTCACAAAAGGCTGTATAGAAACAACTAAATATGACAACAACTTGAAACCAGTTTATTTTTATACATACATTGTCCTTTTATTTCTCAATATAATGTCCACTAACATTGGTGTACTTATCCCATCGTTTTATCAGTCCTCCCAAACAGGCTGCATAGAACTGCGTGCTCTGTTTTTTAAACCAAGTTTTCACGTCACATTCAACTTCGGCCTTATTCACGAAATGTCTCCCGCCAAGGCGTGTTTTCAGTGGACCGAAAAGTTGGAAATCGCTAGGGGCTAAGTCGGGGCTGTAAGGTGGACGTTACTCGCCTGTCACTGATAATCATCGCCTTTACCCGCTGCACGGATGCTTCTGTTGCAATCTCAAAAGGACGCCCAGATCGGATTTCATCAACAATTTTAGAGCGTCCTTGAGAAAAAATTTCTACCCAGCTATGCACCGCTTTACGGGACACACATTTGTCAGCATAAACATGAAGCATTTCCTTATGAATGTCCTTTCCAGGCAGTCCTTTTCCCCACAAAATACGCACAACAGCACGTTACGCTTTGGTTGTACTGTACACTCCGTAAGTACAGTCGCCATTTTGTTTATGCGCTGCGCATGCGTATGAGACACGTAGCGCCACCTGACGAACGGGAATATAAAGTTCGATGTTGCTGTCACCTAATGACATCTGTAGAAAACATCAACTACATTTACCTGCAATCCCACAGAACTGTGTGACTTACTTATTGACTCGCTCTCGCACATTTATAAAGACGATGGTGGGGGTTACGACAGCTCTGTAACTATGCTATTGCATTTGTAAAGACGACGCTAGTGTTTACGACAGCTATATGATTGCTGTTACATACGTAAATACACCGGTGGCCTCATCTCATCTCATCATCTCATCATGTTCCTCTTGTACCTTGCGGTGTCGAGGTGAAGTATAAACTTCGTGAGAGTGCCCGGTTATGGGCTTCGTATATCGACATTCCCATGGATTCTGTTATTCCCTCCGTCCAGCGTTTACGTGGTCGGCCTCTTCCTCTGTTTCCATCTGGTCTGTACGTCATTGCCTGTTGTGGCATGCTGTTGACTGGTAGCCTACTTGCATGGCCAAACCATTTGACTTGCTGCTTTCTAATAAAATCTAGAGCAGCTTTAACCCCCACTTTAGTCCTGATTTCTTCATTTCTGATCTTATCTCTTCTTGATACGTTGAGTATTCTTCTCAGGAACCTCATTTCTGTTGTTGTGATTTTTCTTTTCTCTTTTTCTGTCATTGTCCAGGTTTGGCATTGGTAGCACAGAGTTGGTAGGAAGATTGTGTTGTAAAGTGCTTTCTTAGTAGTTATTGATACATGTTTGTTCTTTAGTATTGGTGCCATTTGTCCAATGAGTTGATTTGCCTTATTGCACCTATTTTCGATCTCGTCTTCTGATCTGCCATTTGATGATATTATACTTCCTAGGTACTTGAAGCCTGTGGCCTGTGAAGTCATTATCTCATCTCATCTTGTTCCTCTTTTACATTGCGGTGTCGCGGTGAAGAATAAACAGCGGGAGAGTGCCCTCTCGTGGGTTTCACATATCGAGATGCCCAAGGACTCCTGTTATTCCCCTGTCCATCCTTTAACATTGCCGAGTCTGTTTCCATTTGGGTCTGTCCGATTATGTTGCTGTCTTATTCTTTGAGCAGTAGGAAAAATCCCATGCCGGCTTGCCAGACCAGTCCCACGTTTGGGACATGCGAGCTTGACCAAAGGGAGTCGGTTTTCCCTCGCGAGTCAGAGCCCCGTTCGCCTATGAACTCGCTGTAATGGTTTCTCAGTCTACATAAATATAGTAAATATAACGACTATTCGAAAATTGTCTCATTTTCGTCATAAGGCCCTGGCAAAACACATGAAGTAGAAACCATTGTGAGAAAACATTGAATCATAATACATCTCATATTACCATCTGGTGATATGTACAATTAAATATATAAGGGAGCGGGCGTATCGACTTAACGGTTAGGACGTTGCGCTAACAATGGCATGAACGCAGCGGCCAAAGGTTCGATGCCAGCTCTCAATGTTTCGCTACGTGAGGGAAGGCATAGCTGACTATCCCTTCACGCAGTCAAGCCTAAATATGTTAATATCGTAAGACCACATACACCCGCAGCATATTTAGGCTGCGGAACTTATTTGTGTATGTTGGGGTGGTCACTAAAGGTAGGGTTGTCACTCAAGGTGGGGTGGTAACTCAAGGTGGGGTTGGTGACTCAAGATGGGGTAGTAACTCAAGGTAGGGTGGTCACTCAATGTTGGTGGTAATTCAAAGTGGGCTGGCCACTCAAGGTGAGGTGGTCACTCAAGGTGGGGTGGTCACTCAAGGTGAAGTGGTCACTTAAGGTGGGGAGGTCATTCAAGGTAGGGTGGTCACTCAAGTGGGGTGATAACTCAAGGTGATCGAGTTGAGACGGATATTTTATATTGTCCTGGGCTCTAGAGAACGATCAACCCTAGTAAGGATACCATGTATTGTTATGGGATGTAAAGGCGTTCGGCGTGATATTGAACACATTAACCCTCGAGTTCCGAATGGTGTATTTACATGTGGAGCTAGAACCATCTGTCTCGGTAAGGTAATGACCAGACACTCGCCTGTCGACCTGGAGGTCATGGGTTCAACCTACAGCTGAGAGAATTATTTTCGCGCTCGCTCGCTTTGAACTCAAGCTTAGTCCATACACACTACTTCTAGTTGTGCTGGACTGAATTTTGCGGGAGAATTTGCTTTCCCTGTTAATAATGTTCCTCGCCATCTGGCGAACCCACTCCGTCTTTAGAGGTACTTGTAATTTACGTCCGCAAGTCAAGGACAAAAGGTCAACATTTGTGTCCAAATGTCCGGTGTATGAGTTGAACCCTGTACCTCGGCATCAGTACACTGGATGTTTAAGAACACGCGTTTTTATCCATTCGGCCATGCTGCCCTACTTGTTTTTAGTTTGATCTGGGCACCCAGTCGACCCAGCCTAAAATGGGTACCAAGCATGTATTGAGGAATAAAGGCGAACAGCGTGATACTGACCTCATCCGATTGGTCTATAAAAACGTGGGTCTAGTACCGTATGCCCGATTGTCATCTACCTTTACTCACCATACGTCCTATACAACTATGGGGATAGACTGAAAATTTGCAGAGCACGCGCCTACCTCAGAGTCATTGCAAACACACAACATTCACTGCATGATGAAATTAAGAAGGTGAAGGGCAGCAGGTTAAAAAGAGGAAGGTCGTGGATGGGTCAAGCCAAAGACATTCTTCAACAGGTGTGTACAATTGAAGCCTTAGAACTTGGCGAGGAGTGGGTACAAGTGCCAACAGATTTATGTACGTCCTTTTCAGTTTGCATCCAACAAGACAGAAAATGTAGACAAGAAAATCCAGCTGCTGTGGAGGCGGAAGTACAGGCGTTCATCTTCGAAAATTCTTTAGAGAGTGATGCTGTCATTTACATAGATGGGTCGGTCGTTCGACGAGTAAGAAGTTCATGGGCCTTTACGGCTCAGGCCGGTGGGAGAATAGTGAAGGAAGATTCTGATGCTTTTGCTTTGACCACAAGTAGCCTGACTATGGAAGTCATGTCAGTAAGTAAAGCAATATCATGCCTCGAGACACAGACATTCACTAGGGCATGTTTCCTTAGTGACTCAATGAGCATGCCCAAGGAGATAGAGATGGGGTCGATCCGAAGAGAGTGGTTGCTGTCTCTGGAGTGGTCTCGGCTGGCAAAGATTAGTTTAATTTTCGTGCCAGTGCATGCTGGTGTACAAGGAAATGAGCAGGTTAACAAGCTCGCAAGTAAGGCTACTGTGGAAGGCGGAAGCGCCATGGACCAGGCTGACATTCTGACTGCTTTACGAGAAGTAAAGTCTTTCACAAGAACCAAGTGATGAATGTGAATCTACAACCATGGTCAGACTGCGAGAACAGCAAATGAAAAGAGGTGTGGCCAAACAAGAACACTATGCAGAAAGCCACAGACGATTAATAAAGCAACAAAGAACTGGTGTCGTTAGCCTCCTCACGCTTCGGGATTTATTGAGGAAGGTATCCGAGACCTATGAATTTTAATGGTTCGATAAGCAATGAGGATGATCTGTCGACTAATTAACTAACTAACTATGCATCTCAGGACGCCTAAATAGGAGCATTTTTCTGCTCGCTCGTATTGAACTCAAGCGTAGTCCATACACAGGCTTCTAGTGCACTGGTTTGATTTTTGCGTGTGGATTAACTTTTCTTAATACCAGTGTCCCTCGCCATCAGGTGAACCTACTTTGACCTGAGAGGTACGAGTCAAGGAGGAGAAGTCAACATTTTAGTCCAACTGACCGGTGTAGGGGATGAACTCGTTACATTGGCATCAGTACACCGGATGTTTAGGAACGAGCGCTCTTATCCATTCGTTCATGCTGACCTATGAAGGGGTCCTTTATTGGTCTTATATATGGTAAAGGGGGCGGCAGTAACACACATTCCAGCACGCTTGCTTGCCTGTCTGTGATAGTATGATCGAATCCCCTTATTTCTTTCAGCTCTAAGGTCCAAAATCCTTGAAAAGGAAAGGATCCCTTTTACACCCTTCGAATGCTGATTGGTCTATAAAAATATGGGCTAAGCACCATATGCCCATTTTGCCTCACATCCTTGAAACTAATGCCCTTTATGTGTATTCTGAGATGTACACTTACGCGTTATTTTCAGCAAAGATGTCCCTATCTTCTAACGTGTTGCCGAGAATGACCCGTGGCCTCCAAATATCTTTGGCTTGTGGGTGGATCATGGTCTGCCCGCCGTAGTCCTGTGGATCCCAGGCTAGCATCTGTAAAAAAGAAAGCGTCGGTTTTGACTGGCACTTATAGACGAGGAGGAAAGAAGTAAAGATTAGAAGAGATTTGTGAGGATCTTCGTGACACTGTTCTACGCTGTGGGTTCAGGTGGAAGACAGACCTGGCTAATGATGGCATTTATTGCAGGGTTGTCTAGTTGGTCACCGGCTCTGTGGCGAAGGGTTTATGGGTACAATTCGTAATCCCGCATACCGCGTTCAGAACACAGCTGCGGGCGTTTTGACAGCAGACCACCTTGCGTTGGTTTCCATACAATGGAATGAGTGCCGGTCGTTCAAAAACAATGGCAAACTCCATCCATCCATCAAGTGCCATGCCGGTAAGCGTGGGAGGTCATGATTCGCCATTTCACACGATCACCAGAGTCGTGGATCAGCTCAGTGTTCTTGTCTCGACCACGCCACGTGGTCAAGCGATCCAGATGTTTCCTTCTCTGCCTTCCCCTTGTTCTCTTCCCCTCGATCTTGCCAGTTGTCACCAAGTTCTCTAATTTATTCCTTCTCATAACATGTCCACAAACATTTTGACTGTCTACGTCTAATTTCTCTAATCAGTTTACGATTTTCATTTGTTTCTTGTAGGACTTGGTGGTTGGTTTCCCTGTCTGTGCAAGGTATTCGTTGCATTCTCCTCAGAAACCACATTTCCACAGCCATCAGATGTTTTTTTCAGCTTGACTGCTCATTGTCCACGCTTCACGTCCATACAAAAGTATAGGTTCAGTTAGTTAGTTAGTTAGTTAGTTAGTTAGTTAGTTAGTTAGTTAGTTAGTTAGTTAGTTAGTTAGTTAGTTAGTTAGTTAGTTAGTTAGTCGCGGTTCCAACTTCACGGCAACGGGTCGTCAACATATTACTCCGTTCCTATGCCAGTGAATATCACACAAAATGCTCCTCACTGCCCTATGTGAACAATGGAATAGACAGGAGTGTCGGCAAGCCAGCAGCCAGCATAGGTACACTGTGCATAATGCCGCTGCCAGAATGCCAACACAAAAGTTCTCCACGAAAAATAGTTAATCTTCGATGGAAACGGCAGTGTAGCTCCCCAACACTCTTTTTCCCCGTTGCAATTGACATCGTTTTATTGCTCAGTATGTTTTTCTAACTACTGAACGTAAAACTTGCCCAGAAATCACAAACAGACAAATAATGCTGGAGTTGACTGCTATGTCCCGTAAAGAACACGCAACTAACTAGTTGGTCAAGCGTCCATGTACAATTGTTCCTGTGGTGAGGCTTTGTTGTCATTAAGAGGGGACAGGTTCGAATCCCCGTATGATAACTATACTTTGTTTATTTATATGTTGTCTAGTGTGTTCTCTAATCTCTAATTCTTTCTTATACTTCTATGATCAATACTTGCGAATTTGTTTACAAATTACTAGGTTGGATTGCTATTTCCTTCTCGTTGTAAGCTTATTACGTCAGGTCATGGATTTTAAAAAAAAGAAGTAACGGCTGCAACAGAATATCACAATAGGAATGGAAACAGGTATGCGTAATGTGAGATGTTTTTCTTTAGAACTGTTTGTGTTGTTCCAGATTAAGATTAGTATAATTGAAGCATCGTTTTTTTTTTTTTTGTGTGTTGTAGTAAACATATTTTTTGTTTCCCCATGTGATTTATGTTTACCGTTGTGGAGTTCGTTGTAAGGTATGTACACTGTGTCTGTGTTTAGTATCTCTCACTTTATCGCCGGAGTTACACATATTTGTTTTTATTTCCATGGGTAGATAATTATGTGGTAGATACTAGCATTTTTGGCAGACGTTAGCATTTCATCCTGCACCTTGCATTGAAGACTGTCTTATGTTGATGTCTTGATTTTCTATTCGCCTTTCTTTATGTGAAAATCCTTTAATTGTTTACTGTCAAATTTTTTTTTTAGATATCTCACCGATATTGATTGGGGCAAATCGTCATTTCAGCAGAGGCTAAGAACTAAGGAAAATGGTACAGAAGTGCAGTCTTTGCAGAACTCTCCATGCAAATTTCTGGCCACCTTCAAACTAGTTAAACACAAACTGTATGGAAACTTCAGAGCGCTCAAAGCAACATTAAAGTTTATTTTCCAAAATGAAATCGTCGTCTGAGAAAGAAAAGAAAAGAAGTATGAGGAACAGCATCAGCAGCTGCAGTAGAAAAAGAAGAAGAGGGAGGAGGCGAAGTAGAAGAGGAGAAGAAGGAACCAGT
>OY992876.1:203570359-203577859 GCA_963921405.1 Cepaea hortensis
TGCTGAGAACTGTCAAGATTTAGGGGAAAAGAACAAGGTGACGGCAGAGACGTAAATGCCTGGATGGCTTGGCCACGTGGTATGGTCGAGACAAGAGCAAAGAGTTGATCCGCGACTCTGGTGATCGTGTGAGATGGCGAAACACGACCGTTGTCAAAGACTCGATAGTACCACACCTCGTGAAGCCATAGCACAGTTGAGTAGACACTCAACAGGCCACGTTTGCCAGCAGAGTGCTATGTGAGGTAACACGCACGAAGGTGAAGGTCACCCCGCGTGGTGTGTAACCACGGGAGAGAGGTTAGGTAGACGGGAGACTGGACTTGAGGCGTTCACATCGTTTAGAATAGCGTTAGGAGTTTTGTGTTCACTAATAGATAGAACTAGCATAGGGTTAGCAGTTTGTGTTAGATAATTCTGTGGCTGTATATTGTGTATTGCATTAGCGACTGTTTACCGCTTGTAAGCGAGCCAACGGCAATAAAATGGACCATACATTTTGCCTCCCACACGACTTGCAAGTTGTCTTGTATGGGTGTGTGAGAAGTACCCGTTGAGGCCTGTCAGTTGAGTTGTTGACAGGCCAGGGTAATTGTGGTGTCAGAAAGTGGTGCTTGGACGAAAGCGCCAAGCTAATACCCACAGTAAAAGGGTAATTGTGGTGTCAAGAAGTGAAGCTTGAACGAAAAGTTCAAGCTAATCCACTCATCCACGGGCTCCAGACTAGGGATTAATTTTTGTAGTAACGATAATTTGTGCAGACAGGAGAATTTGCGAGCTAGAAATATGCCTATCGTGACAAAATAGTGTTTAATTGTGTTTATGATATATTTATTGAATGAAATCATGTATTCTTCGAAGCTGTAAGTATTAATATTCTTATTTTCTTATATTTATTCATATATTTACCAATTTATTCTTGAATAAGCACCAAACATGATTCACGGCGCAGGAATACACAGGCAGCCGACAATATTGATTTTTGAGATCTAAAAATAGCGCTGCGCGATGACGTAGATTGATTGACAGACAGTTGTTCTGCGTCATTAGCATAAAGCAGTCGAGTGTTTACAAAATCGCTTAGCGGCGGCCCGCCTGAATCTGTGCTGTATATTGTTTATTATTTACTTATTTAAGTTACTAAATGAATATATTTATTTGTTGACACATTATTATGTTATTTTGATTTCTTTACAAGCATTTATTCATTTTTGGGTCTATTTTCTCTTTGCTTATCGTCACGATGGAACTATTTTCGGGCTAAGCATCTGATACTTAGCTGCACAACGTTTACAGAAATTAACTAGGTTAGTAACGAAAGGCAATTATTGTTTAAAACAAAGACAGGACATTGACATTAAAATTAATTAATACATATTCTAGGTGTTCGTAAGTCTGTCATTGTCTAAGTCATTGTCCTTAGTTGTCGAGTAAATCATATCGTTTAGTAGGCGTGTTTACTGCTGCCCTATATATCAGAGGGCAAACAACAGCTGTGCACATACACCTGTGAGCCAAATACCGTGTGCTACGTACGAAACGTGTCGCCACCCCAGTGTACCAAACAAGGTGACCTGTGTCAAAGGAGCTTCGTTCCCACATTAAGCTGAGTACACTTATATATTTTGTCATGCAATTTGATTAATAGTGCATCTCTTTTTCAGCATGTAACGCGTTGACATATTTGTATACTCTGTTTTTCTGCAAGATAAATCTGGGCAGGGTAAAAACAGAAAGCACAACCGATAGTGATCAGATAAGAACAAACATAACATATCAAAGATAAATAACTGATTAAAGTCATCATTGCCTATCACTGTTAGCCAAGTACTAAAGTAAGATGGCAACTTTATCAGATTTCATAAAAGCAGGCAAAGAACTGGAATTAACAGGAAAAGAACTACAACAATATGCTGATCAGAAATTTAAAGAAACAAAAGAGGAACAAACACGAAAAGAGAATGCGGAGAGGGACGAACGCGCACGAGAAAGAGAACATGATAAGGAGATGAAACAAAAACAATTAGATCAAGAGAAAGAATTAAAACAAAAGGAATTAGATCTAAAGCAAAAAGAGATAGATGAAATGGCAAGAGTTAAAGAAAAACAAATTCAGGTAGAATCAGAGACACAATTAAAGATGAAAAGCATGGATGTAGACTCACACGCAGAGATCTCTGCCACTAAACTAAGAAGTCAACAAGAGGAAAATAAGTTCAACAAATACAAAAATATTATCAAACCATATTGTAAAGAGGACTCCATATCTGCCTGGACAGAGAATGTAGAGTATCAATTTAAATATCACCAAGTTCCTTTAGATATGTGGGCTCCGATTTACATGAAGAATCTAAGTGGTGAGCCCCTTAAAGTAATAGAGTCTATTCCTATTGAACTTAGATCTAGCTATCAATACATCCATGATAGGATTATGCAGCACTTTTTACTTGATGCCCCTGGGTATCAGGTTCAGTTCTCAAATTTAAAACCTAAACCTAGTGAAACTTTTATAGATTATTTTTCAAATGTGCAGAGTGTACTAAACAGGTGGCTTAAAGCAGCTAACATAGGAAAAGACTTTGATAGATTAAAAAACCTAATAGCTATGGACAAGTGTATATCTACTATACCTTCTCCTTTTGCTAAGTTTTTGCAGCAGTCAGACATTGAAAACATCGAGCAGTTCGAAAAAAAAAGGCTCAGCATATTTTTCTTCTAACAGAAAGATTTTTAAGACCTCAAGTGACTCTGAGATAGTTTCCTTTGTCAAAGACCAATCAAAACACTATCAGGGTAACAGAAAACCTTTTCAGAAGTATGATAAGAAAGACAGAAAAGTTTCCAAATGCATGTACTGTCAACTAATGCACGACACTTATGCTATGTGCGACAAATCGCCGAATTATCCGGCGCATCTTGAAAATGTGATCAAGAAGCAGCAAAGCAAACGGTCTGCATACAGGCGTGCAATCAAATGTTTTTTTTGTTCCTCTTATGGCCATTATTCTAATAAGTGCCTTGGCCGCCAACGTTTGAAAGCTAACAACGCTATGTTGATTGACACCTCTTCAGATAGTGGTAGTGAGAATGAGTGTGAGATTGAAAGTGACTTACCAACTAACCAAGCAGAGGATGTGTGTGCTGCTAGCGATATGTTAAGCTTTGACAGCTGTGAACGATGTCACCAATTCCATGCAGACGGAATACTGGAGTGTGGACATACAGTACCATGCTCATCTGAGAGTGTGAATGCAGCATTAGCCTCCAGAGGCAAGTTAGTGTTCCACAATGCAATGGTCAATGATGTACCATGCCAATGTTTGCTGGATAGCGGCAGCACCCTTATTGGTCTTCGAAAAGAACTAGTGAGTCCGGGTGATTACACAGGTGACACTGTGAAATGCCGAACCTTTTCGGGTAACGTTGAAATTTACCCTTTGGCAAAAGCCCGTATTGATTCTCCTTTTCTTTCCGGTACCTTTACTTGTGCAATACTTAACAACCCTTGTACAGATTTAATTTTGGGGTGCTTACCTCAACTGAAACAATGTACTAGTGAAGAAATAGTTGCATGGGAGAAATTAAATGCAGCTAAGGCAACAACCAGAGTTGACACTTCAAAACATCATGACCCATTGCAAAATGAGGCACTACTAATGCTTTTTCCAACCAGCACAGATGACAAAAACACACAAAAACTTATACACCAGCAGAAATCTGATTTTAATGTGTCTCCATACTTAAAATTGTCAAGAGGCAAAGCCAAAATGACCAAGAATGCATCTTGGTTCGTTAGACGTAATAATGGCATTTCAACTACATGTCATATTACTAGTAACCATGAACAGGTGTTACTTGAACAACATCAGTTAGGTGTGCTAAACAATGCACACAAAACACCATGTGCGGGTCATCGTGCATACAGCAATGCCAGGCCAAGTTTTTTCAATAACAAATTATTTTGTCATGATCTATTTGCTGGTAATGGCTGTCATCAATTGATACAAAAGTTGAAGGGTAAACATCCTACAGCTGAAATACAACCCTTTACACTGGCACCCAAGCCATTTGATAGAGGAAGGGTCAGTTCTACCACAAGCACACAAACAAATGTGCGAAAACAAGTAATCTGGAACTTGATCAAGACAGATTTAGGCTACTTCCATACAAACGAAATGGCAAGGACCATTCAAAGTAGCACATAACCATGGTACATGTTGACTATGAAATATCGATAAACAGACACTTAGAGATATTCCATGTCAACATGCGGAAACCTCACTTTTCAAGACAAGAGACAGAAGTAGTGACAGACGAACAGATTGCACCAACACCAAGTGATCAGACAACAGACATACACAACGCAACTACACTAGTTAGTGAGACTGGCAAATCCGACGAGGGGCATACATGTAGTGAACTTATAGAATACACATGAATAAATCAGAATACTGATGACTGGACAATACACCTACTGAAACTGAGACATGCCTTTGACAGAGTGCGACGCTTCGGTCTCACTGTCAAACCAGCAAAGTCAAATTATGCCTAAAATAAATTCATTTTTGGGTCATGTCATTTCTCAAGTCCAACTGTAGACTGACCTGAAAAGTAGTACCAAAATTATGAATCTGACCATGTCTAACAGAAAGAAACAGGTCAGAAACCTTTTGGGATTAGTAAATTACTCAGAAATTACAAATATATTTTCCAATGTCTTAAAATCTTCTGGAAATGAAATGTGAAAGATGCATTATTAATTCCTGCATTGTCAAAATTGAAGATCCTTTTTTGTAAATATTCCAATCCCTCCGCTTGCCTAATCCTAGGCTCATTTATTATCTTAGGTCATATGCCAGCAGAATCTCCATCACTGCAGTACTAGGCCAATTTTTTTTTTGAGGGCATCTTCCATCCGCTTTGCTGCGTGAGCAGTAAGATCACACATGCTGAGTCCAAAGATTCCATATCACAGTTGCAGCCCTAGGCTTCATCTATACGGTGAGAAGGCTCCATCGAGTTCTGACGGATGTTCACTGCATTGTCCAGACCGACAACTCCCTGATCACGGTCATACATAGTGGTGTGCATCAAAATGACCGGATATTCAGGTGGTCACTAGTTTTACCATCTGGGGTAAAAATACCTGAAATCCAACAGTAAATGTAGAGTGATGGTTGGTACATGAATATCTGATAATATAAGATGTAAAATAGCTTACATACATATCCACATTGTTGGTGTAGTCATGTACCAAAACAATGAACTATCATGTGTCCGTGGACATCAGATTAAGAACTGTGCTGCTATACTTAGATACCACCGTGTGAACTAGGACAGCTCATTTCCAACTAAGCTCCATTCCGGTGTATCATATATATGAACCGCAGAAAACAGTGTCAGAACAGTGCTTAATTACAGACACGAAAAGACAGAGCTACAACACCAGCGAACTCTACACGTGCACTACCGAGAGAACATTAAGATGACTGTGTAATGTATTTCAGATACCCAGGCAAAGTGTGTGGTTATATTATGCCTATACAACCATTGCACATACATGAAGGCAACTACTAACCTGTGTAAACCAAATACTATGTATATAAACTTATTGTGATATGTAATATAATATTTTAAGATAGTGATAAATTAGATGTAGGTTAGGAACTATAACAGTTCTCATTTATTTTAATAATGTAGTTAGTACAGTAATTAACCCATTAAAATTAGATTAGAATATTAGTTTAGACATAAGAATAGTTTATTACAAGTTAAATTAAATTTATGATATGAATAGTACCATTTAGATTGTTATATTTCACTTAGTTTCATTGTAGTTAGTTTATTCCATCTTAATGAAACCATACCATCTTTCAAATATTACCATTTATTAGTATCATCATTTGACATCATAATAGATTAAAAAGAGTAGATAAGGTAACATACAGCATTTACACCAGTTAGATTAAGAACATCACTCATATAATTCCTTTGTGCATTTAAAAACATTATTTAGCATAGTATTTAGAAAAGTACATAAATTGTGGTCACATAATCCATTTAATTAAGGTACATAACTCACATCACAACAATTGCATTTAAATAGTTAGATTACATCACTTAGATTAGAAAAAAATAAGAAGTAATATAATCATATCATATAATTAACATAACAAATTTAATAAATTTAGGTAACACATTAAATACTTAGTTATAGAATTAGAATGGTATGTTAGAATGTAAAGTTTTCGTTAGTGAAATTGTGTTAGTGTGAATGTGTTGTCTGTAATATAGTTTAGAACTTAGATTACAGTATTTTGGGTTTCATGACAAGTGAATGTAGTCACGAATTAGTGTTATACACCTGTTTGTGGCCACATTGAACCAAATTATGACACTCAAAAAACTAACATACATACACATAGAATTTATAAATAGAGGATAGAAATTAGATTAGTAGATTTATTACATCCAAACACACAAACAAACAGAAAAACAAACATATAAATTGCATACACTATTTGTAAATCAAAGACAGATAACTATGGGGCCAGGGGACATAATGGACAACGAAGAACTAAATTAACAGTGAAATAAAGTCTTACGCGCGGAAGCGAAGGAGGTAAAGCCTGTCGCACACACTCTTGTAGAATGGTTGTTAAATATTATATGGGGGACATGAAATAATTCATGTGTTGACCCTAAGAAAGTCAACTTTGTATGGGTAGTAAGTTAATTTACTATGTGAGGGCAGGTCTTATAAGACAACGGTCCGGTTCAGACATACCTCTGATAAATATAATATAGCATGTGAGAAGGGGCTCACGCCAACCAGTCAAGTTTGTGGCGATTGCCAGTAGCCAAATAAGGCTTTGCTACATTGTGACAATAGTTATTAATAGTTCATTGGAATGCCCAAAGCCAGGTTATCTAGAGTCTTTGACAAAAATTAGAGACACTAATTTTTTGTTTAGGAACCTCTTGCGTCACAACCAATGAGTGAAAGTTGATGACGCAACACAAGAGGGGTGGGTGTGTGTCAAAGACTCGATAGTACCACACCTCGTGAAGCCATAGCACAGTTGAGTAGACACTCAACAGGCCACGTTTGCCAGCAGAGTGCTATGTGAGGTAACACGCACGAAGGTGAAGGTCACCCCGCGTGGTGTGTAACCACGGGAGAGAGGTTAGGTAGACGGGAGACTGGACTTGAGGCGTTCACATCGTTTAGAATAGCGTTAGGAGTTTTGTGTTCACTAATAGATAGAACTAGCATAGGGTTAGCAGTTTGTGTTAGATAATTCTGTGGCTGTATATTGTGTATTGCATTAGCGACTGTTTACCGCTTGTAAGCGAGCCAACGGCAATAAAATGGACCATACATTTTGCCTCCCACACGACTTGCAAGTTGTCTTGTATGGGTGTGTGAGAAGTACCCGTTGAGGCCTGTCAGTTGAGTTGTTGACAACCGTCTACTTTTATCAGCATGGCACATGATGA
>OY992876.1:203580359-203624307 GCA_963921405.1 Cepaea hortensis
CTAATCTCTTCAAGGCATCTGCCATCAGATGTTATGACTGTTCCGAGATAATTGAACCGATTCACTTGTTGAAGAATATTCCCATTTACTTGTATATTACATTGTGGTACTTCGTTCTTCCTAGTGACGACCATAACCTGTGTCTTCCTACAATTTAATTCCAACCCCAGCTGCTCACTGTGTACAACCACAGCGTCTACTAATTGTTGCAGATCCTGTGCATTGTCTGCAATCAATACTGTATCATCTGCATATCTAATGTTATTTATGTTTCGTCCTCCAATGCTGATTCCATTTAGGTCTTCTACATTTCTAAAAATATTTTCACTGTATAAGGAAAAAAGATCTGGAGACATTACACATCCCTGCCTAACACCTCTCTTAATAGGTTGGTATTGTCCTACTTCATTATCAATTCTTATGGCAGCTTGTTGTTTCCAATATATGTTTTTTATAAGTCTAATGTCTTTCCCATCAATTTGTAGATCTGCAAGCATATCCACAATGTTGACATGTCTTACTCTATCAAAAGCCTTTGTGTAGTCAATAAAGCAAAGATGTATATCCTTGTTTACTTCTAAAGCACGTTCAATAACTGTTCGCAGCATATACACAGCATTTACTGTACCCTTTCCTTCTACAAAACCACATTGTTCTTCCCCTATTTCAGGTTGTATTTTCTTCCTCACTCTTTGCATGATAATTCTTAACAAAATCTTTGTGATGTGACTCATTATACTAATTATTCTATGTTGATCACATTCTAAGGTTCCTGATTTCTTTGGGATTGCAATAAATACAGAATTACATAATTCAGAAGGTATATCTCCAGTATCATATAATGTGTTCAGCAGTCTAGTGACTTGCTCTAGTCCAAATTCTTCTAAAGCTGTAATCATTTCTGTTGTGATGTTATCTGCACCGGGGGCCTTGCCAGCTTTCATATGCTTAAGAACATTTTGAACCTCCATCTTTAAAATTGCTGGTCCTTCATTATTAAATCTAATAGCATACTGTTCCTCTCTGTTATCATTATACAGGTCTTTCACATAATCTGTCCATACATGTAGAATCTGATCTTTTTCTATTATGATTTTGCCATCTTTAGTTCTTAGACAGCCTGTTGATGTACTTGTTCTTTTATTAGTAAGTTCCTGAATCCTTTTGTGCACTAATTTGGTATTTTGACTGTTGTGTTGTTTTTCAATTTCTAAGCACTTTTCCTCAAGCCATGATTCTTTTGCCTTCCTACATAATATTCTGACTTGTCTGTGAATTTCTTCATATTTGGCAGGATTATTTTTGTTGAGTCTTCTTGTTTCCATTAAGTGTAAAATTTCCTGAGTCATCCATTTCTTACGACCCACCTTCTTTAATTTTGGAATAGTTGTTTCTGCAGCCATATTGATTGAATTCTTTAACATTTCCCATTGATCATCCACATCCTGGAATAGGATCTCTAGATCAGACAATATTTCAAATCTGTTCTGTACTTCTATGTTGAATTTGTTTTGTATTTCCTTGTCATTACTCAATGTACACAAATCATATTTAGTGTTCCCTGTTGTATACTTGACTTTCTTCAACTTTATCCTCAATGTTCCTGTGAGTAATCTGTGGTCACTATAACAGTCAGCACTGGGAACTGTTTTTGCTACTGTTAGGGCGTTTCTAAATCTTCTGCTAATGAGAATGTAGTCAATCTGGTTTCTAATCCTGCTATCAGGACTCCTCCAGGTCCATAATCTTCTAGGGTGTTGCTTGAACCAGGTGTTTCCTACAATCATTTCCTGTTCTTTTGCCCACTCTACTAGTCTGTATCCTCTTTCATTTCTCTCTCCTAAACCATAGTTTCCTACTGTGTATCTATCCCCTTGATTTCCTACTTTTGCATTGAAGTCCCCTATTATAATGTTTATTTCTGAATTTTTACATTTCTTTAAGGCAGATTCTATGTCATTATAAAATTCCTCTACACTATCTTCACTGGACTCTCCTGTTGGGGCATATACTTGAATAACATTTATGTTAAAAGGTCTGCCACTCAATTTAACTAGTAGTACTCTGTCCGACACGGCCCAATATCCCTGAACAGACGTTGATGTTTTCCGGTCCAAAACTATTGCCACTCCCCCATGCCGATCCTCACCTCCAGAATAAATAATCTTAAAATCGTTATGTATCTTGATGCCTGCTCCTGTCCATCTCGTTTCGCACATACCTAATATATTAATTTTTTCTCTTTGAATTTCTTGTGTTATGTTCTCTAATTTTCCGTCGTTATTTAGCGTCCTAACGTTCCATGTTCCTAATTTTAATGTCTCTGTCCTTGTCTTGCGATGATCAGTCTTTAAGCGAATCATAATAAACTAGGCAATTTCAAAGACAAGCGACAACATTACTTCTTCTTCTTCTTCTTCTTCTTCTTCTTCTTCTTCAGCGTTCCGAGCCATTGAGGTTCTTTGCTGCAGATACAATCCGTCTCCATTCGTCTCTCTGGTTGACCTTCTCTTGCCAGTCGTTGATTCCAAGTGCTTGTAGGTCTGTAAACTTATTATCTCTCCACCGTCTTCTTGGTCTACCTCGGGGTCTACGGTCATTTATTTCCTGAGCGTAAGCGAGTTTTGTTTCCCTATTAGCTTCCATTCTTTCTATATGCCCCAGCCATTGTAGTCTATTAGCCTTCATGATACCAGTGATTAGCGGGGACTTAAACAGATCATAAATGTCTTTGTTACTTTTTCTTTTCCACTCTCCACTTTGAGTATCCCTAATGGGTCCAAAGATGCGTCTTTAAACTTTGTTCTCAAAGGTTTGTAGCAAGGCTTCGTCTCCTTTCGTTGTACTCCAGGTTTCAGAGCCATACAGCACAACTGGCCTGATCAGTGTTTTGTATATTGTGATCTTGGTGTTACGAGATAGCGCCTTTGATTTTAGTAGATGTTGTAGTGCAAAGTATATCTTATTTCCAGAATTGATTCTAGTTTGTATTTCTTCCCTTATGATGTTGGAGCAGTTGAAGATTGTACCCAGGTATTTGTATGTTTCCGTTCTTTTAATGGTCATATTATCTATTTGTATGTGGCCAGAGTTTTTAGCCATTCCTTCTCTTGAAATTACCATATATTCTGTCTTATCTTGGTTGATAACCAGCCCCATCTGGGGCTGGACAACATTACTGATAAAGATAATTTGTTTCAAGCGAAAAGAAGAGGAATATCACGTATTTGTAAGGTTGGTTAAGTTTTGGTAAATGATCACTTTCTGTGCATATTAATATTTCCATATGTGCTACAGTCTCCTCTCCTACATCATGTTTCTTCTTTGCGTTCATCCGGAGTGTTTTTTCAGATGTGATTGCGGTGTGTCTCGTTTTGCACCCTTGGGTCGAAACCCTTAGGTCAACACATCCGACTTTTAGCGTGCATTTTTGACCAGGTTAGCATTCCTGGGAGACTCTAACTTTTGTGGTACCGTCCACATCCCAGCTTGTCAAGTTGGAACAGTCGAAGACTTCGCGGTCATCCCTCAAAGGAAGGCAGGGACAGTCCATAGCATTTTCCGCCATCCTGGGTGGCTTCCATAATTGCAGAACTGACACATAGCACTCTGGTGCTGGACTCACCGAGGGAATCGTCACGTCCTGCTCATGGCTGCTTTAATTCCTCACTTCAATATATTGGGCATTTCGTTCGCCCCGGGCCGTCCCTGCACAAACCAGACAGGTCTGCAGAGGGTATCCACTCAGCGAGTTTTCGACTCCGACATGTGCTTGTCGTTGTGCCCGTCAGAGCTGTTCCAGGCACGACGGACATTCGGAAAACTACCTAGTCAGAGCTGTTCCGAACAAGAGCGGCATTCGGAAACTAGGTAGTCAGAGCTGTTCCTAGCACGAGAGACATTCGGACAAGACATTTCATTCGGACGTAAATGCGTAGTGCCAATTTTTATTTTGCCACCCGTAGGACGGCACTTTCGGCTTCGGCGGGAATTTTTAATGAGGTTAGCCATCCTCGGGTTTCGAGGCACGTTAGACTTATTGTTGTGATGTCGCCCACATATCAGCTGGTCAAGATAGAACGGTCAACGACATCACGGTAAACCCTCAAGGGAAGGCAGGGGCAGACCATGGGCATTCCCTATCCAAGGAGGCTTCCATAATTGCAGAGCCGGCACATATTGCTCTGATACTGGGCTCACCCGAGGAGTTGCCACGTCCTGCTCATGGCTGCTTTAGTTCCTCACGTCTATGTGTTGGGCATCTCGCTTGTCACTGGTCGCTCAAGCACACACCAGGAACGGTCAGACTGCGGGCGACATCCACTCGGTACGCTTTTGCTTTTGACTTCGGACCACGCAATGGATTCGCTAGCCGTGCGTTCCATTTCGTGTTATTGAGACGGTGCTCCACTTTTGTCTACACTCTCTATGAGTTAGATACAGACAGTTTTCGTAACCATTTCATTCGACTGGGGCACTTTTTCTACCCTTTAGTACTCGCTCACGAGGTAGGCTACATATGCTGCCGGCTCAGCACCTTACCTCCGTGCAGCAGC
This sequence comes from Cepaea hortensis, assembly GCA_963921405.1. Taxonomy (NCBI): domain Eukaryota; kingdom Metazoa; phylum Mollusca; class Gastropoda; order Stylommatophora; family Helicidae; genus Cepaea; species Cepaea hortensis. Next base: position 203,584,916 of record OY992876.1, read on the forward strand.
GAACGAGAAACGGCCAGGCCCTCTCATCCGGGGATCCCTAATATCCCCAAGCTGAGAGCCTTCGAACAAGTATCAGAAGTGGGCATGTAGCGTGCTCAGTAACTCACCTCTATTTTTCGGTAGGTGGGTATCGGCCGGCTCTCACATCCGAGGGTTTATGGCTTAGAGGCGTTCAGCCTCAACCCTCGACAGAGAGCCTTAGAGTATGTGTCCGGACCATGAACTTCTGCCTTCGTGCACCTGATTTAAACTTGTGACTGTTATCCTTGGTCCACCTGCAGGTTGTGTCTCTCTTAGTCTGGCCCCTGTCCAATAAGCTGCCCGATATGTAGTTTTCATCCATCGACAAGCACATGGGGTCAATGGGGCACGCAAGCTCCCCCACCACGGCAAGGTGGAGACACATCGGGGGAGCTACATCATGTTTGAGGCTCTCGACACAGTGCGCAAATTCCTGAACAACCCCGAGGCACCAGGTGTGTCTATAAACAAATTCGCACAGTCGATAAATATATTTAATTTGTTTCCCCAGAACATGCTGGTGTGGTGGGAAACTATCAGTCGGACAGATTGGCTGGGTCTGCACCACTAGGTGGGGTATTGGTGCATGATAAAGTAGACGTGGTCGGGATCCTTTGGGATCGTGTGTGTAGTGCAGAAGAACAGAAAGATCATCATGGTTGGAGAGAATGGTGTTAAAGGAAGTGACTAGAGGGCCTGGCCAACACTCCGAACTCCGTGGAAAGACCAGGCGGACATATAAGCAGACTGCTACTGTTACCATTAGTATTGGACCTCTTCTCTAGCTGTTCAATATGAGGACGGAGCACGTATGGGAATGTCCCTAGTGTTGTGATGTCGGTTCTTGAGCCACCTCAGCTCAGTTCAATATACGATAATTATTCTCGATGCTGTCTTACCGGTCTCATCAAGAAGGCAAAGAAAAGTAACACTGTAACCCCTCATACACGTCATAAGATCCCAGTAAGCCCAGTAAGGAAGGTTACCGTGAGATTGGTGACCTTATCCCTAGACAGTTGTGGCTGAAAAACGCCAACCACTCGTGACCACTCGTTGACAGAGTTAAAAAGCCAAGAGGATCAACTTCATAACGCCGGGTTTTTTTTTTTTCTTATCTAGCTCTTTTTTTTTCCTCAGAGCAACTAACCGTCTACCGATAGCGTCGCACAGAGCACGAACTCTTTAACTCAGACGAAAATTCACAAATGTCTCCGAAACGTTTGCTCCGGCGAACCGCAAAACAAACCCAAACAACCTAACCTAAGCACGAGACAGAAGGTTTAACTACTTTGCCACGAAGAACTGAAATGGCATCAATATTGTGTTGTGGGGGAATTTTTCTATACTGTTCAAAACAAGTAACGCATAGTTATCCGAGGGTGGGTTTTTATGAGTTAGTTAGTTTAGCCTCCCGATCAGGTTACGTGAAGCCATGCGTGCAGGTGGCGGATGAGGTTGAAGAGCAGCCGACAGATTGTTGTGGGTTATGGTCTCCAGCTTCACTACGGTAGGCAGAGGATCTCTTTTTTGAAGAGACAATGGCTACGGTCATTGACTAGTATGGTCACTGCTAAGAAGGAAAGCAATGGCAAACTCCTTCTTCACAGATGCCAAGAACATTATGTTTTGCGATATCAACGTCATTCAGAGAAACGGCGTAAATGGGTGCTCCATAGAAACAGCCTCGCCCGGTAGGAATAGTCATGTGCACCAGGTGACTCCAGACCGTCAGCAGGCTGCTAGGTGCAAAAGATTATTATCATTAAAGGTAGGAACCTGGAATGTCAGAACAATGAATGCAGATGGAAAATTTGATAACATCAAACAAGAAATGGGAAGAAAGAATATTAATTTATTAGGAATGTGTGAAACCAGATGGAGAGGGGCAGGGATCAATACAGGAGAGGATTGATTGTAAGATAATTTATTCTGGAGGAGAAGAACGGCAAAGAAGTGTAGCAATTCTGTTGGATCGGCAAACATCAAATTCTATTAAAGATTATTGGGCTGTGTCAGACAGAGTTTTATTAGTAAAATTAAACGGAAGACCTTTTACAATAAATGTCATTCAAATATATGCTCCAACAAATGAATGCAGTGAAGAAAGTATAGATAAATGTTATAATTACATGGAGCTTGCTTTGAAGAAATGTAAAACATCAGACATAAATATTATAATGGGTGATTTCAACGCAAAAGTGGGAAATCAAGGCGATGGATGCAATGTGGGCAACCATGGTTTGGGAGAGCGAAACGAAAGAGGATACAGACTTGTAGAAAGGGCAAAAGAACAAGAAATGGTTGTAGGAAACACCTGGTTTAAACAACATCCTAGATGATAATGGACATGGAATAATCCAGATAGCAGGATTAAAATTCAGATAGATTACATCCTGATTAGCAGAAGGTTTCGAAATGCGCTAACAGTCGTAAAAACAGTTTCGAATGCAGACAGATATAGTGATCACAGATTAATTACAGGCAGACTGAGGGTAAAGTTAAAGAAAGTCAAGTATACAATCAGAAACACTAAATATGATTTGTGCAAATTGAAAACTGACAAAGAAATACAAGATAATTTTGACATAGAAGTAAAGAACAAATTTGATATATTGTCTGATCTAGAGATCCTATTTCAAGATGTGGATGATAAATGGGAAATGTTAAAGAATTTACTCAGTTTAGCTGCAGAAAATACTATTCCAAAATTAAAGAAAGTGGGTCGTCAGACATGGATGACTGAAGAAATTTTACAGCTAATGGAAACAAGAAGACAGAACAAAAATAATCCTGCCAAATATAAAGAAATTCACAGAAAAGTCAGAACATTATATAAGAAGGCAAAAGAAGCATGGCTCGAGAAATATTGCATAGAAATTGAAACACAACACAACAGTAAAAATACTAAACTAATGAACAAAAGAATTCAGGAACTTACTAATCAAAGAAAACATACATCAGCAGGCTCCCTAAAGACTAAAGATGGAAAAATCATAATAGAAAAAGATCAAATGTTACATGGATGGTCAGATTATGTGAAAAACCTTTATGATGATAAAAGAGAAGAACAGTATGATATTCAAAATAATAATGAAGGACCATCAATTTTGAAGATGAAGGTTCAGAATGCTCTTAACCATATGACATCTGGCAAGACCCCCGGTTCAGACAGCATCACAACAGAAATGATTAATGCTTTAGAAGAGTACGGAATAGATAAAGTTGCCAGACTCCTGAATACCATACATGATACTGGAGATATACCTCATGAATTATGTATTTCTGTATTTATTGCAATCCCTAAGACATCAGGAGCCTTGGAATGTGATCAACATGGAACAATTAGTATAATGAGTCACATCACGATGATTTTGCTAAGAATTATCATGCAAAGAGTTAGGAAGAAAATACAACCTGAAATAGGAAAGAAACAATGCGGGTTTGTAGAGAGCAAGGGTACAGTAAATTCTGTGTACATACTGAGAACAGTAATTGAACGTTTTATAGAAGTAAACAAAGACTACACAAAGGCTTTCGATAAAGTGAGACATGTCGACATGATACGGATGCTTGAAGATCTACAAATTGACGGAAAATACCTTAGACTTGTAAACAACATATATTGGAAACAACAAGCTGCCATTAGAATTGATAAGGAAGTTGGTCAATATCAGCCTATTAAGAGAGGTGTGCGACAGGGATGTGTAATGTCTTCAGATCATTTTTCCCTGTACAGTGAACATATTTTCAGAAATATAGGAGATATGGAAGGAATCAACATTGGGGGACAATACATTAATAACATTAGATACGCAGATGATACAGTCTTGATTGCAGACAATGAACAGGACCTGCAAAATTTAGAAAATGCGGTTGTTGCACACAGTGAACAACTGGGGTTAGAATTTAATTGTAAGAAGACACAGATAAAGGTCGTCACTAGGAAGGAAGAAATACCACAATGTAATATACAAGTAAATAGGCATATTCTTAAACAAGTGAATCGGTACAACTATCTCGGAACAGTCATAACATCTGATGGGGGATGCCTTGAAGAGATTAGACCAAGAATTGCCATGGCGAAGGTAGCCTTTTGCAAGATGAAAAACATACTGACCAAGAAAAAGATATCAATTGGAAGGAGAAAAAGAGTGTTGAAGTGCTACATAGAACATGTACTTTTATATGGATGTGAGGCGTGGACAATGAGCAGACAAACTGAAAAACATCTGATGGCTGTAGAAATGTGGTTCTTTTGTCACCATAGATGGTCGCTAAAACCCCCAACATTTTTTCAGGGTCCTTCTCCGAGGTGTGCAGCTTTAATTCTCTGTGCACGTGCGGTGAAATCGTGTCGATGATAAGATCAACTTTGTCAGCTGTCCCCATCATGCCCGCTCTGACCGCTGAACGAATTTCTCGTAAGTACTCATTAACAGTGGGGCTGTGTGGGCCCCCGAAATTATTGATGTTTTTTTTTTGTTTGTTTTTTATAGTGGGTACAATGACATATCTCACTTGCTCACGTGGCGATGTTGTGGGGTGAGAATCAATACTTTCCCTTTGCTGTTTTCGACTAATGCTGAAGAGCGTGTACTTCTGGTAGTCATGTTTTATATTTTCGTTAAAATCTATTAGGAAAACTTACTGGACTCGCTCCCGGACAGGACTGACTCTGCTGCTTCGGCTCCTTCTTAGTTTTTCTTTTTTTTTTTTCTCTTGCGGTCAAGTGGGTTTGCCGGGTGTGCTGAAACCAAGAGTCCCTAACCGAGTAGACTTATTAGAAACTCCTACTGACAGCTTTGACAACCTACTGAACAACTGTAGCATTAATCAACCTAATAGAACAAGCACTCACAACTGCCAAACTAACAACAATAAACCAAAAACTATATGCAACAACTTGTATGTGAATCTGTCTTCAACCCTAACTTGGAGGCAGACAGACAAAAGCTACTTTGGAAGATCCTGTTCGCAGCGCCATTTGTTATAGAAGGAGAAAAGGAGAGAGAAGGGGAGATGAAGGAGAGAGAGGGAGAAGTGATAAGTGAAAGATGAGGTGTAAAGAATAAAGAATTGATAGATAAAGATTGTCCGTCTTCCGGTCGTAGAGATAACCACTAATGTGTGATTACCCTTTGTTTTATCTACCAACATCACAAGTATACAGGTATGCAGGTCACGAATACAACACTGCCCTAACTGACACTAGTACATGCACTCAAAAGAATAAGCTAACACTGAATCAAGTTTATTTGCTTCTCAAAAGAAATTACAAAGTATTGTGCGAAAACAGTTCCAATTAATATGGGAAAATGCTGTCAGATTATTAACACCAAGAGAATACTATCAAACGAATATAAACACTAAGGAAATGCAATTAAGCTAGTAACTAGTCAAACATCAGTCAGGGGAATATAACAAGAAAGTACGCAAATCTAATAAGGAGGCGTACAAATCTACTAAGGAAGCACACCCAAACTACCACCGTAAAATGACCACCCACTATTTTTACCCAGGCAATCGATCAAGCGAAAACGTTAAAGTCCTGTCCAGTGGATACTTGCTTGTCTGCCTAGGGTGCTCTGGTTTGATCACTACGCCCGTCTTAGAGTGATTTCGCCACTTTCCAATAAAGTCAGGCTCCTTCCTATTTTGTTTGACTCAGTTCTCTGGATGATCCCATCAAACGTGTGTCCTTTTAGCCCACCTTAGTCTTTTATGACTTTCGCTAATGATTGCAATTGACAGTGGTTCCCTCGTAGCAATCAATACGTTATTTTGGGCGCTCTTTTTCCAACACTTAAGTCCGTGTTTCCTCTGGTCCTTAGGTATATCTGCCAGACCAGAGTTCCTCCAGCCTTCTTGGTTTCAACAGCTCTCGAGTATGTACACCCAGCTGCTTATCTCCCCAACCGCCTCCTGTACCGCGTATATATGCCGCTTAATTTGGTTCCTTTCTGGAGTCAGGTGACGTTGCTCTCCCTTGTCGTGAATGACTACCCAATCAGCTTTTAGCTATACCGCATAATTAATTCACCTTAATCCGCTTCATTCTAGATCTTTTGACACCACCAGGTTATAGCTTGAGGTTAAGGACGTATTTCCCCGCCGTTAACTGTTTTGGGTCATGGGGGAGTATCCGTCCCCATATATCTACCGCATCCGTTGTATTTCTTGCCCATCTGACAGTTCCCGACAAAGCCTATGCTAAGTTTGGTTTCATGTTACCTGAATTTCTTATTCCACTAACAACGAGAGGTAAACTGGCGGTTACCCTGTCGTGCCCCAGTGCCCGGCCACTCACTATTTTTGAAACTATACTGGTCGGTGAACTTTCTGTTTCAAAATTACTCCAGTCAATGTCCTCCGGTAAACTTAGACTGTTTGTGAAAGCCATTTCCCATACCGTCTCAAATGAATGAATGAATGAATGAATGAATGAATGAATGAATGAATGAATGAATGAATGAATGAATGTAGAAACATATACGCCTAAAGAGGCGGAAAATTTCCTTTTAAACCCTTATTCTGACTACGCTTAGGTCTTATGTTTTACGCAGATCTGTTAAAATTTGGCAGCAATAAACGTTTAGAAATGTCTGAAGTTACCTACATTTACCGGCTCTGTGGCAAAGTGGTCAAGGACGAAATTCGTCATCCCGCATACAGCGTTCGAATTTGTCAGCAGACCGCCTTGCGTTGATTTGCATACAATATTATTAATGCAGGTCGTTCAGAAAGCAATGGCAAACTACTGAACACAAATTTGCCAAGAAATCTCAAATAGCCAAAAAAATTGTAGGGTTGACTGCGACGTCCTATAATGGATATGCAACCTTGTGCAACATTTGTGGCAACCAAAAAAAGATATCAATTGTCCTAATGAGCCGATAAAACACCCTCCGGCGGAGAATTGTTGCAGTATGCCCAAAGTTTATATTTGATTACACTTATTTATTTTATAATATTTTCAGTTTAGGCTCAGTTTAAGATGAATTGATCTTTCTTGTATTAAAGTGTGCAATTACGATGCTAGTTTAAAGGTAATAAAAAATGTAGTTGCATGTCCTTCACCGGACGTAGCAGTCAAATCCAGCTTTTTGGCTGTTCGTGATGTCTGGGCTAGTTTTACGTACAGTAGTTGCCACTGCTTTCTGATCGACCGGCACAGTATCGTTTGCTGCGTTTCGACCCTGGATATACGGGATTACGAATCGCGTCCGTAACCCTTCGCCACGCAGAACGGTAAAGGTAATAAGTGTTTATTCTAAAGTAAAGGTCCCTTTGACAAGTCCTATGCGCATTGTGCATTGTTACTGACCGATCGGATCTCTGGTGGGTGATATGGTCAGTATCACGCCGGTCGCCTTTACTTCCCTAGACATTTCCTGTACCCATTTTAATCTGGGTCTAACTGCAGGCCCAGGGCAAATGTTAACATTCGAATCATTTGAACGTATGCCCACCGGGTCGACAATAGAGTGTCTAGCCACTAAACTAACGCGAATTCCAGATGCTTATTGAGCAAGCTGATCTGTGGAAGGCATGCATGTCAATGGAGAGAAATATATCAATAGATATATATAGTAGAATAAAGGTTTTCGCCCGTGTATTAACCTGGCCCTAAGGGGAAACGAAGAATATTAACACTGTTAAAATGTAATTTCCCGGGAACTAGGTTAGCTTGGGTCATCATGATACCGCAGGTCAAAACAAATCATGGGTCATCATTACAGCGCAGGTCAAAACAAATCGCTGTCTCTATGGGGATTCGAACACATGAACAATAGGCTGACAGGCAAATCTGCTAGCCACTGTCAACTGTCTTTAATGTCTATTATACCTTGCGGTATAGGTCGGGATTGTCTTGAGCCTGAAGTTTTAAGGCCGTCTGGCTTGGCGCAGTCGCTGCGAACTGTGCAGGTTAGGATTGTCATTGCAGGTCCGCATGGCCGAATGGATAAGAACGCGTGTTCTTAAACATCCGGTGTGCTGATGCCGAGGTAAGCGGTTCAACCCCTACACCGGACAGCTGGACTAAAATGTTGACCTGTCGTCCTTGACTTGTGGAAGTTAATTACGAGTACCTCTGAAGTCGGAGTGAGTTTGCCTGATGGCGAGGGACACTGTTAATAGGCAAGGCTAACCTACACGCAAAATTCAGTTCATCACTACTATAAATAGTGTGTATGGATTACGTTTGAGTTCAAAGCGAGCGAGAGAAAGAAAATGAAAAAGATACTTTCTTTTTTCCCCCGACAGGAAAAATGCCATCACCTTACCGAGGAGTAAAAACTATGTCTCCCGATTAGGAGCACGACATTTTAGCCATTCGGCCATACGCTCCTCACTGTGCGCTCTAGAAGCCAGATAGAGGTTAGCTAAACATACTCAGTGTAAACATTACTGATTACTGTGTTTCCTGGTAACTGGCAATGCCCGCAGCTCAATTGACACCAGCTTTCTATTTGTTGTTCTTTGATTTCAGAACGGAATATTTGCTCTTCAAAAAGTGGTAATCTGAGTTGAAGGTGAGTTGCGGTTGACTCACAGAACACCGCACCACCAAGTGCGCACAACCATGTAGTTTATAACGAATATAATGTAATGCCTGATTAAATCGATGTCTTTATTATTTCAGTACCCAAAGCCAGGAACGTGATAGCTGGCTGGTTCTAATCTCTATGTTTGGCATTGCCATATAAAACATACCTGGCAAATCAGAGGTGTCGCATTGCTTTTGTTGGACACTGTAAAACAACGCCTTTGTGTAAAACTTAAATGGGTTAACTCATTCTGTCGTGGGCTGTAGTTGTGTTAACTGTCTCTGTTCTACTTTTTAATTTAACTCTTTGTGTTCAGTTGTGGCAGTAACCAAATATTTTTTTCCATCCTGTTTCAAGATATTGCGTTCAACGTCAGCATCTTTCAGCTTTATGTTGATTCCTTGGCTAGATTACGCTAATAAGCACGCCTCGACTTTCTGATCTATCTGCTCCATACTCTCATAAGCCACTGGTGCGACTCGAACCGCTTCCAATTCTCGTGCACTCACGTCAACCACGAGAGTATTCGGGATTACGGAGAAAGCTGCTAACTCCTCGGCCAGGGAGCCGGCAGTAACCAAATTTGGTTACTTTAATTATGTAGCCACGTCAAATCCAAATGCGTATATTTCCAGACTCAAAATGCTAAATATTATTTGTGTGGTGTGTTTTCTAAGTTTGAAATTTAGCCTGGGCAGCAGACTATTCGGCACGCTCGTTTCGATAGTTTACTGCCAAATGAATTTATTTACAACGTGCTGTGTTCTCCTAGTTTTTCGCTCTTTTCAGAGAAGACTAGGGGTGTCGTTTACTACCTTAGGAATCATGGGTAGCGTATTATCCTCCTGTTTCTTATTTTCTGATTCGTGATTCGTACAAAGTTTTCACTTGAACTAAAGGTCGGACGTCATACAGCTACTATTCACATACTAACATGATGTTTGTTATATATTGTGCAAATGACCAGCTACTTCCATGCCCTCCCAATATCATTCATCTCTGCCTCTAATTCTCTTAGTCGTGTGTTTCAGTACCGTTTCACCTGTGTTTAGAATCGCCGCTGTGTCAAATGAGTAACGAACGCAATTCACAATCCCGCATACCACATTCAAAATGCATTTGCGAGCTATTTGGAAGCAGACCGCCGGAGGCCGATTTTTATACAATGGTATATGTGCCGGTAGTGTAGAAAGCAATGGCAAACTACTGACCGTAGACCTGGCAAGAAATCATTGTCAAAACATGCTGAAATTGACTGCGACGTCCTATAAAGTATAAACTACTAATTTCTTTAAATGCTGCTCCGTTCCATCCTATTTCGCATAATTTCAAAATGCTAATCTAAACTGAATAAGTGTCATGGGGTGATTTATGGTCTCAGTCTACTTCCAGTAACAGCCATATTCTTATATATCGCCGAAATGTCTGCAAATATTGCACAACATTTTTAAGTCATTACAATGACACACCCCTACTTCCAATTTTCGCCAACCTAATTGTTATTTGGCACTGAATCAGTTACAACATTCTACAACAGTCTCTTCTACCCATTGTCTTTATCAATTCATACATAGTTCTAACATTCCAGGTGGAAAATTTCCTCGGTACAAGCATGTAAGTCGGCGATGATACAGACATCTGTTGGCTTTCTCTACATCGCGTCATACTTTATTTTTTGCGTGTAGATTAGCTTTCCCAGTGTCCCTCGCCATCATGAAAAACCACTCTGATTTACGAGAAGCTTGTTATTTAGCTCCCAAGTCAAGGACGAGAAGTCAACATGTTAGTCCAACTGATAAGTGTAGAGGATCGGCATCAGCACCACGGAAGTTAAAGAGCGAGTGCCCTTATCAATTCGGCCATGGTCCCACTGAAAGTTAATGATATTGATGTTGATGATGATGATGATGATGCTGTTTTTCTTCTTCTTCTGCGTTCATCCGGATTTTTTTTTTCGGATGTGACTGCGTTGTGCCTGTTTACAGCAGAGCTGCGTTCTTGCGCCGTTAGGCTGACACATCCGACTTCTGCTGGCATTTGTTGACCGGGTTAACCTTCCCGGGGGTTTCTTAGGACGTTTCAATCTCACTGTTGTGGTGTTATCCCCCATCCTAGCTGGCCCATATAGAACAGCCAAAGACATCCTGGTCAACCCTCAAGGGAAGGCAGGGGCAGACCATGGGCATTCCCCGCCATCCAAGGAGGCTTCCATACTTGCAGAGTCATCACACAGCGCTCTGGTACTGGGCTCACCCAAGGAATCGTCACGTCCTGCACATGGCTGCTTAGCCTCACTTCCGTATATTCCGGAAACCAGAAGAATGCAGTCTGCAGATGACATCCACACAGTGAGCTTTCGATTAAGACTTTCCACATAATGGATTTGCTATCCAAGCAATATTCCATTTCGTGCCACTAGGACACTTTTTCCACCTTTTATGAAGCCCACGCGGTGAGCTTTTGATTCGGCCTTTCCACGTAATGGATGTGATATGATGTTTTTATGACAATGTTGGTGATTATGCCGATGGTAATGATGTCGTTAATTATTATGATGTTGTAGATGATGTTGATGTTATTGGTGATGATGATATTATTGATGATTATAATGATGATGATGATAAGCAGGTAAGTAGATCAACGTCTTGTAACAAGGAGAAAAACAGGTACTCTATCTGATTATTTATTTCCTTTGGAAAAAAACAATTGGACACTGACCTAAGTCAGCGCCCACTTAAGTACTCCTACAAGTCCTAGTGTTGGAGCTCTCCATCTTTAGTGCCGGCTTACGACCTGCCAGTAGAAAGATAGCCGTCCAGCTACATTTCTCCCCATCCTGGGACTGGTCAGGTCTTATTGCCAAACACCAGAAGGTCAAGCCAGGGTGACATTCAGCAGTGACATAGCCACCTCCTGGCCCATCACTGCTGGTCGGGCGTCAGCCAACAGGCGGTCCTGGCCTGTACATCATCGAGCCCGTCCGGCTGCTAGCAGCACATTTATATAAGCACAACTTGCGGATTTCCGAGCAGGCATACATAAAAATGATTTAAAGCACACTTTGTGAATTGCAGGGAGTCTCTGTAGCGAAGTGGTTACGCCACTTGCCTCGATTCCAGATCACGTCGTTCCGTTCACAAGTAAAATTGTCTCGGAGACTCCTGGGGGTCGTCGCTGAAGATATGTAATTCGTGCATTGTGCGACGCTTTCGACAGTACGCCCTGTGGAATAATATTGGATAAACCCACGTGCCATGAAGTCGACCCTATTGCCGTTTACACCCATGTAAACCCTTTTTTATTCCTTGTGGATTGCCAAGCAGACATGGTTGACAGTTGCCTGGTGAATTGAATTGAACTGAATTGAACTTTATTTTAAAAGGGTTACAAATTGGGCACGCAGGCCCGTCTTACATTCGGCCCTTCAAATCACTCATCTTTCGTTCATCAACAGTGCATGATACATAGGGGGAATAAACATGGTAAAATGAATGTTGTAAGTATAAACAATGCATATTATCTTGTTATGTGACCCATCCCAACTCCAACACAGACATCCCGCACCAACCCACACACACATCCCTCACCCACTCACACATAACCCACCCATACCAATCCACCACACATCCCTGAACCCACTCACACATCCCCTCACCAACCCAGACATCTCGTACCCACCCACACAAACATCTCTCACAAACATCTCCACACCCACACAACTCCCCTCTCACACATACCCCAACACACACAAACTCGCTCACACACACACATGCTCCACCCACCCACCCACACACACATACCCCTCCCACACACACACCCCGCACCAAAACACTCACACATTCCTCACCCACTCACACATCCCTCACCCACTCACATACCACCCACCCATACCCAAACATTTTTCCATCCACACACACACACGCATCCCCACACACATATTTTCCCACCCGCCCATACATTTCACATCCATCCACCCACCCCACCAACCACACATACATCCCCACCCACACACACATCCCGCGCCCACATACTACTCCCACGGATACACACACCCCCCACTCCCCTAAAACACGCCACAACACACCAACCCACACACACATCCCCCACCTACCAATACTCACACATCCCCCACCCGCCAACACACACACACAAACCCATACCCACCATCACCCACACAAACACACCAACCCAAACACACAATCCCTTCCCACAAACCCATCACGGACCCACATATTCCCCACCCACACAAGCCCCATCTATAAACAATCAATCCACCTACTCATACATCTCCCCACCCACTCACTCACACATTCCACACCACACACACACACATCCCCCACCCGCACACATCTTCCCACCCACACACACACATATCCCCACACACATATCCTCACACACATCCCACACATTACTCACACACACTTCTCCCTTACTCCCACACACATCTTCCACCTACACACACAAATCTCCCACCCCATAGACACCTCCCCCATCCATATATAAATCAGCCACACCCATCCCCCAACACACACACACACACATCCCCTACACACACCCTACACACATACCCATAAACCCATCCACATACCCTACCCACACATCCACACACCCACTCATACAAACATCCATCACCCACCCACACCCCACCGACCCACACACATCCCCACCCAGACACACACATCCTCATCCACACACATATTCCCACACCCACCCACACCTCCCCCACCCACCCACCTACACCTCCCCCACCCACCCACCTACACATCTACAACCCCCACACAAATCCTCCACCCACGCACATCTCCCAACCCACACAATCCCCCTACACACAAACCCCCACCCACAAACCCATCCCCCAATCCAAACACAATCCTCACTTCTAGACACCATACATGATGCCTCACATAATCACTGAAGCTAATGTGAACAAACTCCCTCACTTTAAACACACACACACACACACACACACACACACACATATATATATATATATATATATATATATATATATATATATATATATATATATATATATATATATATATATATATATATGCCGGTCTCTCTGGCTGTGGGGTTACAACACTTTCTCTCTGTAATCCCGTTTATCACGCAGAGTCTCGTAGCGGAGCGAGAGCTGAGGCGGTTCGACCCCCGCTCGTGACTTGCGGGATACTGAGCCGGCCGCTCAGAAAGCAATGGCAAACTACTGAGCGTAATCTTGCCAAGAGATCAACATACAGCTGAAAGATGCTGGTGTTGACAGATAAGTCCTGTAAAGGATATGCTAAAAAAAAATATATATATATATATATATATATATATATATATATATATATATATATACAGACGACTATCGTGAGCATTCTCACAAAAATGTAAAAATTGAGAGCAAATTATGCACATACTTTGTGTAATGTAAGACCCAAATATACTACAACGATTGCCAATCAGACATAGATGACAATTGCCTAATGAGCTTCACACAAGTATAAAATAGCGATTCCAGTTTGTGGGTTGTCAAGCAGACATAGCTGACATTTGCCTAATGAGCTTCACACAAGTATTTCTACAACGATACCAGTTTGTGAATTGCCCAAGCAGACACAGCTGACAATTGCCTAATGAGCTTCACACAAGTATAAAATAAACGATTCCAGTTTGTGGATTGCCAAGCAGGCATGGCTGCCAGTTGCCTGGTAAGCTTCACACAAGTGTACTACAACGATTCCAGTTTGTGGATTGCCAAGCAGACATAGCTGACAGTTGCCTAATGATCTTCACACAAGTATTTCTACAACGATACCAGTTTGTGAATTGCTTAAGCAGACACAGCTGACAGTTGCCTAATGAGCTTCAGACATTTATAAAACAACAATTCAGTTTGTGAATTTCCAAGCAGATATAACTGACAATTGCCTAGTGAGTGTCACACAAGTATACCATAACGAATCCAGTTTGTCTGTTGCTTATTGTGTCCTATTTTCTTCTTCTACTATTTTCCCTCTCTCAGTGGAGCGTAGGCTCCCGACCGACTAGGTCAAGCACTTTATCGACTGGTTCATGGCTGGTTTGATTTTGTGCATGTCCTCAAGGCGCGATAGTGTAATTGTAGAAGGTTGCGTTGGTAATGTCATGAGCGCGTTCAGACGCGGGTTCAACGCCGGGGGCTCAGCCCCAGCTAAGTGTCGGAAAGACTGGTTACCTATTCCTCTGTACATAAGCCCTACAAAATGTGATGATCCTACACACCACAAACCCATACCACCAGTAGCGGACTCGGCCTAAAAATTGTGGTTGCCAGGAGACAAAGCTCCTCTGAGTTCATTAACATTTTTAAAACACATTTTACAATCCCTTTTAAATGAATATCCGAAATGTGGCTGATTCGGTCACATGTTTATTAATTTGAGACTAGGATGAGCCCTAATTATAACTTCTCTTCTGTGTTTGAACCAGAGCAGAGGTAATGGGAAAACGACACACACACACAGACATATACGCACTTAGACACCCAGCAGGGACGGACACACACACACACACACACAACACACACACACACACCAGGGACACACAGGGCTTACTTGCCATCGGGCAAGCTAACACACTGGCCAGATTGCTACTGCGTATCTGGTTCCTGATTCGGAACAACTTCCACCGATCTACTGACTGGCATATTGCAAACGGATTCCAACTAGTGTTAGAATTAACTTGCAAGAAGAAGACACAGATTATGGTCGTTCTAAGAAGACAGAAATGCCATAATATAATGTACAAATAAATATGAATATTCATAAACTATCTTCCAACAGCGATGAAACCTGATGGGAGATGACTTGAAGAGATTAGAACAAGAATCGTTATAGCAGATGTGGTGTTTTGCAAAATGGAAAACATACTGAGTAAAAAAATGATGTCAACTGCAACGAGAAAAAAAGTGTTGAAATGCAACATAGAATCTGTACTTTTGTATGTATGCGAAACGTAGACAAAGAGCAGATATGCTGAAAGACATCTAGTGTCATTGGAAATTGGGTTTCTTTTGAAAAACATGCAAAGAATACTACTGACAGACACACGAAACACCCTCCAAACAGCTTAATTACACGGATTATCCCCAAGTCAGTCCATTCTACAATCTAGTGAACCTACCCATCACACTAATTGTAGATCGCTTGCGCGCGTTTCGTTCACGCATCCTACCACTGTTATGAACACTAACGCGTATCATAAAGAAATAGAGAGAGAGAAGGTTCAGTGGATTGACAGAGAAAGAGAAAGGAGAAAGTGAAGAAAATGTTGAATCGATTGGTGGCCTTGTTCTCCTGGGTTTATATACCCCATGGATGTAAGCTTGTACCGGGGTCCTGGAATCTAACCAACCTCCTTAAACGGGCTCCACAAATTCGTATGGGCGGTAAGAAGGCAGGTGTTATACCAAATATAACAGAGTGGCTTTGTAGAGGGTTTAGGTGGCGTGCAAAGGGGGAAAAGGGTTTAGTAGCTGATGCACGCGTGAGCACCCGGTAGTTAAGTATCTAGGGACGCTCACGCGTTGACGTAGAGGCAGGATACAGATTGGTTACCACCAATTTCTCAGCCCGACAGGACGTGACTCTACATCCATGTAAAATGCTACGTTTTTGATATGAACTTGTCTCCTGAAATAAACTCAGACAGTAATCTACAGATTGTCCTCTGCGTTCCTTCAGTCGCATTCGTGTCCTGTTGCTCCGTTATACAACCACATTAACCATAATGCAAAATGAAGTGGAGCACCCTTTGAGATCACTAAGACAGTTAATAAACTAATACACATAGTATTGTTTGGTGCTCATAGAAGTTAGAACAATGAAGTAAAGACTCAACAACGTATAAGACAATCTAAAAATTGAAAGATATAGTTACCGACTGGGATTCGAATCTGTCACCTCCAGTTAACGACGGCGCCTCGCTGCAGGAACAAGTGTACTTCAAAGCATGAACCACAAGACACCGCGCAACCAAATACCCACGCCACTCTACCACAGTTACACACTGTTGATACCCTACCCCTCGACCACCCCGCAGTCCTCAACTTTTCTTTACCACACTGCTTCACACAATCCGATCACTCCACAGTCCTCGCCTATTCTCCACAACACTCCACAACACAACCAGACCACCTCACCCCGCAGCCGGATTATAGTCATCTAAACTCACCCTCTTGCGTCATCATTCCCACACCACCTCTTATATAGTAGTCCACTCCGACCACCCCACCCTTACACTCACGCTACTCCTCCTAACAGCACGATCACTCACGCCACCCCCTATTCATCCTTTAGTAATTATAAACTTAGAGTAAACCCTTTATATACGTTAACTGTTTATATATAAACACATATCTCCCCCGATGGTGTTTCCACCTTGTCGTGGTGGGGGAGCTTGAGTTTCTCAATGACCCTGAGAGCTATGCCGGCGGTAGCGTATCTATCAGCAGGGCCTCCCAAGCCGGACAGGTCAAAGGGTACAGAACAGACAAAGAGAAACACCCTGGTCCTCCAGGTTGGGGTTGAAGCGTGGGGTTAATATCCCCACCTTTGTAAAAAAAAACATTTTTGTTACGAAACAGATACAAGAGCCTCGAATTCGGACTGACTTATCTAGACAACGACCTTGGAATGTCAAAGGACTTTTGAGATTTGGAACATGGAATGTACGGACACTATATTGAGCTGGAGCGGCCGAAGAACTAACCCGGGAGCTGGTTGAACATCAAATGGATATAACAGCAATTCAAGAACTAAGGTGGCCAGGAGAGGGTACTTTAGAGCAAAATGGAATGATTATAATATATGGAGGAAACACCCAAAATAAACATGAATTAGGAACAGCATTTGTCATCAAAAAAGAGTTATGGGGGAACGTTTTAAACTTTAAAGCTGTTAATGACAGGATTAGTAAATTACGAATAAAAGGTAAATGGAAAAATATAACGATGATTAATGTACATGCACCTATTGAAGAGAAAGAAGATGATATTAAAGAAGACTTTTATAATGATCTGGAAGATGTCATAGAAGAAACCCCCAAACAGGACATCCTGATTGTGCTGGGAGACTTCAATGCAAAAATAGGTAGAGAACAAACTAATACAAAAGTGGCCGGTTTGGAAAGCCTACATACAACTTCAAATGATAATGGATGGAGAGTCATCAACCTGGCAGAACCCAAAGGACTGCAGATTAGCAGTACCAGACTACAAAGAAAGGATATACACAAACAAACTTGGAAATCATGTGACAAGAGAACATATAATCAAATAGATCACATTTTAATTAACAACAGAAATACATCAAACATACAGCAAGTTAGAAGTTATAGAGGAGCTGAGTGCCACAGTGACCACTTCCTCGTTGGAGCAAAATTTAAAATAAAACTTAAGAGAGCTTTCTATACTAAATTACAAAGATTACACCCAACATATAACAGAGAAAAACTACAAGAAATTACAGTCAAAGAGAAATTTGCAGATGAAATAAAATGTAAACTTGAACCTCTGCAAAACCCTTTGGAGGAAAACGTTGACCAAACTTGGTTGAACATCAAGAATACAATTCAATCTACCGCAGAAGAATGTCTCGGTGTGTTAACCACGCATAGAAAGAACAGATGGTTCAATCCAAAATGTGAAGAAGCAGTCATTAGGAAAAATAACGAGTGGCTAAAAAAAAGAATGCCAGACATTTATGGTTAAATGACATCAACAACATCCAAAAGGAAGAGCATTATAGAAATGAATGTAAAGAAGCTACAAAAATAGTCCGACAGCAGAAGCGAAAATATATGAGTATTATAATCAAAGATATGGAAACTAATCACCAGAAAAATGAATCCAGAAAATTGTTTAAAGAACTGAAGTCAATGAAACGAGGGCACCAACAAAACATATATGGTTTAAAAGACAAAAATGGGAATATGATAAATACCAATGAGGAAATGTGCAACACATGGAAAGAATATTTTGTTGAATTACTAAATTGTGAAGCTCCAAGTAACACTTTTCCACAGGAAGAGGTTCTAACATGTGAACCACAAATTGAAGAAGCTACATTTGAAGAAATCCTATATGTAATCACACGACTTAAAAACAATAAGGCAACTGGGACTGATGGAATTGCTGCTGAATTTATAAAGGCAGGTGGCCATGCATTACATCTAAAGCTATACGAACTAATAATAAACATCTGGAGGACAGAAGAATTACCCCATGACTGGAAAGAGTCATTATTGGTACCTATCTTTAAGAAAGGGGATAAGTTCCAATGTGAAAATTATAGAGAAAAATCCATAACATTTTTGTGGACTTTAGAAAGGCTTATGATAGTGTCCATAGGAATAGTCTATGGAACGCTATGCAGGAATTTGGAATACTAAGGAAGTTAATCAACGTGACCAGACTATGCATGGAAGATACGTATAATATAGTAATATATAAAGGTAGGAAATCAGACCCTTTCCAAATAACATCTGGCTGAAACAGGATGGTGCACTATCGCAGCTACTCTTCAGTCTGGCTCTAGAGAAAGTTGTAAGGAAGGTAAAGGAGGAATGTGATATTGGAGGAACATCCAACCTGCTTGGCTATGCAGATGATACAGATATTATAGGGCAAAGTGAACAAAAGATATTGGAAATATTGACTCACTTAAAGGAAAAAGCCCAACAGATAGCGCTTGTTATCAACCAAGATAAGACAGAATATATGGTAATTTCAAGAGATGGAATGGCTAAAAACTCTGGCCACATACAAATAGATAATATGACCGTTAAAAGAACGGAAACATACAAATATCTGGGCACAATCTTCAACTGCTCCAACATCATAAGGGAAGAAATACAAACTAGAATCAACCTTGGAAATAAGATATACTATGCACTACAACATCTACTAAAATCAAATGCGCTATCTCGTAACACCAAAATCACAATATACAAAACACTGATCAGACCAGTTGTACTGTATGGCTCTGAAACCTGGAGTACAACGAAAGGAGACGAAGCCTTGTTACAAACCTTTGAGAACAAAATTTTAAGACGCATCTTTGGACCCATTAGGGATACACAAAGTGGAAAGTGGAAAAGAAGAAGTAACAAAGACATTTATGATCTGTTTAAGTCCCCACTAATCACTGGTATCATGAAGGCTAATAGACTACAATGGCTGGGGCATATAGAAAGAATGGAAGATAATAGGGAAACAAAACTCGCTTACACTCAGGAAATAAATGACCGTAGACCCCGAGATAGACCAAGAAGACGGTGGAGAGATAAAACATATACAGACCTACAAGCACTTGGAATCAACGACTGGCAAGAGAAGGTCCACCAGAGAGACGAATGGAGACGGATTCTATCTGCAGCAAAGAACCTCAATGGCTCGGAACGCTGAAGAAGAAGAAGAAGAAGAAGAAGAAGAAGAAGAAGAAGAAGAAGAAGAAGAAGAAGAAGAAGAAGAAGAAGAAGAAGAAGAAGAAGAAGAAGAAGAAGAAGAAGAAGAAGAAGAAGAAGAAGAAGAAGTAGAAGATATATATATATATATATATATATATATATATATATATATATATATATATATATATATATATATATATATATATATATATATATATAAGGCTTTAAGGATTTGAAGGTTTTCATTTGAAGATCTGTAACACATAGCCTTTATCCGTACCTTTAAACCTGTGTATGGTGATAGTATTTAAGCCATACTCACTACAAGCAAAATAATCGACATCTTTAATTATTAATTTCTAAAATTTTTAAATTTTTAAGACCGGAAGTACTAACGCCCCCTTAGCGAGGAAACACCGGAAGTTACGGGGTAGGAGGCTCAGTCCACAAGTCAGACTTGTAACCCACTAACGACGGCCATGTTTTCATAATTATAAAATAACATGAAAAGGGCGGTAACTTTTCAAAACAATCTAGTGGATTGGTTATTATCTCCCTTGGAAATTAAGCCTCCACCACGTGACCTTTCCTAATTACATTACATAGGCGCTAAGAAGGAAAATATTGAGGATTGAATTCTCATTTAATACTGCAAACCTTGCTGGTATACTATTCACTATTCCACCTAGCGGGGAGACAAACCTGCAAGCTTCCGTGCCACCGGTCCGGAAGAAAATCCTGCTAGCCACTGAACTACCGCTTCCCCCATACGACACATTAGACCAGTGGCTCTCAACCGGTGGTGAATTCCCCCCCCCCCCCGGGGGAGAATTTTAGGGTTTCCAGGGGGGGGGGCGGATTAAGATTATTTCAATTGAGGCAATAAAGATAGCAACAGAGAAATTACTGGGTACCAGCAATGGTACACAACCTGTGGTGCTACTGACAGATGCAAAATCAGTACTCGAGGCGCTTCTGTCTGGGAAATTGCCAGTACTAAGGACACACTTTCTGGACTTAGCAGTCAACATAAGGTCACCATACAGTGGATACCATCCCATTGTGAAGTACCCGGAAACGACAGAGCTGATTAATTGGCTAATGAAGGAACCAAAGAAGAACAGCCTGATGTTCCCGTTACATACCACCAAAAGAAAAGAATGATCAAGTCAGTCAGAAAGCCACCAAAACCTGCTCAAGATTACTACCATGTTATGAATAGACCAGAACAAGTCATTATTCTGCGCCTCAGAACAGGACACAATAGATTACGCAACCACATGTATACAAAATTCAAGATTGGTGAAACATCCATGTGCACGTGTGGATTGGCGTCGCAGATAGCAGAGCACATACTCCAAGACTGCCCAAAATATAACATATCTAGACAAACCTTCTGGCCTAGAGAGACGACAGGGGAAGATAAACTCTATGAACCGCTGTGTGAACTGAAAAAAAGGACAACATTGCAGTTATAGACATATTTCAAGCGAACGAAAGAAGAAGAAGAAGATTATTTCAAGATCGTGTTAATACAAGAAACGATTACTTGATATTGTTTTTCCCTTCATACTTTACTGTTCTGTACGTCTCACCCTTCTAAAATTCATTTTATAAAGTAAGCAGATCGACAAATCACGTCGTATGTGGCCGTCTAGACTTGTTTTAGTATGTGCTATTAAATTTAGCTTCCATTATTACGTATACTGTGTAGGGGGAGGGAATTTTTAGGTGAAGGGGGGCACGGGCCAAATTTTTAGTTAGGAAATTCGAAAGGTGGGAATGACGTTCTGAAAATATGGTGAAGGGGGGCACAGGCCAAAAAAGGTTGAGAACCACTGCATTAGACGATATAAAAAATGCAAAGCTATAGACACACTTGTTCTTTCAGCGAGACGATGTCGTAATTTCAAGATTTTCTGTTCGAATCTCTGAACTCCCACAGCTTTGAATGTGTATAATTGTCTAGTGTGTCCTCCGACTAACGAATATAAGTAATTGACTACCACCATATGTCCAATGCGTCTTACGTGTTGTAAAATGGAACTTTATTTTACTTGCTTACTAGTGCGTCCCGTAGTCTCTGCTGTTTTCTTTTACTACTACGAGTATCGATATATGTTTGGGAATTTGTACGGGGACAAGTCAATAAGTAAGGCACACAGTTATATGGGATGGTAGGTAAATGTTGTTGGTATTGTCTACAGGTGTCATTGGGTGACAGCAACATCTAACTTTAAATTCCCGTTCGTCAGGTGGCGCAAGGTGTCTCATGCGCATGCGCAGCGCATAAACAAAATGGCGACTGCACTTACGAAGTGTACAACCAAAGAGTAACGTGCTTTTGTGCGGTTTTTTTTTTTTTTTTTTTTTTGGGGGGGGGGGACTATCTGTAAAGGACATTCATAAAGAGATGCTTCTTGTTTATGCTAACAAATGTTGTTTTTTTCCGTAAAGCGGTACATAGTTGGGCAGAAAGCATCCTGACGCTCTACAATTGTTGATGAAATCCGATCTGGTTGTCCTTTTGATATTGCAACAGAAGCATCCGTGCAGCGGGTGGAGGAGATGATTAGAGGTGACAGGCGAGTAACGATAGACTGTACCATCTGCAATAGGATGCTCACACGGTTCAGCATACAGCATAATGCATGATCGATTGAAATTTAAGAAAGTGTGCTCAAGGTGGATACCAAGACAATTGAAGGAAAAACACAAAATGAATCGATTTGGCCTGTCCTTGCATCATCTCTGTTGATACGAAGATGAAGGAGAAGACATGCTGAACAAGACTGTTACTGGGGACGAATCATGGGTGCATCACTACAAGCCCGAATCAAAGCGTGCTTCGGTGAAATGGAAACATCCTTCTTCGCCTTGTGTCCAAAAATTCAAGGTTACGCCATCAGCAGAGAAGGAAGGTTATGCTGACAGTGTTCTGGGATTGTCAAGGAGTGTTTTTAACCAATTTCAAGACGAAAGGTGACAATGTGAATTCTGAATCGTACTGTGAAGCTCTATCGATGCTTCATGGTGCAATTCGAAATAAACATCCAGGACTGCTGACTAGAGGAGTGTTGCGTCTTCATAACAATGCCAGGCCACATAAGGGTCGATTAACTCAGGAGAAAATCAACCAGCTAAGGTGGGAAGGTCTGGAACATCTATCTTACAGCCCCGACTTAGCCCCTAGCGATTTCCGCCTTTTTGGTCCACTGAAACCCCACCTTGGCGGGAGGCATTTCGCGAATGACACCTAAGTTGAATGTGAAGTGAAAACGTTGTTTAGAAAACAGAGCACACAGTTCTATGCAGCCAGTTTGGGATGACTGATAAAACGGTGGGATAAGTGCATCAATGTTGGTGGAAATTATGTTGAGAAATAAAGGGACAATGTATGTATAAAAATAAACTGGTTTCAGGTTGTTATCATATTTAGTTATTTTTCTACGGCCATTTGTGACTTACTTATTGACTCGCCCTCGTAATTCTCACACGAATTGACACGACTCACCCATCATTTGTTTTATGCTAATGTCCTTTGCAGGACGTTTCATTTAACCCCGTGTTGATGTTTAAGCAATTGTACGTTTATGAGTATGTCATTGCTTTCTGAACGAGACGTCAACGTTTAAATCCAGTCTAATGCCGGTGTAAGGCTTGAACGCCTAGTTTGCTATTACGCACCCGAAGTTTAAGAGCAAACGTTCTTATCCATTCGACCACATTTGTATTAAATTACATAGTATAAATAAAATTTTTAATTGTGTTAATTAAATTAATACTTATATTCTCTTACCGATGTCATCAATCAAATTACTTACTAATGTATGTCCTAGAAAACTGCCCAGACTATCCCAGTCAACTAAAGCCTGGAAGAACTCAGATGTGTCAGTAAAAGACGCAAATATGGCAGATTTATTGTAAACAGGCACACCGCAATACGTCCATAAATCAAAGATACATATCGGAAGAATAATGACGAAGATGAAATTATTAACCACGTCAATCACACGGCTAACTAAAAGAAAAGTATTAACATTAATTCATTCAAATTAATCAAGCTATAATAATAAACGAAAAGACACATAGTATATGAGTAGATTTTCAAATATGTCAGTCACAATGGCTGTCTGTGCTAATCACATTGCTAACTACATTAGATCGTTTCTCGGCCTTTTGGCTAAGATTCACGTGTGGTATCTGCACTTGGTCTTGCCAGGGCCACCAGCAGAGGCGGTCATGCGAATGACACACGGGGACGTGGGGACCTGTTGGGGTGACTCTGGCCCCTGGGGAAAGTGCGAGCCCTTATTTAACTGATTCAGTGCCGAAGGATAATATATCGCCAAATGTGACCTCGCATTTGGACAGAAGGACGATATATCGCCATACTTTGGTCATCGTGTTATTTATTTTGATTCATAGTATCTTCCAAAATGTCAATGCTCGGTGAACAATATTTACGTTATAAAACTTGTTAATGTGATTGTGTACCTTGTGTTTGGTCCAAAATGTTTGTTTGGCTAAATCAATTAAATAAGATGAAACTACATTAAACCAGTTCATTATTCATAAAATAGCTAACAATATATGTAAATTACACACACACACACGCGCGCGCGCACACACACACACACACAGACAAATCGGCTTTAGCTTTGATGTAATGGTTATGACTTTATATTGACAATGACATGAGCACATTCGGACGAGGCTTTCAATGTGAACTCTCAACGTTCGCGACGCGTGGGAAAGACTGACCACTTATTCCTCCATGCACTCCGGTCTACAAAATGTGATGATTCTAGTACTTCACATACCCACAACAGATTCCTGATACTGGACTTCGACAGTATAAAGAAATATCAGTAACATCACAAAATTAACAAACACGACAATTTAGTAAACTATAAACAATATGAAAAATATCAGTAACGTCACAAATTTAACAAACACGATAATTTAATAAAATATAAACAATATAAAAAATAACAGTAACATCACAAATTTAACAAACACAATAATTTAGTAAAATATAAACAATATAAAAAAAATATCAGTAACATCACAACTTTAACAAACACAACAATTTAGTAAAATGTAAACAATATATTAACAATACCAGTGAGCCGTGGAAGTGTGGTGGCTAGCGCGACTTTATGGCAGCTGGGTGTTCGAATCACCACTCAAGCATGGATCTCCCATATTTTATCTGCTTGATCCAGCTTAAAACCAGGTACTGGGGCATGTTCTAAGAAATAAAAGCAACGGGTGTGATACTAACAACATCACACATCGAGTCCCCGGGATGGTTAACCCGGTCAACAAATGCCCGCAGAAGTCGGATGTGTCGGCCTAACGGCGCAAGAACGCAGCTTTGCTGTAAACAGGCACACCGCAATCACATCCGAAAAAAAAAAAAACTCTGGATGAACGAAGAAGAAGAAGAAGACACATCGAGTGCTTATTGGTCTATCTAGATATAAAACTAGCACCATATACCCGAAACGCCTCAAGACGTCGAAACGTGGCATGTACTTTAGTATTAACAATATCGATCATCATCTATATATATAAAACAGAGTGTATGTGGCTTTGTGTGTTTGTGTGTATTGGATGCGTTCGATAACGATACATCCGATTGAGATGAAATTTTCTACACGTCTTCCTTTCATTCTTGTGCAACCGACTATAATAGTTTCTTAGTGTAAAATCTTCTACTTATTTAATAACATTTACTTTTTTCATTTTTCATTATATAATTTCTATATAGCAGGGGGACATCACTCTAGAAAAGTTATTTCAAGGGGCATAACTTTTAATAACATTTCTATATACTTTATAGTCATATTGTTGGACTTACTTGCACTATTGTTAAACTCTTTGTCTATAGCTATTTTCAGGCATATAAGTTATAATAAATAATGATATAATCTTTAAGGCATTTTCAAAGTTTTCATAAAAATAATGCATAATGCATAACATTGTAACCCATCTTTTTCTGCTTAAAGAACTTATCAACTGTCATGTCCGTGATTAAAAACAGTTTTCATTAAAAATAATGAATGGTGTGTGGAAGGACATTCTTTTAAGTTACTGTGCGCCAGGAGCTGGGCGAAACCACGCCGGGTCAGATAGATAGACAGACAGACATATAGTCGGGAACGGAAGCTTATTTGACTACTTATATGAATTAAATGACATGCTCCCCACCAAGGACTGGGTGAAGCCGGGCCGGGTCAGACAGATAGACAGATAGACAGACAGACAGTTGGGAACGGGAGAGCTTATATGACTACGTATATGAATTAAATGAGATGCTCCCCACCAGGGACTGTGTGAAGCCGGGCCGGGTCAGACAGACAGACAGACAGATAGACAGACAGACAGATAGTCGGGAACGGGAGAGCTTATATGACTACTTATATGAATTAAATGAGATGCTCCCCACCAGGGACTGGGTGAAGCCGGGCCGGGACAGACAGACAGACAGATAGACAGACAAACAGATAGTCGGGAACGGGAGAGCTTATATGACTACGTATATGAATTAAATGAGATGCTCCCCACCAGGGACTGTGTGAAGCCGGGCCGGGTCAGACAGACAGACAGACAGATAGACAGACAGACAGATAGTCGGGAACGGGAGAGCTTATATGACTACTTATATGAATTAAATGAGATGCTCCCCACCAGGGACTGGGTGAAGCCGGACCGGGTCAGCCAGACAGACAGACAGACAGACAAACAAGCAGACAGACAGACTGATAGATAGATAGATCCCCTCCAGGGCCTGGGCGAAGCCGGGCCGGGTCAGCTAGTTCTAAATAAAACACACACGCTGATTGCTTATGCCTGTCACGCTATAATAATATCATTTAAAAGTTTAGTTTACTTAAACCGTCAATCTGTTGAATTTACTAACTTGTTAAGGCAATTACTTGTTATTAAAACTGTTTGTCGTTACCATTACACCATATTAGGGATAATGTAAACATTTCGCTTTAACGCGAAAAATTAATCCATCGCCTGTCATGACGTCTTTGGTAATCACATTAAGCAAACATAAAAATCAATGTGGAACATTGTCATTGATCTGATGTAGAGTGTTGGCGAGTCTATGACTACTGAAATATGTCTGATAAGAGAAACATTGAACATATCAGCCTAAACGGGGAAGGAAAGGGTCAGCTTACTTCTTCTTCTTCTTCTTCGTCTTCTTCTTCTTCTCTTCTTCTTCTTCTTCTTCTTCTTCTTCTTCTTCTTCTTCTTCTTCTTCTTCTTCTTCTTCTTCTTCTTCTTCTTCTTCTTCTTCTTCTTTTGTGCTTAAATGTGTTTATATGTGTTTATATGTATGTGCGTGTGTATATGTGTGTATGTATGTGTGTGCGTGCGTGTGTGTGTGTGTGCTCGTATATGTATGTGTATATGTTTGTGTGTGTAAGTGTGCATGCATGCAGTGTATGTGAGGGAGTGTGTATTCATGCGTTATGTGAGTACGTGTGCGTAAGTATGTGTATGCGGGTGTAGATTGTGTAGGTGTGTGTATGTATATGGGAGAGAGAGAGAGAGAGTTGAGCGCATGCATGTCATCTAATATGCTATTCCATATTTTTTGTGTATTCTCATTTTCATATTATCATTTTGAATGCCAGCTCATTTTAACATGTATAAAATGGACACATTTAAATTACTGTAGAGTGAGTGAGAGAGTTAGTGAGTGTGAGGGAGAGAGAGTGAATGAGTGTGAGAGTGTGTGTATGTCTAGAGAGACAGAGAGAGAGAGAGAGAGAGAGAGAGAGAGAGAGAGAGAGAGAGAGAGAGAGAGAGATGAGCGCACGCATGTCATGTAACATGCTTTTCCATATTTTTTATGTATTCTCATCTTTCATATTACGAGGTATCATTTTGTATGCCACTTGATTTTATCATGTATACTATAATCGCATGCACACTACTGTAGAGTGAGTGAGAGATTTAGTGAGTGTGAGTGAGTAAGGGAGTGTGAGTGTGTGTGTGTGTCTGTTTGTTCATAATAGTAGGTTGGGGGATGGTGGGGGATGTGTGTGTGGGTGGATTCGTGGAGTGTGTGGGTGGGCTCAGGATCTGTGGGTTGGTGCGGGATTTGTGTGTGTGGGTGCGGGGTTTGTGTGTTGTACGTGCGGGATGTATGGGTTGGCAGGGAGATGTGTGTGTGGGTGGGGGATGTGTGTATGGCTAGGCGGTTGTGGGTGAGTGAGTGGAGGAGGATATGTGGGTGGACGATTGTTGGTGGGTTATGGGATGGGTGGGGGATATATATGTGGGTGGGGAGATGTGGGTATGGGGGATGTGTGGTGGGTGGGAGGATGTGTGCAGGTGGGGTGGGTGTGGGGATTGTGTGTGTGGGTGAGGGATGTGTGTGAGTGTGGGATGTTTCGGTGGATGGGTGGGAGTGTGTGTGTGTGGGTTGGTGGGTGTGTGGGTGAGGGATGTGTGGGTGAATGTGTGTAGGGGTGTGGGGGATTTGTGTTGGTTGGGGTGGATGTGTGATGGGTGTAAGTGATGGATGGGGTGATGTGTGTGTGGGAGGGGGATGTGTCTGGGTGGGTGGGGGTGTGTGTGGCTGGATGGAGGATGTATTTGTGGGTGGTGAAGGTGATTGTAGATGGGGATGTTGGTATGTAGGAGATGTGTGGGAGATGTGTGTGTGTGTGTGTGGGTGAGGGATGTGTCTTGGGGATGTGTGTGGGTGTGGTGTTGTGTGGGAGGGAAGATGGGTGTGGATAAAGGATGTGTGTATGGGTGGGTGGGGTGTTATTGGGTGTGGGGATGCGGGTGGGTGTTGATGTGTCTGAGGGTGGGGGATGTGTGTTTGGAGTTGTGGTTGGGGTGTGTGGGTGTGGGTGGATAGATGGGAGATGTATGTGTTGATGAGTTAGTGAGGGATGTGTGGGTGTTAGTGGTTGGGGGATAAGTACGTGTGTGGAGGGATGTGTGAGGGGGATGTGTGTATAAGTGGGGGATGTGTGTGTGTGTGTGTGTGTGTGGGTTGGTGTTCGTGGTTGGGAGGTGTGTGTTTGTGAATGGGGGATGTGTTGGTGGGTGTGGATGTGTGTGAGGGATGTGTGTAAGGGTGGGGAGATGTGTGTGTGTGGGTGGGGATGTGTGTATATGGGTAGGGATGTATGGTTAAGGAATGTGTGGCTGGGGGATGGGTGAGTGGGTAGAGGATGTGTGTGTGGGTGATTGTATATGGGTAAGGTTGTGTGGTTAAGGGATGTGTGGTTAAGAGATGTTTGGTTGCGGGATGAGTGGGTGGAGGATGTGTGGATGGGTAGAGGATATGTGGGTGGGTGAGTGTGTGTAGGTTAGGAGATGGTGGGGGATGTTTGTATGGGTGGGTTCGGGATATGTGAGTGGGCTGGGGGAGATTATGTGGGTGGGTGCGGAATTTGTGTGTGGGTAGGTGCGGGATATGTGAGATGGCGGGGAGATGTGTGTGTGCGTGGGGGATGTGTGGTTGAGGGATGTGTGTTTGGCTGGAAGGTTGGATGTATGTGGGTGGAAGTGGATATGTGGGTGGGTGATTGTTGGTGGTTAATGGGACGGGTGGAGGATATGTGAGTGGTTGGGGGTATGTGTGTGTGGGTGGGGGATGTGTGGGCTGGTAAATGTATGTATGCTTGGGGTGTGGGTGGATGGGATGTGTGGTTGGTGGGAGTGTGTGTGGGTGGGGAGATGTGTAGGTGTAGGGATGTGGTGGATGGGTAGGGGCATGTATGTGTGTCTGGGGTGTGTGTGTGTGTGTGTGTGTGTGTGTGTGTGGTTGGGTGGAGGAAGTGTGGATGAATGGAGGATTAGTGGGTGGGTTGTGGATGTGTCTCATAACATGATATTATGCATTGTTTATGTTTACACAATTCATTTGACAATGTTTTTCCTATGCACTATTGATGAATGAAAGATGAGTGATTGGAAGGGCCGAATGTAAGACAGGCCTGCGTGCCCAATTTGTTACCCTTTGAAAATAAAGTCTGTTCGTTCGTTCGTTCGTTCGTTCTTCTTCCTCTTCTTCCTCTTCCTCTTCTTCTTCTTCTACTTCTTTTTCTTCTTCTTCTTCTTCTTCTTCTTCTTCTTCTTCTTCTTCTTCTTCTTCTTCTTCTTCTTCTTCTTCTTCTTCTTCTTCTTCTTCTTCTTTTCTTCTTCTTCTTCGTCTTCTTCTTCTTCTTCTTCTTCTTCTTCTTCTTCTTCTTCTTCTTCTTCTTCTTCTTCTTCTTCTTCTTCTTCTTCTTCTTCTTCTTCTTCTTCTTCTTCTTCTTCTTCTTCTTCTTCTTCTTCTCATTATTATTCTTTTATTATTATTATTATTATTATTATTATTATTATTATTATTATTATTATTATTATTATTATTATTATTATATTATAATTATTATCTTCCTCTTTCTCCTCCTCATCCTCCTTTACCTCATTATTATTATTATTATTATTATTATTATTATCTTCCTCCTTCTCCTCCTCATCCTCCTTCACCTCCTTATTATTATTATTATTATTATTATTATTATTATTATTATTATTAACAAGTCCTACAAGAAACAAATGAAAATCGTAAACTGATTAGAGACATTAGACGTAGACAGTTAAAGTTTTTTGGGCATGTTATGAGATGAAATGAATTGAAGAACTTGGTGACAACTGGCAAGATCTAAGGGAACAGATAAAGGGGAAGACCAAGAAGTGAATACTTGGATGGCTTGGCCACGTGGTATGGTCGAGACAGAAACACGGAGCTGATCCACGACTCTGGTGATCGAGTGAGATGGCAAAACATGATCGCCCACGCTTATCGGCATGGCACATGATGGATGGATGGATTATTTTTATTTTCTCATCCTTTTCCCTTCCCCTGCTTTTTCTTCTACTTCTTCTTGTCCTCTTCGTCATCTATTTCTTCTTCTCGCACCCCCTTCCTCCTCCTCCTCCTCCTCCTCCTCCTCCTCCTCTTCTTCGTCTTTTCTTCTTCTTCTTCTTCTTCTTCTTCTTCTTCTTCTTCTTCTTCTTCTTCTTCTTCTTCTTCTTCTTCTCCTTTTCTTCTCCTCTTCCTTCTTCCTTTTCTTCTTCTTTTTCTTCTTTTAATCTCCCAGTGAGTCATAAGCCCTTATCCAGATCTTTGTTGACTTTTTATATTTGGTTGTATTTTGCAGCTCAAACTGTCTTGGAAAAGGAATAATCAAAATCCCAATAGCCCATCTTAGTCCCACAAAGACAAAAATGTAACAACATAATAAAATCTATTTTAATATGATTTTTAGTTTTTAAATAGTTGTTACTGTCGCTGTATTTTTTTAAAAATTATTTTATACTGATGAAAACATTCGAGCTGCAACGTTCATTGCGTCAATTGCTATTGTGTTCTGGTAAAGCCGACCTTTTCAACGCACAGTTTTTGTTGAATTTCACTGTTTTAGAGCTTTATAGCAGTTCTACCCATTCATTTAATAAGTACTTAAACACCTAAGCTGACGCTTTGGCAAAGGGGTTACGCACATAGTTCGTAATCCCGGGCAGAGCATTCAAAACACAGCTGCGTACGATTTGGAAACAGATCGTCTAACGCTGATGTTCATACAATGGTATGAGTGCCGGATGTTCAGAAAGCAATGGCAAACTATTGAACGTAAATTTGATAAGAAATCACGAACAGACAAAAATGCTGGGGTTGACTGTGACGTCCTGTAAAAGGATGTGCACCTAAATAACTTTACACTGTGTTGCGTAATACGAAACTTTTAGTAAGGACAGATAAATGACTTATTATTATAGACTTATGGTTTTGGCATAAAATTCATCGATATTCAGATTAATAGTCATCACTTTTCTTTTTTTTTTTATTTCGGCAACGGTGGGTGGCTTGGCCACGTGGCATGGTCGAGACAGCTGCACCCAGCTGATCCACGAATCTGGTGATCGAGTGAGATGGCAGACCATGACCGCCCACGCTTATCGGCATGGCACATGATGGATGGATGGAACGATATTAAGAATAACAAAGCCCTGTGATTTGCCCGGCCTCAGCGGAAATGGGTGCTTCTGTTGACTTATTGTCTGTAATCTTTGTTTGACTAGTTCTCAATTTCAAAACATGGTTTTTTAAACTATAAAAGCCTGGGCTTTGGGTCGATATGAAAAAGCTTTCGTGACAAGATATTAATATCATCAGTGGCAAGTTAGTTTAAGCAAGCTATTTGTTTCGTTTGTTCCCATTATAATTTTAATATTTTCATAACTATAGAAACAAAATTGAGGAGTTGAGTTGAGTTAAGAACCGACATCACTGCACTCAGGACATTCCCATACGCACTCTGTCCCCTCGTTCAACAGCCAGCGAAGAGTCATACTACTAATCTTTCCCACCGCTATCTGATTAAAAGTTCTCCTGGTCTTCCCTCTCAGTTTTGAGATTCTTCCAGAACCCCTGCCGATCCCCCGCAATCTCATTCTTTCCACATATGGGTTGGGTTCTCAGTCTGTTCCTCTGCCTTCTCCACCTGGTCCCACAAGCGCATGACCACCTCCCCCTTGTCCATAAGCAAACTACCACCAAGAGGTGCATTCCCTGATAGCCTATCAGCCTGAACATTTCCCCGTACCCCCTCATGTCTAGGGCAAAATATCCATACAACTCTCACAATCTGTGACCTCTGAAGCGACGAGAGCAATTGAGGAATAACACACCGAAGAACTTTACGTGTACATAAAAACTCCAAGAGAGCGAAATATCATTCATAAAACGTAGAAAACCTTTCACATACATTAACAGTTAAATTAAGCTTCATCAACCTACTCTACAAACTTTTCATAGCGCTGATAGGAAATCTCTTAGGAAACTGATACGTCATTATGGAATGCAACAGAACGTTAATTCAATAAAAGCAATATGTGGCAACATGAGGTTCGTTGTTCTCAATGAAGGCAATGAACGAATCACCAAAACATGTGAAGTAGATTGTGAGCTTTACTAAAACACGATTACAAGAAACAAATTGGACGTTGCGACCAAAGCCTTCGTCAGCACAGAACAAACACAAACCGACACAAAACTACATGAAACACACTACATGACAATATTAAGGGCACTTACCTGAATCTCGAGCGGCTGGCCGAGTGGCTAGAACGCCGAATTCTCCTTCGGGGGCCACGGGTTCGAATCTTCGGTAAGGTGTGGGATTTTTTTTTCTGTCGGGGGCAAAAAGAAAATCATAACCTGCACAGTTCGCGGAGACTGAATAAGCCAGGCGGCCTTAATTCCTCAGGCTCAAAGACCCCCTCTGCCATACACCGCAAGGTACTATATTGGCAGTAAATGACAGACATGACAGTATCTGAATCTGTATCCTAGCTTGAGCGACTGACACGAGTCCGACGACTGTCAGTGGATTGTATGAATCGAATGTAAGGTCAACGGGTCAAAGGTCAATACCATCAGAAGCTCAGATATTGGTTAAACAACTCAGCGGGAAGGGGGTGCATGTGGAGAGGCGCCCATGTGGGCAAAGGTTAAAAATTAGGTTTGGCGAAGATGTATGTCACGGACGCACTTCGCAATTGGCAATTTCTCGTTCCCCGCTCGAAACACAGCTGCGGAGGATTCCATTGCGTTGGTCCTCACAGAGGGGCATGAGTGGCGGTCGCTCAGAAAACTATCGTAAACCACCCAACGCAAACCTGCCAAGAAATCCCAAACAGCAAAAATAATGCTGGGGTTGACTGCGACGTCCTGCAAAGGACATGCAACTACCTTATTAGTTGACTATACAACTGGCGAGGGGTGGGAGCGAGTGGGGTTTGGAAGTTAAATTAAACTGTATGTGCCTTAATGTAGTCACCGGATGGTCTTCTCCGTGACTATATGTTGTGTTTTATGTATGTATTTGTTTGCTGATGAAGGCTAGTCACCGCAACGTCATGTATGTTTCGTAATTCTATGTAATTCGTGTAAAACTGCATTACTTTGTGTTATTTTATATTGTCGCCAAAGAAACCCTTCGCTTTAGAATGCGAAGATCATCGCACAATAAGTCTTATGAGTCAGGTGACAATGCTGTTAATGAGAATAATTGTGAAAAGAATAAGACACAAGATTAAACCAGAAATTAGTAATAAACAGTGTGAATTTGTAGAGGGAAAGGGCACAAACAATGTTATATATATATTCTCAGGACACTATTAGAAAGAGCTATAGAAGTAAGAACAGATCTGTACTAATGCTTCATAGACTACCCAAAAGCATTTGACAACGTGAAACATAGGGAAATAGTACAATTACTAAAGCAACTGACCATTAACTGCAAAGATGCAAAGACCTGCAAATAATAAAGAACATATATTGGCTGCAAACAGCAGTCACAAGAATACACAACTTGGTAGGAACATTTCAGTGTATAAAGAAGAGCGTAGACAAGGAATAAAAGGTAAATGGAAAAATATAACGATGATTAATGTACATGCACCTACTGAAGAGAAAGAAGATGATATTAAAGAAGACTTTTATAATGATCTGGAAGATGTCATAGAAGAAACCTCCAAACAGGATATCCTGATTGTGCTGGGAGACTTCAATGCAAAAATAGGTAGAGAGCAAACTAATAAAAAAGTGGCCGGTATGGAAAGCCTACATACAACTTCAAATGATAATGGATGGAGAGTCATCAACCTAGCAGGAGCCAAAGGACTGCAGATCAGCAGTACCAGACTGCAAAGAAAGGATATACATAAACAAACATTGGAAATCATGTGACAAGGGAACCTATAATCAAATAGATCACATATTAATTAACAACAAAAATGCATCAAACATACAAGTTAGAAGCTATAGAGGAGCTGAGTGCCACAGCGACCACTTCCTCGTTGGGGCAAAATTTAAAATAAAACTTAAGAGAGCTTTCTATGCTAAACTACAAAGGTTACACCCAACATATAACAGAGAAAAACTACAAGAAATTACAGTCAAAGAGAAATTTGCAGATGAAATAAAATGTAAACTTGAAATTCTACAACACCCGTTGGAGGAAAGCGTTGACCAAACTTGGTTGAACATCAAGAATACAATTCAATCTACCGCAGAAGAATGTCTCGGGGTGTTAACCACGCATAGAAAGAACAGATGGTTCAATTCAAAATGTGAAGAAGCAGTCATTAGGAAAAAGAATGCCAGACAGCTATGGCTAAATGACATCAACAACATCCAAAAGGAAGAGCAATATAGAAATGAATGTAAAGAGGCTACAAAAATAGTTCGACAGCAGAAGCGAGAATATATGAGTAATATAATCGAAGATATGGAAACTAATCACCAGAAAAACGAATCCAGAAAGTTTTTTAAAGAATTGAAGTCAATGAAACAAGGGCACCAACACAACACATATGGTTTAAAAGACAAAAATGGGAATATGATAAATACCAATGAGGAAATGTGCAACACATGGAAAGAATACGTTGTTGAATTACTAAATTGTGAAGCTCCAAGCAACACTTTCCCACATGAAGAGGTTCTAACGTGTGAACCACAAATTGAAGAACCTGCATTTGAAGAAATCATATATGTAATCACACGACTTAAAAACAATAAGGCAACTGGGGCTGATGGAATTGCTGCTGAATTTATAAAGGCGGGTGGCCATGCATCTAAAGCTATACGAACTAATAATAAAAATCTGGAGGACTGAAGAAATACCCCATGACTGGAAAGAGTCATTATTGATACCTATCTTTAAGAAAGGAGACAAGTTCCAGTGTGAAAATTATAGAGGAATATCACTACTGTCCATAAGCTATCAGATACTATCCGCGGTACTACTAAATAGACTAAAACCATATTCAGAATACATATTAGGTGACTACCAGGCGGGTTTTAGACAAAAGAGATCAACAATAGATCAGATATTTATCTTACGACAAATAGCCGAGAAAAATTGGGAATATAAAAGAGATCTCCATAACATTTTTGTGGATTTTAAAAAGGCTTATGATAGTGTCCACGGGAATAGTCTATGGAATGCTATACGGGAATTTGGAATACCAAGGAAGTTAATCAACATGACCAGACTATGCATGGAAGATACTTATAATATAATCTATATCTATAAAACAAAGTGTATGTATGTAAATATGTAAATATGTATGTCCTTTATTTGTTCGCGAACGGCCCATCCGATTGAGATGAAATTTTCTACACACCTTCCTTTCATTCCAGAGCTGTCAACTGTCATAGTTTTTTTTTCTTCTTCCTCCTCCTCCCTCCTCCCTCCCAAAATACGTACGTAAATATATGATTATGATGATGAAAGAATCCCCGAACCAAAACGCTAGGGAAAGGGAAGAAAATGACGTGACTACACAGAATCGTCACACGGCAATCATCATCATCAAGTGCCGTGCCGGCTGGCGTAGGCGTTCATGGCTCTCCGTAGATCTCAGTCTTTGGTTTTTTGGATCAACTCTGCTGCTGATATTCCTCCATGCCACGGCAATATCAATAACAATTCATCTTTTATGTGTAAGGAAGTTATCTACAGTCGTGTAGAAGGAAGAACTAGACGAGTATGAATTCGGAATGGCGAACTCTCTCCTCCTCTCTTCTCCTCCTCCTCCTCCCTCTACCTCCTCCCTCCACCCTCCTCCTCTTCTTCCTCCCTCTCATCCTCTCCAGACTCCCTCCTCCTTCTCCCTCTTTCTTCTCCCTCTCCTCTCCCCTCCTCCTCCCTCCTCCCACCTCTACACTCCGCCTCCTCCCCCTCCTCCCTCATCTTCCCTCCTCACCCACCCTCCTAACACCCACCACCTCCACCCTCCACCTCCACCTCCTCCTCCCACACAACCACCACTCCTCACCCAACACCCCAAACCACAACCACCTCCACACCCACCACCCACCTCCTCCACACCACCTCCACCACCACCCCCACCCACCACCAACACCACCAACCACTCCACCCAACCTTCCTCCTCCACCTCCCCTCAATCCTCCACCCCTACCCACAACCCCACCCCCCACACCTCCCTCCCCCACCCAAACCACCACCCTCACCCACCCACCACACCCCTCCTACCCACCTCCTCCACCTCTTCACCCACTCCACACCCCCACCCACACCCATCACCCTCCACCACCACCTCCACCTCCTCCACACCCCACACCCTCCCACCTCCTCCACAACCCTCACCTCTTCCCACCACCCCTCACCCACCACCTCCCCACCCTCCCTCCATCCTCCACCTCCCCTTCCTCCCACTCCCTCCACCATCCACCTCCCCCCACTCCACCTCCCAACCTCCACCAACCTTCACCACCCACCTCCCCACTCCTCCTCCACCTATCCCCCACCACCACCTCTCACCTCCTCCCTCCTCCCTTTCCACCCACCACCTCCCTACAACCTCCCCACCTCCACTCAACACTTCCTCCTACCCTCTTCCTCTTCCCTCCTCCCAATCCCACCTCCTCCCTTCACATTCCTCCTCCTCCCTCTCCACCACTCCTCCTCCTCCTCATCCTCACTCCCTCCTCCTCCTTCCTCCCTCCACCTCCCTCCTCCCTCACCTCCTCCTCCTCCCCTCTCCTCCTCCTCTTCCTCCCTCTACCCTCCCTCCTCCACCCCTCCTCTTCCTCCTCCTCATCCCACCTCCCTTCTCCTCCTCCCTCCTCCTCCTCCCTCTACCTCATCCTCCCTTCACATTCCTCCTCCTCCCTCTTCCTCCTCCTCCCTCCTCCTCCTCATCCCTCCTTCTCCCTCCTCCTCCTTCTTCCTCCCTCCTCCTCCTCCTCCCTCCTCCCCTCCTCCTTCCTCCCTCCTCTCTCCTCCTCACTCCTCCTCCTCCCTCCTCCTCCCTCTACCTCCTCCTCCTCCTCCCTTCACATTCCTCCTCCTCCCTCTTCCTCCTCCCTCCTCCTCCTCCCTCCTCCTCTCTCCTCCTCCCTCCTCCTCATCACTCCTCCTCCCTTCTCCTCCTCCTCCCTCTCCACCTCCTCCCTTCTCCTCCTCCCTCTACCTCCTCTCCTCCCTCCTCCTCCCTCTACCTCCTCCCTCCTCCTCCCTTCACATTCCTCCTCCTCCCTCTTCTCCCTCCTCCTCCTCTCTCCGCCTCCCTCCTCCTCCTCCCTCTACCTCCTCCCTCTACCTCCTCCCTCCTCCCTCCTCCTCCCTTCACATTCCTCCTCCTCCCTCCTCCTCCTCCCTCCTCCCCCTCCTTCTCCTCCTTCTCCCTCCTCATTCTCCCTCTTCCTCCTCCCTCTTCCTTCTCCCTCCGCCTCCTCCATCCTCCTACTCTCTCCTCCTCCTCCCTCCTCCTCACTCCTCCTCCCTCCTCCTCCCTCTCCTCCTCCTGCTCCCTTCTCCTCCTGCGTTCTCCTCCTCCCTCCTTCTCCCTCCTCCTCCCTCTTCCTCTCCCTCTTCCTCGCCTCCTCCTCCACACTACTCCTCCCTCCTCCTCCTAATCCCTCCTCCTCCCTCCTATTCCTCCCTACTCCTCCTGTCTCCTCCCTCCTCGTCCCTCCTCTTCCCTCCTCCACCTCCCTCTTCCTCCTCCCTCCTCCATTTACCCAAGACAGACAGACAGTCAGACAGATAGTCGGGAACGGGATCTTATATGACTACTTATATAATTTAAATGAGATGCTCTCCACCATGGGCTGGGCCGGGTCAGACAGACAGACAGACAGATAGACAGACAGACAGACAGACAGACAGACAGACAGACAGACAGACAGACAGACAGACAGACAGACAGACAGACAGACAGACAGACAGACAGACAGACAGACAGACAGTCGGGAACGGGAACTTATATGACTACTTATATGAATTAAATGAGATTCTCCCCACCAGGAGTTGGGCGATGCCGGGCCGGGTCAGACAGACAGACAGATAGATAGTCGGAACGGGAACTTATATGACTACTTATATGAATTAAATGAGATTCTCCCCATCAGGGTCTGGGCGAAGACGGGCCGGGTCAGACAGACAGACAGACAGATAAACAGACAGACAGACAGACAGATAGTCGGTAACGGGAACGAGAACTTATGTGACTACTTATATGAATTAAATGAGATGCTCCCCACCAGGGTCTGGGCGAAGCCGGGCCGGGTCAGCTAGTAACATATAAAAGGCAGGAAATCAGACCCTTTCCAAATAACATCTGGCTTGAAACAGGGTGATGCACTATCACCGCTACTCATCAATCTGGCTCTAGCGAAAGTTGTAAGAAGGGTAAAGGAGGAATGTGATATTGGAGGAACATCCAAGCTGCTTGGTTATGCAGATGATATAGATATTATAGGGGAAAATGAACAAAAGACATTTGAAATATTGACTCACTTAAAGGAAAAAGCCCAACAGA
>OY992876.1:203624507-203967007 GCA_963921405.1 Cepaea hortensis
GATAGATACAGTGGTTGTGGAAAGTTAAAAAAATTGGCCTTAGCTTGACTAGAAAGACAGAAGTCATGGTGATATCAAAGAAACAGATTGTGTCTAAATGTGCAATTACAGTAAATGACGTTATTTTGGGGCAATTGTAGAAATTCAGGTATCTAAGCACATGGAAAACATCAGATGGAAGATGCACCACAGAGATAAAGAACGGAAAACGACAAGCAAAAACCACATTCTATCACATGAAGAACAGTTTGTGCGGTACGTCCTTGTCTGTTAAAGTTAGAAAAAGCGTTCTTGCATGTTACATAGATCATAGAACCAAATTAACATACGGTTGCGAATAGTGGACAATTAGTAAACAGTCGGAAAATCCCTAGATTTTTTTTATAGAAGACTGCTGAAAATTAATTGGACGGCCAAAATGAGCAATCTGGATATTTTGAGGAAAGTTATGTCGCAACAACAATTTATCACAAACATCAGAAAGAAACAGTTTTTTTGGCCACATTATGAGAAGACAAAAACTGGAACATGTTGTGCCAACTGGAAAGATGTGTAGAAAGAGAGATAGAGGAAGACACCGTGAGCAAATTCTTGACAGTCTTATGTCATGGCACGGAAGGGAGTCAACACACGAATCGATCCATGCCATCGGAGATCGCAATTTGTGGAGAAGCATGATCGTCCAAGCCAGCTGGCAAGGCACTGGATGATAATGACTATCCTTGTTGACTATAACCTGATTATAAAGAAACCAACAAGCTCTGCCAGAAATAGAATTCATTGGACGTCTCTGACAAAGTAACTCGAAGATCTGGATTTTGTTGACGACATTGGCCACTCATGCTTATTAAATCAAATTCCCCCGGGAAGGTTAACCCGGTCAACAAATGCCCGCAGAAGTCGGATGTGTCGGCCTAACGATGCAAGAACGCAGCTCTGCTGTAAACAGACACAACGCAGTCACATCCGAGAAAACAAAATCCGGATGAACGCAGAAGAAGAAGAAGAAATCAAATTCAAGATAAACTCACAAAATGGAATGGGAGGTCATAAGAATTATGCTTAAACATTCGTCCGCCACAAGATAAAGATAATGAGAAACAAACTAAGCAGATGATAACCCGGTCTTCCTTGGAGGAACCTCACTTGAAGAAACGGAGCTGCGTGGTCTCGGTGTATGGTGTCCGCCTCGAATGCTGGAGGTCCCGGGTTCAAGCCCCGGTGAGGACCGGGAATTTTTCGCGTGGACTTCTGGTAATAAAATGTCCCCCGGTCTCTGGGTAGTGAGATCGGACGCCCATGTGTATTGTTGCGCACGTAAAAAATCCCTTGGCAGTTGGAAATCGAAAAAGGGTAGCCTAACGGCGCTGCCCGGGCTAAATTTAGAGTTAAAAATCTACCCAAAGTATTTCAGGATCCTCGCCGGTGCTACGGAGTTCGCGCACTGAGCTGAGTTTCTCCAGACTCAGGTTTGAGTTAGGAGGAGAACGGAGCACTTATGGGTTACACCCGTGTGCCGTGATGTTGTTTCATCAACTAAACTAAACTAAACTGAATCAAGGTAGCAATGTCAACACTGCCAAGATAAAGACGGACTATCAGATAAAGATATCAGAATAAGAAAACAAAAGCCAAGGGGAGCTTTTACTCGTATATCACTAGGAAATGTATGGAAGTTAAAAGACATTAAACTAGCACCAGACTTTGACTATTCACATCCAACGTTAAATCGGGAATATGGAGAACTACTAAAACGACTGCAAAATAAACATCATTCATGAATTAGTACCTATCCAGAGCACAAAGGACCGAGATCTGTGGAAA
This sequence comes from Cepaea hortensis, assembly GCA_963921405.1. Lineage (NCBI taxonomy): Eukaryota > Metazoa > Mollusca > Gastropoda > Stylommatophora > Helicidae > Cepaea > Cepaea hortensis. Next base: position 203,626,332 of record OY992876.1, read on the forward strand.
GACATGAACGCCTACGCCAGCTGGTAAGGGACATGATGATGGTGTCAGTGAAAAATAAAAGGAATAAAATGGTTTGACGGAATCACCATTGTAGAGGTAATGCAGGGAACTTCACGAATACCACTGAACTAAAAGGTGTAGAAAATTCGCTGTCACTGAACGGGATGTACATTAAGAAAACCCGTGTATTGTAGTACTAGAAAGGCATTTGTCTAGAATTCACAGGGTAAAAAAAAAAAATAGAGAAAGACATAAAAATACATAAAGAAAAGAAGTAGACCCGGAAATGAATAATATGTAAAGCGTTTGTAAGGAAGCTTATAAACGGGCACTCTTCCGCTGTTTATGCTTCACTCGTCATCGCATAGTACAAGAGGAAAATATGAAATGAGATGTGATGATGAGTGTAAGGAGCTAGATGGGACAGCCCAGGGTAGCGAGGCCTAGACTGAGTTTGCCGAGGACCTATGCCCCAATGAGGAACAAAACGGGAAAGAAAAAGAATACGATATTTATTTCTTAGTGTGTGTGCTTCTTCATGGCAATATTAATGTCACTATAAGATGTATCTATGCTATCTTCGCTGGTTTCATTCTGTTGGAGCATATGACTGAATAATATTGGCATCTAAAGGTGTGCCATTTAACTTGACCATTAATATTCTACCAGTCCATTATCCTTTCATAGATGATGCTCTTAGAAGGTCCATAATAAGGGCTACACCTCACAGGTGGTTCCTCAACCAGGTTGGACAATTGGATACATAATTATCACTATTCATTATTCCTGTTCCTTTCCACCTGGTCTCATTTTTTTTTTTCGCGTTTCCATCCTGTTTCAGTATATTGCGGTCAACATCAGCATCTTTCAGCTGTATGTTGATTCCTAGGCTAGATCACGCTCATCAGCACGCCACGACTTTCAGAGCGACCGGCTCAATACTATCATAAGTCACTGGCGCGACTCGAACCGCTTCAAATTCTCGTGCGCTCATGTCAATCACGAGAGTATTCGGGGTTGCGGAGAAAGCTGCTAACTCCTCGACCAGGGAGACAGGCACCTGGTCTCATACATTCCAATTATATTAATGTTCAGAATTCTCATTTCTTAATATTCTCTAATTAAGCGTTTGTGATTACTTTTGCTAATGATGGGGGACGCAGAGGTGTTTCCAAGGCACCAGGGTCGGGTTATATACTGGCCAAGACCTATTGACGCGTCCTCGTCTAGCGTCCTGGGCAACAGGTCCCTTCGGGGTCCTGGCTAAAGTCAGTAGGATCGCCGATTCCTCCAAAGTCGGAGAGTGTCTGCCTGTACGGCGAGGAACCACCAGTCTGCACACCAATAAGCCAGACATGGGACAACGGATACTCACGCAAACCTCAGGTCCTCTATGACATCACACTGATGTTGGACAACAGGATGCCTTCATCCGACATACAGGACTTTGCGTTAGAGCTCAGGCCAATGAACACAAGCAAGCAAGCAAGCAGTTCTGATGGAGTTTTGTAATACTTATATTATTGATATAGTTCTAACATGGTTCTGACGTAGTCCTGACATAGTTCTGATATAGTTCTCTTATACTTCTGATATAAAAGAAAAAAGAAAAATTACAATAAACACAAATGAGATTTCTGAGAAGAATATTCAATGGATCAAGAAGAGAGAATATCCTGAATAAAAAATCGGGACTAAAGTGGGGTTTAATGGCGGCGCTAGATTTCATCAGAAAACAGCAGGTTAAATGGTTTGGCCATATAACTAGGCTACTAATTAACAGTATACCATAACAAACAATGATGTACATACCAAATAGAAGCAGAAGAAAAGGCCGGCCACGTAAACGATGAACAAAGCGAATAGCAGAGTCCATGGGAACCCCAATACATGATTCCCATAATCGGGCACTCTCCCGCTGTTTATGCTTCACCTCGACACTGCAAGGTGTACAAGGAACATGATGAGATGTGATGAGATACTTCTGATCTACTTCTGACGTACTTTTAATATAGTTTTGTCATACTTCTTATAACTGATTTAGTTCTAACATGGTTCTGACATTGTCCTGGCATAGCTCTAACCTAATTCTGTTTTGGTCTGTCTTTGTTCTGTCATATCTAAGTCATAGTTCATGAGAACAACAAAACTATTGCATACTGAGTAAAACAAAAAAGCCAACATCTCAAGTAATTCATCAAGTTCAGATATATAGAAAGTATGTTCACAGATAGGGAGCACCAGTTGCATGGGATTAACGCGCTTGCCTAAAGGCCCTGCAGTCATGTGTTCGAATTCCTCTTCGATGCCGTAATTTATTTCATTGACCTGGGCTCCCAGATCGACCCAGCCTTAAAAAGATACCAAGAAATATCATATGAAGTAACGGCGACCGGCATGATATTGACCATATCACCTATCAAGTGTCCGTTGATATACCAATATTTAGATAGCACCACTTACCCCTCGTGGAGTGAACAGGGGTCCTGTAGTTATGTATTCTGTTCATTAAAAATTGCATATCCTTTACAGGACATCGCAGTCAAGCTTAACATTTTTGGCTGTTTACGTTTAGTAGTTTGCCAATACTTTCTGAACGACCGGTACTCATACCATTGTATGAAAACACAGCACAAGACTGTCTGCTTCCAAGTCGCCTACAGCTGTGTTTCAAACGCGGTATGTGGGATTGCGAAACTGTGTTCATATATTAAAATTTGAAACAAAAAGATGTATTCTGAGATACGTTGCGAAATGTTTTTTTTTTTTTCAAATTTCCATTTTCTCTTCATTCTTCTCATCCCGTTTTTATGTCTTAATTTATCAATGGAGAGTCTTCTCGGTGATTATGTTGTGTTTTGTGTATGTATTTGTTTGCTGATGAAAGCGAGTGGTCACAACTTCTTGTGTTTTTTGTAATTCTGTTCTCTTAAACTACATGACTTCGCTTTATTTTATATTGTTATCACTTCTGGTGCGTTGGACTGGTATTTGTGCGTGGATTAGCTTCCCCTATTACCAGTATCCCTCGCCATCAGGCAAACCCACTCCAACTTCTGATGTACTTGTAATTTACATCCCCTAGTCACGGACGAGAAGTCAACATTTTAGTCCAGCCTCCAGTTGTAGGGGTTGAACTCGCTACCCCAGCATCAGCACACCGGAATTTTAAGATTGAGAGCTCTTATCCTTTCGGCTATGCTGACCTGATGAGTTTATGTATCTCACCAGATCGTCATCCCTGGTGGTCTGGATTAATTCTATGGATGCTATCCCTCCGTGCCACCATCAGGCCCAGGGCCGTGCCGTGCTATGATACAGAGGGGCGGCCGCACCAGGCGACACCGTAAGGGGGGGGGGGCATAAGCAGAGAAGGAGGGGCGGCATTTCGAAGACTTGCATCATTAAGGGGTGGCATTTTGAAGACTTGCATGATACTGAGAAAATCTACCGCACGGCCCTGATCGGGTCATTCAACATCATTTATCTCGGTCTGCCTCGCCTTCCTCTGCTTACCAATCATCACGATATTTTTAGTGCATCTCTTCTCATTACACTACCAAAGACCATAGATCAGTGTTTCCCAACGTGGGGCCCACGCCCCACAGGGGGGCAATTTGACTGTTAAGGGGGGCAATTCGAAAATGGAAGAAATCGGCTGAATATAACAAAACAGGGAGACTTGAGACTGAAGTTAACTAAATTGGAACCTGACATAAGATCTCTTTGCAGCAAGCATCAAGCGCAAGGATCTCACTAAATTTAAATAATAAATCATTACTAATAATTAAAATAATATAGAAAAATCTTTCATAAAATTATTTTGTACTTGAATTTCAGTTCTCCATTATATGTTTTGAAAATTTACTTACTGTGTTTGCTCAATAATTACCTAGTGATTTCTTCCTAAAACCTATCATTCAAGTTTCTTTAGTGAACATTTCAATTTTTGAATATTAAAAATAATGTATATGTTGAGGGGGGGGTGCATGGGGCGGGGGAGGGGGGCAATATGAATTTTAGAAAGGCTTAAGTGGGGCACGGTACAAAAAAGGTTGGGAAACACTGCTATAGATTGTCTCTGTCTTATAGTTGTATAAAATGTTCTACTCTCATTTGTCTTATCCAGACACTTGTTCTTATTTATTATGACAGTCCAAGGTATTTGTAACATTCATCTCAGAGAGGTCAGCATTGTTGAATGGATAAGAACGCGTGTTCTTAAACATCCGATGTGCTGATTCCGAGGGTTCAACCCCTACACCGGACAGTTGAGCTAAAATGTTGACTTCTCCTTCTTAACATGGAGACGTTAATTACAAGCACCGCTGAAGTCGGAGTAAGTTTCCCTGATGTCGATGGACACTGGTAATTGGGAAAGTTAATCCACACACAGCCGGCTTCGTGGCTTAGAGGTTATGACTTTTCTCCGTAATCTCGTATACTCTCGTGGGTGACGTGATGACTGTGAGAATGAGCAGTGGTTCGAATCGCATCGGTAACTTACGGGGTATGTGAGCCGGCCGCTCAGAAAGCAATGGCAAACTACTGAGCGTAATCTTGCCAAGAAATCAACATACAGCTGAAAGATGCTGGTGTTGACAGCGATGTCCTGTAAAGGATATGCAAAAAAAAAAAAAAAAAAACCACGCGCAAAATTTAGTCAAGTTGTACTAGAGGTAATATGTATCGACAATTCTTGAGTTCAAAGCGAGAGAGCGCCCAAAATAAAAGTGTCGTCTCAGAAATCACATCTCCTTTGTCTCGAAGCTCTTCCTGTTTCGTCCACATTTCGAGTTTCACTGCCACACAACAGAGAAGGTTCTGTATCTCATTTCAGTACTCTATAAGATTGTCAAATGACTAAAAACGCGATTTCAGAACATGAAATATACTGATATGCACAGCTATAGTAATTGCAGAAACATTCGAATGGGGACATTTCAATCAATTATCACTTACATTTTCAAACCGATTGATTGTTAACTATGTTAAAAATGCTCTCTCTCTCTCTCTCTCTCTCTCTCTCTCTCTCTCTCTCTCTCTCTCTCTCTCTCTCTTTCTCTCTCTCCCTCTCTCTCTCTCTCTTTCTGTCTCTACTCTATCTACTTTTCTCTCATTCTCTCTCTCCCTCTCCCCCACCTTTCTTTTTCTCTCCCTCTCTCTCTCTACCCTCTTCCTCCATCCTCTCTCTCTCTTTCTCTCTCACCTTCTCTCTCTCCTTCTCTCTCTCTCTCTCTCTCTCTCTCTCTCTCTCTCTCTCTCGTCTGCGGTTTACATGGTCAGTAAAATATAGGACCTTTCTCCATGCCTTGTGGCGTCACGTGGCTTATTGTGGTGCATTGTCGCGTGTTATCGCATATTGTGGCATATTTTGGCGTATTGTGGCATATTCTAGTATAGTATGGCGTATTGTGGTATATTCTAGTATAGTATGGCGTATTGTGGCATATTCTAGTATAGTATGGCGTATTGTGGCATATTCTAGTATAGTATGGCGTATTGTGGCATATTCTAGTATAGTATGGCGTATTGTGGCATATTCTAGTATAGTATGGCGTATTGTGGCATATTCTAGTATAGTATGGCGTATTGTGGTGTAATGTGGCGTATAGTGGCGTATGTATGCTACCCCCATATTTTTATAGACAAATCGGCACTCAATTGGTGTAGTGGTTAATCTCACGTTATCGCCTTTACTACCCAGGAGATTTCTAGTACCTATTTGTGATGGGTCGAACTGAGAACCCAGGTCAATGAAGGAAAGTCCTCGCATCGACGACATTCGAACACAAGACCATGCGCCGGCAGGAATGCCTGCTAGTCAGTGCGCACCGCTGCTTCGCACTCACTATATGAATTAAGAAGTACCAGGGTGTATTTTTATGACTGTGGGGTTAATGAAAATATTGTTCCGTTCCATGTTTTGTATTTACCTTTTATGTTGCATGAGAGGATAAATACAAATCTTTGGAATGTCAATATTTTCAAACACCCCAGTCAATAAAAATACACCCTATACCAGGTACAGGAGACAACTCTCCTACACCACGTCTACCGACCGGCTGAACAATGATCAACGGTCACACTTTTAATGACACTTACAGAAAGACAGACTGATTGATGAACGAAAGGACATGCAAGCACACTGAAGAATTGGCAGATTGATGAATGGGTGGATGGATGGATGGATGGATGGATGGATGGATGGATGGATGGATGGATAAGCAAGCATACTTACGAATGGACAGATGGCTGGATGATGGATGGATGGATTGATGGATTGATGGATGAATGCATGGACAGATAAATGGGTGGATGGATTGATGGATGGATTTTTGGATGGACAAGCAAGCATACTGACGAAAGGATGGATGGATGCATGCATGCATGCATGGATATAGACACATATTATAGGCAGACAACCAGACAGAAAGAGAAATAGACATATACATATATTGTCAAATATATATATATATATATATATATATATATATATATATATATATATATATATATATATATATATATATATATATATATTCTTATTGAATAATGTGCTGTGGTAAAATAAAGCTAAAAGTAAACATTAAGGATATAAGCTGGTAATCTAAATACACTCACAGGGCTTAACGTAATTGTTGTCTCTTGTACTTGTACTCACCATTAGCAGCCCTATTTGTCACCTCTAGCACACTATATGTGGTTCAAAGAGCAGGAACACGTGTCCCCACAGCAGAATATAGTCAACATGTAATCGCGCCACAGTAAACAGCAGGTGTGGTTAAAGCAGATGAGAAATTCTCTTACACCGGCATCATTGTCTTTTGCGTGAGAAGCAGCAGTGGCATTTGTAGCGGTCAGCATGGTTCACTGACTGTGCGCGGTGTCACTGTATGCTAGTATGTGTTTTTGCACTTGTGTCTGAATTAGGTTAGAGGTTTTCAAACGGGACGGATCCCTTCACCGGTTCCGTAGACAAGAGTGGTAGCTTAGTTGTTGTTTTTTTTTTTTACAGGACATCGCAGTGAACCACCTAATTTTTTGGCTGTTTATTTCTTAGCAAGTTTACGTTCAGTAGTTTGCCATTGCTTTCTGAACGACTTGAACTCATACCTTTGTATGAAAACCAACGCAAGGTGATCTGCTGCTAAATCGTCCGCAGCTGTGTTTCGAAGGTGGTATGTGGAATTACGAATTGCCTCCGTAACCACTTCGCCACAGAGCCGGTAGGTACGAGTTGATATTATAAGGGTCGTTCATTTGAAACCCGTTCCAGTGGATTTAGTACAAAAGCATGAAAGAAACATTAACAGGTTGGGTAGAATTAAACAAAGCATTCATTTTGAATGAATTATGCACCATGGGTTGGTCAGAAGAAATCGCCGTAGGCATTCAGGCAAGAATCCCATTGCTTAGGTAGGCGGCGTATGCCGTCCGCAAAAAAAGATTGTGGTTGCTCACTGAACCAAGAGTTTTCCGCGTTCATTACGTCTGCATCTGTGTGAAATCGTTGCCCTTGAGGGCTTTTTTAGAGGTCCGAACAAATGAAAATCACATGGTGACAAATTAGGACTATAGGCTGGGTGTTGCAGAATTTCCCACTTCTTCCAAGCTAATGCTTCCTGCACAATCTTTGCAACATGCGGACGAGCATTATCGTGCAACAAAATTACACCGCGAGAAAGCATGCTGGGTCGTTTATTATTGATGGCTTTCTGCAGCTTGTCTAGTGTTTCCAAGTAGTTGGTAGAGTTGATGTTGACACCGGGGTTTTAAAGTAGGCCAACAATAGCCCTTCGTGGTCAAAATGCGCTCAGCATAACCTTACCACCTGACACCTGTAACTTGAATTTTTTGGCTTTTGGTGATCCAGCATGCTTCCATTGCATGCTCTCTCTTTTGCTGCTGGCTCAAAATCGTGACACCGTGATTCATCGCCTGCAACTATGGGGACGAGAAATGCATCACCCTCCACTCTGTAACGCAGCAGGTTGTTCAAACATGCCGGGAAGGTTAACCCGGTCAACAAATGCCCGCAATTGTCGGATGTGTCGGCCTAACGGCTCAAGAACGCAGCTCTGCTGTAAACAGGCATAACGCAGTCACGTCCGGAAAAAAAAGGAAACAAAACTCCGGATGAACGCAGCAGCAGAAGAAGAAGAAGAAGAAGAAGAAGAAGTTCAAGCACCATCCCATGCGTTCCTCTTTTTGGTGGTCGGTCAACATCCGTGGTACCCACTGTGAACACACCTTTAGATATCGCAGTTTCTTACGAACGACCTTTTGAATTGTCCCAATTGACACATCAAATTCTTTCGCTAGCGAACGTATGCTTCGACAACGGTTCATCTGTACTGCTGAATCAATTTTGGCGATGTTTTTTTTTTCGTTGCAACAATATGCGCTTGACCAGGCCGTCGAATATCTGTCGTAAACTGACGTCCTTTCCGAAACATTCGTGCCCAGTCTGTCACTGTTGTCTTCGACACACATTTGTTACCGTATGCTGCCTGCATTCTTCGATGAATGTCTACTGGTCGACATCCTTCAAATGAAAGAAACTGAATCACCGCTCTTTGAGCTTCTTTGGACGGATTTTGGAACAACCCGGCCAATTTCTCATTGGTCAGAAACAGAACCTATGCATCATGGGACGATAAGCACGTGCTCTTTTATTCACTAGTCAGTACTTATCACATGACTATGATATTATCATGTTCAACGTACGCAATTAAGCACGGTGCGGCACGAACGGATTTCAAATGAACGCTCCTAACATTTATTATTTACGTAATGTAATACCGTGAGTATATTTTGTTTGTTGATAAAAACTACTAGAAACGTTCGCTTGTATTACTGTATGGCCTTTCTTTTGTAGAGCTTCCACGTTACGTTTTCTGTATGAGCTTGGCAGTAGTTTTCGATATCATTTAGGACAGTTACCCATATTTTCTATAACATGTGGGACAATTACTCATATTTTCGATATCATTTAGGACAGTTACCCATATTTTCGATGTCATTTGAGGCAGTTATCCATATTTTCGATATAATTTGGGACAGTTAGGCTTTTGATAGAGTTAGACATGTCAGCATGGTGGATATGCTTGCAGATCTACAAATTGATGGGAAAGACATTAGACTTATAAAAAACATATATTGGAAACAACAAGCTGCAATAAGGATTGATAATGAAGTGGGACAGTATCAGCCAATTAAGAGAGGTGTTAGGCAGGGATGTGTGATGTCTCCAGATCTTTTTTCCCTATACAGTGACAATATTTTCAGAAATGTAGAGGATATAAATGGAATCAGCATTAGAGGACGAAACATCAATAACATTAGATATGCAGATGATACAGTATTAATTGCAGACAAAGCGCAGGACCTGCAACAATTAGTAGATGCGGTTGTTGTACACAGTGAGCAACTGGGGTTAGAATTAAATTGTAAAAAGACTCAGGTTATGGTCGTCACTAGGAAGAAAGAAGTGCCACAATGTAATATACAAGTAAATGGAAATATTCTTCAACAAGTTAATCGGTACAATTATCTTGGAATAGTCATAACATCTGATGGGAGATGCCTTGAAGAGATTAGAACAAGAATCGTCAGGCAAGATGGCAATCGTCATTAGCAAGATGAAAAACATTCTGACCAATAAAAAGATGTCAACTGAAACGAGAAAAAGAGTGTTGAGGGGATACATAGAGCCTGTTCTTTTGTATGGATGTGAAACTTGGACAATGAGCAGTCAAGCTGAAAAGCATCTGATGGCTGCAGAAATGTGGTTTCTGAGGAACATGCAAAGAATACCATGGACAGACAGAAAAACCAATGACCAAGTACTACAGGAGACAAATGAACATCGTAAACTGATTAGAGAAATTAGACGTAGACAGTCAAAATTTTTTGGACATGTTATGGGAAGAAATGGATTGGAGAACTTAGTGACAACTGGCAAGATCGAAGGGAACAGACCAAGAGGAAGACCGAGAGGGAAATACCTGGATGGCTTGGCCACATGGCATGGAAGAGACAGGAATACTGAGCTGATTCACGACACTGGTGATCGAGTGAAATGGCGAGTCATGACCGCCCACGCTTTCCGGCATGGCACATGATTGATTGAGCCCTGTTTTCGATATTATTTGGGACAATTACCCTTATTTTCTATATTATTTGGGCATCATCATCATGAGTAAAATGATGACTTGATCTCCCTTTGTGAAACCTCACATTAAGGAGCGGAAGCACGTACATGTGCAGGTAGCGATGTAGACAATGATGGTGGGACAGATATAGGGATAAGAATATGAACACAGAAGGCTAGCTGAGTTATACAGAAATAAAAAATCTTAAGAAAATAAACATTTTACCAAAATTAGAATATTCAATTCTAAAGTTAAATTATTACTAATCTGTGGATCAGAAACATCGAGTCAATTACAGATAAGCTGCACACATTTGTTAATTCTTGTTTGCGTAAAATAAAAGGAATAAAATAGTATGACAGAACTGCTAAAGTGGAGTCTTTGGAGGAACTAGACGAACACCAGTCACCCAAGAGGTAAGGGGAAGACGCTGGTGCTTGATAGGTCGTACATTGATGAAACTTGAGAATAGTATAACTAAAATGACCTTTGACTGGAATCGACAAGGCAGGGGAAGTAGAGGAAAACCTAACAACATATGGAGAAAAGAAGTAGAAACAAAAATAACCAATATGGGTAGAATATGGGCGGCGCTGCATGGGATAACTAAGGATAGTAGAGAAAAATGTTTCAGAGCCCAGGTCTCCGTGGGTGGTAAATGGTGAAAGAAGACATCGTGTTCCTTTGCAGAACTTGGGTCTCATCCTTCCCCATGTCATTATATTTCTTGATCTCTTGTCATGTCTCACTCTTCACGCACTCCCATCCCCGACGTATCTGCAATGGGCTGCACCCATCTTCGTGCTGATGGAATCCTGCCTCTTCTTCAAGAACCATGACTGCTCTCTCCACATCACTGTGAATGTGATATGGCCAAAGTATTTTAGTTTTCCACACATTATATTTTTTTACAATTTTACGAAAGGAGACGAAGCCTTGTTACAAACCTTTGAGAACAAAATTTTAAGACGCATCTTTGGACCCATTAGGGATACACAAAGTGGAGAGTGGAAAAGAAGAAGTAACAAAGACATTTATGATCTGTTTAAGTCCCCGCTAATCACTGGTATCATGAAGGCTAATAGACTACAATGGCTGGGGCATATAGAAAGAATGGAAGATAATAGGGAAACAAAACTCGCTTACACTCAGGAAATAAATGACCGTAGACCCCGAGGTAGACCAAGAAGGCGGTGGAGAGATAATACATGTACAGACCTACAAGCACTTGGAATCAACGACTGGCAAGAGAAGGTCCACCAGAGAGACGAATGGAGACGGATTGTATTTGCAGCAAAGAACCTCAATGGCTCGGAACGCTGAAGAAGAAGAAGACACATTATATTGCTTATGTGCCAATGTTCTATTTGTTTGGATCTTGCAGAATGTCAGTATATTTCTTCTTTTTGGTCCTAAATATTTGTCGGATGTATGGTTGTTGGGTCAACCTCAAAGAGATAAAGGATACTAAGTTCCTCTTTCTCGTGTGATCTGCCCGTTATAATTAATTTAGTTGTTATTGGTTCAGTGACTTGAGGCCATAAATAGAGTTTCAGAGAACCATGGAATACCTCCAGGAAACAAATGCAAAGTTGTTCCCCTAAATACCCAAAATATCCTTTTGGTGGTTCCTTGCCTCTCCTCTCTCAACTAAATAATTATTAATCTAGGGTTGTTAATTAAAACAATTTTACTACGAAAAGAGAACCCTCAAAAGAGAAAATGACCCTTCCCTTAATTTTCATAATTTATTACACATAAATGGTGCTATCGTTCATTAATGTCATAAACATACAACAATCAATTCATTACAAAAAAAAATAAGACCATGTACATGTATTTCTCTAACTATACATATCTCCTGGCTGTGCCCAATATTTTATCCACCCCCCCCCCCCCAGCAATGTATCAGTATTCTATTATCTTTATTGGGCCTCTTCTTCTGGCCTATATATAATCTGTGGAGAAAAACTGTTTACACTCTGATTGGTCAACCGTCAAGTTCTTGGATCTCTGCGGCAATCAGTTAGTGTGAAATATATGTGCTACTTTCTTGGGTGTTATTTTGTTCCAAGATAAGATTTTTGGCTCAATGGTTTCTCCCCCTAGATAAATAGACTACGTTATCTAGGATACCTGTTCAATATTGGTAGAGAAATCTGCAGGAAGTTGCTTTGGACTAGTATTTGGCTTCACTATATCAGCTGCCTCACTCAGTCAAGCTGCTACATTCACAAAGACAGGTCTGGATCTAGATGGATCTAGCCACTACCTGAAATTTCAGCATCAATCATAAATCTAATTATATCGTCATTATGAACATCAGAAATAAAACGCTGTATACTTTTTTTAAAAAAAACACAAAGAAAAATACATAGAAGAATTCTGATCCTAGGAAAATAAACAGTGGAAGGAAAAGAGTCTTGGTGCTCTCAAATAGTTATCCACAACATATCTGGTTGTTCTCCATCCAATCCGTCATTATATGGCACTCAATGATTAGACTAGCAGCTAGAAGTGTCGTCTTCTCCCATGCCTGTCATCAATAGTCTACAGGTTGAGTAATACCTTGATTGATTTGGAATTTGACAACTATGTTCTCCCTTATCTTCTGTACATAATTAGTTTCTCTAGATCTCCTTCCATTACAAGAAAAAGGTCTCATACATTAAGGGTTTTTAAATCATTCTCCATTGCCATGAGTATTTGGTTATAAACAATGTAAGTACATTATGGTAACATCTCCTGCATAACCTTCATATTAATTCTTTTCTAATCAAAAGTTTCAAAGCGAGTATATTCCCTCCTTTTCACCATGTTTGTAATATGCCTTTACCTCATTTATCATCATCATTATCATTATCATCATTATCAATATCATCATCATCGTTATCATCATCATCATCATTCAGGACACAAAACTATATGATTGTAACATGAGTTGTATGGAGTACTGAGAGGTGTCATGAGTCGGAGTGCACTAAATTATTAATTAGTGTATGGGTTATTATTAACATGTTATCTTCTGAGAGACAGGACATTATACATCAAAGCGCCTTCCATCCTGAGATTGATTGATTGTTTATACTCCTTCTCAGCATGTCTCTTCATCTCATTCATTCTCATCATTCATCAGACATAATATTCATATGTGCATTGATGATAAGTAAGCATACTGATGTGATTTTACAAATTATAAATTGACAGATTTTATATCAATGAAATTACAATGGAATCTCACTCATTCTACCATCCTTCATTATACATAATAATTGTATGGATGATAATTAGGCATAATTATGAGATTCACAAATGATGATTCCTCATGTTTAACAATAATAAAATTACAAATGAATCACCACATGCATGCTCCCATCAAATACATAGATACACCCAATCCACATTCATTCATCATGAATCATAACCACACTTGCAGGAGTGATGATTATGCATTATTATGTGCCTCACATATGATAAATCCACATGTTTAACAACAATGAAAATACATTTGATTCACTACGTGGATGTTTTCTCCCAACACACATAATTCTGATACATATAGAAATCTATTTATATCTCATGTGCTCATGTAATTTTCTGTTACACATTCCACTAGTTTCTCTTACCAGGGTTGGCAAATGTAAAATAGTTTCCTCTTATTGAACTAAGTATTCTTAGTTTCCTAAATCTTAAGTTAATCACAACTTCTAAATCACTGCTGATTTAGTTTAACTCCTTAAGAAATAAATGGTACAACCTAGGTCTAATGCTTACACATTGAATAAGTTGTTTAACTAGAAGAAAACTTCCTCATGGTTTAACCTTGTGTACCATTTATTCATGAACTACGATATCTGAATAAAATACTTAGTCTCTCCTGGTTAATTTCTTACGGACAAACCCCTAGTGACAAAACATCTACTTACCAACTTCTTCTTGGGAAAGGATCACTTACTAACGTAATATAAAATATAGCATTGCGCTTATCTCCGTGTTAATTGAATGGCTTCAAAACACTTCGGCGACAGGTTTCAGGATCTGCTTGCATTCGGGTATCCAAATGCGATATCTGCTTGTAAGCTGATGCTTTCCTCATTTCAAGAATACGTTATCTTGTTTTAGCTGATTTGGAAGATGCAATCACTCCGTCAGATTCTTCGGATCTTCTCCTGCCTCGTGCTTGGGTTGGTGTAAAAACAGACCGTTTTCCCCTTGCATGCCACATTATCATCGTTTCGTACTGCTTAGGTTGTGACGCCAAAGCCAATCCAAAGTCTTCTTTCATCCTCTCTTCGGCCCAATGTCGCTGATGGTTGGTATTGTCGTAAAATGGGGTTGTAGTGGGTAAAATATTAATCACGCTTTTGACTGTTGTGAGAATTATATCACATTACTCCCCTCTCAGACAGTTGTTCGCTTGGAAAACTGTCCTCAATTCCATATTACTCCCATTCTTTTCATCTTCCTCTGATTCTCGTACAGAATCTTCAATAGGATGTCTGCTGATAAAGTCTGCTCCTACACTAATCCTTCCTGGGACATGTTCTACTTGAAATGAATACGGTTGTGGGAGTGACGACCATCTCGTAAGTCGAGCGTTTAAGTTTCTGAATGCCGCCACGAACGTGAGAGGTTGATGATCATACTGTATTGTGAAATGTTTCCCATACAGGTACACCTGGAACTTCTCTACTGCCCAAACTAAAGGGGGTAGGAAAATGCTTTGCTGGAGTGACATTATGGAAGCTTGATGCAGGGCTGCAGGATTGTACTGCATTAGCTGCTGGAGTTGACGGTTCCACTATTAGGAGTGTAGATTACCGTCCAACGAGGGACGATTGCTATGAGTGTCACTGGAAATGCCTACATTGGAAGCAGGCTTCATGGGCACAGCATCGTTGTTTAACAATGTCCCATTTGACATGGTGGGGGAAGATTGCTTTACGGGCAATTGAGGAATCAAAGTATCATAGTTAGCAACATGCGGATTGGAGCATGGGTTGTTATTCATGGCATTGTATGACTGGGGAATTGGTAAGGGTGGTGTGGGAAGAGAGGGAGTGTTTTCTGAACACTGAGAGATGGCTGCTGCCGGAGGTGAAGCTCGGTTGACTCCTCTCACTAGTGCTGATTGCTGTGCACATTCGGGATATTTTATGTTCTTCGCTAGTATGCTACTTCCTATCTTGGGACAATGTATTTGGTCCCTGTATAGTTTTTTCTTAGGAGCCGTGGACAGCGATGTAAAGTTCGGGGTATTAGTAACGAAATTCATGTTGTTATCTTTACAAAATTTACATAGAGTTAAATTGGCAGCATCTGCAGTACGACTCTGGAACTCGTAACATGGTGGAATGATTAATGAAATGCACATTGATTATTTAGAAAATTTATTTCGCAATAACACCTCCAATGTAGCTAGTTGTGAGGTCTTATGATTTTACTGTTCATTATATTGTTGACACCAATATGGACTGTCGATTTTGTAATTCTGTCGTTAACTTTGAATTTTCGCAGTGTAGCAGTCAGCCTATCAATGTCAGCGCCTGGTAGAGGATAGATTTAAGTTTATTCGCTGTCAGAAGATGACATGCGATCGCTATAGATTCCCTTCAGCAGGGAGTCTCCAATGATAACATGAGTTGTACTGTCATCTATTGTTATTTCACGCTGCTGGTGTGTCCACCTGGACTGTTGTTGCCACTGGTCACTGTAGTCTTTCTTGTGTTCTTGTTTATTATAGCTTGATTACGTTGATTGTTGATGCCCAGTAATGGTAGTTGCTGAGCTCTGTGATTCATGGTCTGCGGCTGGAGAGTCAGCACTTAAGGCATGGAGCCTGTTGCTGATATGCACATCAATGGGGTAGATGGACGGTGTGCGTTCAGCAGGTTTAGTAGTGTTGCTAACTGTAGAAACTTTGTATGTTATTTTGCGACGAACTTTCACTGGTAAACACATCGCCGAAGCACGAAGCACCATGGATACTTTCTGTTTGTGTACTTCTGTCAAATGACTGTGTACATTTTAGTTTTAAGGCATGGATTGTTGCTTTAAAAGTGTCCTTTTCTTCTTTAAGGAAGCGGACTTCCTGTTGAAGACGAGCGTTTTCTCTTTTAAACACGGCGATAATACTAGCTGTGTTGTTGGAAATGAAATCGTTTAGCCTGTCCTCCAAAGCCTGGATGAGTTCGCGACAGGCATTGTGGTTATGTGGATCGGCCGAAGAAATATTGTCTAAATGTGATATGTTAGTCCGGTCAGATTGGGCTAGTGAACTCTGATGCTCGTCCAGCGTGAGTTCAGTGGCTGCTTGTTCATCAAGCCTTGTGTTTAAAGATGGCGTTGAAGAATTCCGACGTTTAGGTGGCGTGATCGTTAACTTTGGTCCCGTCTTGTCTTTGTTTGTATTTTCGTGGCGGTTGGATACAGTAGAATTCCGCACGTTGGGAGCCATTTTAGCAATATATGCAGCTCAAACAGCTCAAAGCTCAGGCAAGGAGTAATCGAAGGTTCGGCGCTCTTATGTAAAGCGTGCTTGGCGATTTATCACACTAGTCACGCATCTGTAAATCACACGTTATTGATATTCGATAATTGGTGAAATTCACAATGAATGCTCTTACCATCACATTTCACAAGAAATCCTCATTTCAATAAATAAACAATAACTTAAACTTGACATCTTCGGTTTATATAAATCCAGTTTTAAAACGAACACAATTATGTAATACACAGCATCTTCATTGATTAAGGTTAAACTTTGATAAATTATTTAACAATCGGGAGGGCTGGCGAGAGCGCGTCCAAGCTAGGAAGGATGTGCAAAAGGCTGCCAAGCAGTGTGCAAATGACTATTGGATCAAGTTACGTGAGTCCATTCAAAATGCAAGTGATACGGGAAACATCAGAAGCATGTGGGAAGGGATACAGAACGGCTGTGGTCTAATTATCAAAAGAAGTGCTCCACTGAAAACCTTGACTTGAGAAATCATCACTGATAAGAAACAGCAGATGGATAGATAGGTAGAGCACTATTTGGAGCTTTACTCAAGTGAGACCAAATTAGCGGATGATGCCCTCAACGCCATAGAGGCCCTACCAACTCTTGACCACCTGGACACACTTCCACCATAACAGACGTTAAGTGTGCTATAAATGAACTTGCACCTGGCAAGGTTCAAGGTAAGGTTGGTGTTCCAATAGAGGTTATCAGGAGTGGGCAAGACACACACACTCTACAGATACACCAGCTAATAGAGCTATGCTGGCGAGAAGGACAAGTCCCACAGGATTTCAAAGATTCGAGCATCATAACACTGTACAAGAACAAGGGCGATCGGTGCGAATGTAACAACTATAGGAGTATCTCACTTCTGTGTATTGTTTGGACAGCATTTGTCAGAATTGTTCTGCGCAGACTTCAAGTCCCGGGAGATCAAGTCTACCCCAACTGACAGTGTAGCTTCCGACAGAACCGGTCTACCATTGATATGATATTGTGATTGCAACACATGCAAGAAAAATGGCCGTGAACACAATTAACCACTGTTTATTGCCTCACAAAGGAATTTGATTTGGTCAGTCGTGAGGGTCTGTTCAAGGCACTAAAGAAGATTGGCTGCCCACTAACTCTTCTGTCCATTGTGGAATCGTTCCACACAGGCATGAAGGGTATAATCCGGTTTGATGGTGCAACTTCTGAAGAGTTTGAAATCAAGAGTGGAGTTAAGCAAAGTTGTGCACTAGCTCCTGTACTCTTTGAAATACACTTTTCACTTCTACTGAAACATGCCTTTCGTGATCAGGATGGTGGTATATACATTCACTCACGATCAGATGGCTGGCGGCCTCTAAAATGCTCAGAGATTGAAGGCCAAAACCAACATTAGGAGGGTACTGATCAGAGAGTTGCTTTTTTGCAGATGATGCTGCAAATACGACCCACTCTGATGAAGAATTACAACGTCTACTATCTGCATTCTCCAATGCTTGTTCTGAATATGGTATCACAATTAGCAAAAAGAAGACACAGATTATGTCACAAGATGCATATGGGGTACCATCAATCTTTATTGACGACGCAGAACTAGAGAATTTTTAAATGTTGCATATCCCTTGCAGGACGTTGCAGTCAACACCAGCATTTTTTTCAGCTGCTGTTGATGTACTAGGCAAGCTTTTAAGTTCAGTAGTTTGCCATTGCTTTTTCAACGACCGGCTCCATACCAACACGTTACAACGCAACGCGATACGGTCTGCTGCACAAATCGGTCGCGGCTGCGTTTTGAACGCCAGGTAAGCAGCTCACGAAACGTGTTCGCAAGCCTTTGGCCCCTGAGACCGGCGAACTAGAGATAGTAGACCATTTTACATATCTAGGATCAGAGGTAAATAGCAAATTATTCGTAGATCAGGAAATCAACATCAGCATTGATAAGGCAGCAACAACAATGAAAATGTTAGTAGTTACTATTGCACGTTTTGGTTAGGATTTGGGGGATTGACCTGAGGATTGACTTTGACCTCGGCTGATTTAGGTCAAACCTCCTCGGTCTTGCAGCGGACTGGTATGGGGTGATGACTAGGTCATATCTAAGGGTGATAATTCTAGGAATTATATTTCTAAGGGCGGATAACTATTGAGTGCGTGTATAATATTTTAAATATTTATTTTTAAAATTAGGAAAATAAACAAAAAACATAAAAACATAATACATGACCTGGCGCGGAGGTGGGGAAGCGGTTGCAAGGGCGCGTGTGGTTATGCTAGGCGATTCAGGTTTAAACACTATCATCATAGGGGTTACAAATGAAAACGTTACAAACTAAATATTGCCGGTATTATTGGTTGTAATGGGTATTTATTAGTGAAATTCGTTGATAAAGGGTCGGTAGCGGTTATTAGTTACATTTAGAGGATCGTGGTGGTATATACACTATTATAATAGAGTACAAATGAAAACCTTAAAAAAGTAAATATTGCCAGTATTATTGGTTTTAATGGGTATGGCTTGGTGAAATTCGTTGTTAAGGGGTGGGTAGCGGTTATTAGTGATCTATAAAAAGTCGTAGAGGCTATACACCACCATCATACGGGTTACAAATGAAAGGTAAAAAGGTAAATCGGATGTAGTGGGTATGGTGTAGTGAAATTCATTGGTAAGGGGTGGGTGAGTAGCGTAGTAGGTAAATAAGTGCTTCCGGTTGTCGTCGGTGGCAGAAGGTATGACCCGGTGGATGGCGTGAGTATTTGCTCTTGTGTAACATTGGTGTGATACTGGTACTTGTGTTACTATTGACTGTGTGTATGTGTGTGCGTGACTGTCAGTATGATTCTATCATTGTAGCTATCTATCTAGCTAACTGTCTAGCTCTCTCTCTCTCTCTTTATATGTGTGTATGTGTGGGTGTGTGTGGGGGGGGGGGTGTATGTGCGTGTGTGTATCTCTATGTCTGGATGTACGGGTGTCTCTGTTTATATCCATGGTCCTCTTACTCTGTATTCGGCCGCGGTTGACAGTGATGGGATGCCAGTATGTGTCCTCCTAAAGACTGTGTGTGTCTATTAGTAGCGAAGAATAACTACATGGCCTGGTGGCAGTTAATTATCTGGCGTTTAAAATGTGTGTCATAGTAAGTAGTGTGTAGTAGTATGGTAGGTACATGTGGTGCATACTTGTTGAGAATCAGCTCAGAACCTGAAATAATTTCTTATATCACTAATGTGTCGTCACAACAAGCCTTAAGACAGGGAATCGTAAAATGTCAAATCGCGCGAGTGATGATAGGTAGTTGCTTCCGGTTTTGTATATATAGAAAGGTAAACATTATTTTTTAAAGTAATAAAAATGGTATGTTTGATGTGTACAGTGAAAAATTAAAGATGACGTCGTGGGCTAGGGCTACCACTAATAATTCTAATTCATATTTATGCATCCGATTGTCAGAAGGCATTGGTTTATTTCCAGCTATATCTGGAAATATAAATGTATTTATTGTTAAAGTTTTATTTTTTCATTCAATGATAGTGACTTATTGCGTAAGATACTTTTCATTTTATGAAATACAGCTTTTGTTTGCCCTATTATGTACTTAAGCTCTTTTGTGTACCTACCATCTGATGTTATAAATGACTCCAAGTATATAAAATTGTCCACTTGGTTGAGACTTTTTTCTTCTATTTTAATATTTCTATTCGTGTTCGTAATGTATAACTTTCCTATTGTATCCCTTCACCGTCCACACATACATACTGCTCTTCACCAATTTTCAACATATATTGTCTTTTTTATTCTACTCCTTATAATTTTGAGTAGAATCATAATCGTATAGGCATCTGTAACGACGATCGTTTGTCGTTGATATCCTTCTTAGAATGGACCATACTAGTCGATGACCATATTCATTGTCTACAAAAGTGCCTAGTATAGTTTCATTATATAATTGATATAAAACGGTGACATTCGAATGGAAGATGTGTTAGATGGTATTCAAGGGGTCAATAAGGCAGCCGTGGTTTTAAGAAAGGGCGACTTTATAACAGACACTGTTGGTTGGTTGGAGATTTGCCGCTATTGCGGATGTGAAACGACAAAGTGAGATAGAAGTGGACAAAGTAAGAAATGTTATTTTCGCTAGACTTCGGGAAAACCTGTGTGTTGTTTAGATAGGGAACAATGGAAGGTTAGTGTAGCAGACATTATGGTATGGCAATTTGAAGATGTCAGCCATGGGAAATGATGACGAATACTCATATGAAACTACCCCGGGTGGTGCCGCCGACTGCATTGCCATAAATGTTGTAATGATTGTTTCATATTAGCTCATGTACAACGAAGGTTTAGAGTTCCTGGTGCTGTGACATTTAAAAGTTGTGAGATATGTGTGAAAGACACACTTAGTGGTAGAAAGAAAAAACCAAGAGTATGGAGTGATGCGTGAGTAGTCTGTATAAGTGCTTCTTTAGCAGATACTCTGGAATGGTAAGTTGATGATTTCAGTAATGTAAAAGGGGGAAGTGCTGACGTTGCTGATTATGTAGTGTGAAATGCCTTTTCAAATATCAGTTCAAACCACTCTTGACATAACTACAGTAGTTACGTTGTTTTCCTAATTTGGGTAACACATTTTTCTTAGTTTTGTAGACATATTTTTAACTTTGTCATACATATTTCTTAGTTTGGCCGACAGATTTTCCTACTTTTTAAAATTTTGGTTGAAATATTTCTTAATTCGGCCAACATTTTTGTTACATTGGCTAGAATAGTTTCTTACATTTTATTAGTTTGGTTGAGATATTTATAAGTTTGGCTGAAATATTTATTTACTTTACCGATATTTTTTTTTTACATTTGGCTAACAAAGTTTCCTACTTTTCATAAATTTGGACGAGATATTTATAAACACCGTGGCAAAGTGGTCAATTCGTTTGACCCGGGCTCCGAAGATTGTGGGTTCGATTACAGGCTTCATTTTTCCGTTCACGAGTTAACATTTTCGGAGACTCCCGTGTGTCGTTGCTAGAACTACGGAGTTTTGCTTAGTGCAACGCTGCTGCGCTGCGAAAAGAGACCGGGCCATATGAGATTAATAATCCGGTGCAATGAAGTTGACCCTGTCGACTTTTAAGCATCTCATTTTTTTTTTTTTTTTTTTTTTTTTAGATATTTATAAGATTGGTCAACATTTTAGTTGATTTGGCCTATATTGTTTCTTACTTTTTATAAATTTTGATGAGCTATTTCTACACTTGGTGAACATTTTTTTCCTAATTTTTTTTTATTAGTTTGGTCGAGATATTTTTTGTATCTGGTCAACCCATTTGGCTAACAAATTTTCCCACTTTTTATAAGGTTGGACGACATATTTATAAATTTGGTTCAGATGTGTCTTTACTAGGTCGATATTTTTTCACATGTGGTTAACACAGTTTCCTACTTTTCATAAGCTTGGACGAGCTATTTATAAGTTTGGAGACATATTTCTTGACTTCATCAACATTTTTCCCATTTTATTGACACATTTACCTTCCTTTTATAAACTTGGTTGAGATATTTCTTAACTTTTTCGATATTTATTCACATTTGGTTAACAAGGTTTCCTAATTTTCATAAGTTTGGACGAGATATTTATAAATTTGGTTGAAATGTGTCTTTACTAGGTCGATATTTTTTCACATTTCGTTAAAAACGTTTCCTTCTTTTCATAAGTTTGGACGAGATTGTTTTAAGTTTTGTTGAAATGCGTCTTCACTTGGTCGATAATATTTCACATTTGGTTAACAATTGTTCCTACTATTTATAAGCTTGGTTAAGATATTTCTTAACTGGGTCGATATTTTTTCAAATTTGGTTAACGTTTCCTACTTTTCATAAATTTGGAAGAGGTGTTTATAAGTTTAGTTGACATGTGTCTTTACTTCGTCGACATTTTTTCACATTTGGTTAACAAAGCTTCCTATTTTTCATAAGTTTAGATGAGCTATTCATAAGTTTGGTTATAATATTTCTGAACTTGATCAACATGTTTTCCCATTTGGTTAACAAATGTTCCTACTTTGTATAAACTTGGTTGGTATATTTCTTAACTTGATCGATAATTATTCACATTTGGTTAACAGTGTATCCTACTTTCCATTAGTTTGGACGAGATATTTATAAGTTTGATCAGCTTTTTGGTTTATTTTGCTAAAAATGTTTCTCTTTGGTTAACAAATCTCCCAACTTTTTTATAATCTTGGGTGAGCTATTTATTATAAGTTGTGTATACCATACCCAC
The DNA here is from genome assembly GCA_963921405.1 of Cepaea hortensis. NCBI lineage: Eukaryota > Metazoa > Mollusca > Gastropoda > Stylommatophora > Helicidae > Cepaea > Cepaea hortensis. The sequence goes on from OY992876.1 coordinate 203,649,269, forward strand.
TACAACCAGTAATACCGACCACTTTTCTTTTTTAAAGTTTTCAATTGTAACCCTATGATGATAGTGTTTAGCCCACGATGACCCTCTACTTGTGAGTAATAAATGCTATCCACCAATTAACTAAAAAAGAGGGGGTGTCTGTGGCGAAGTGGTCAAGGCTTTTGACTCTGGCTCCTAAAGTTGTGGGTTCGATTCCGGGACGTGTCCTTCGGTTCACGAGTGAAATTTTTCGGAGACTCCTGTGGGTCGTCGCTAGAGCTACGGAGTTCGTGCTTTCCGTGCTGCAGAAATAGACAGAGCCATATGGGATAAAATCCCGGTGCAATGAAGTCGACCCTGTCGACTTTTAAGCGACTTTTTTTTTAAATTAACAACTAATTTCACTAATCCATCCCACTACATGCAATAATACCGGCCATCTTTACTTGTTAAGGTTTTCACTTGTAACCCGTCTGATCATAGTGTTTAAACAACCACGACCCTCTACAGATCACTAATTACTGCTATCCACCCCTTAACAACGAATTTCACTAATCTATACCTACTACAATCAATAATACCGGCCATCATGACATTTTATGATTTCCGTTTGTAACCCGTATGACGATAGTGTTTAATGTCATCCTTGCTTTTTAAAGGTTTTCATTTGAAGAGCTGTATGATGATAGTGTATACGCTACTACGGGTCTCTACGGATCACTAACAACCGTTATCCACCCCTTAACAGCGAATTTCACTAAGCCATACCCACTACAACCAATACTACAAGTCATCTTTAATTATTTTACGTTTTCATTTCCATCCATCTTTCATGTGTCATACCAGAGTAGTGGATCAGCTCCGTGTTCCTGTCTTGACCATGCCACGTAGCCAAGCTATCCATGTATTTACTTCTCTGTCTTACACTTGGTCTCTTCCTTTTGATTTTGCCAGTCGTCACCAAGTTCTCCAGTTCATTTCTTCTCATAACATGCCAAAAAAATTTCGACTGTCTACGTCTAATGACTCTAATCAGTTTCCGATCTTCATTTGTTTCTTAAGGACTTAATCATTGGTTGTTCTGTCTGTCCATGGTATTCTTTGCATATTCCTCAGAAACCACATTTCTACAGCCATCAGCTGTTTTCCAGCTTGACTGCTTATAGTCCACGCTTCACACCCATACAAAAGTATGGGTTCTATGCAGCACTTCAACACTCTTTTTCTCGTTTCAGTTGATATCTTTTCATTGGTCAGTATGTTTTTCATCTTACAAAAGGCAACCTTCGCAATGGCAATTCTTGTTCTAATCTCTTCAAGGTATCTCCCATCATGACTGTTGAGAGATAACTGTATCGATTCACTTGCTTAAGAATATGCCCATTTACTCGTATATCACACTGTGATATTTTCTTCTTCCCAATAACGACCATAATCTGTGTCTTATTAATATTCAGTACTAACCCCAGTTGTTCACTGTGTGCAACAACCGCATCTAGTAAATTGTTCAGGTCCTGTTAATTGTCTGCAATCAAGACTGTATCATCTGCATATCTAATGTTATTGGTGTATCGTCCTCCAATGTTGATTCCATATATATCTTCTATATTTCTGAAAATATTTTCTCTATACAGGGAAAAAAGATCTGGAGACATTACACATCCCTGTCTCACACCTCTTTTAATAGGCTGATATTGACCTACATCGTTATCAATTCTGATAGCAGCTTGTTGTTTCCAATATATGTTTTTACAAGTCTAATGTCTTTTCCATCAATTTGTAGATCTTCAAGCATCCTTATCATGTCGACATGTCTCACTTTATTGAATGTCTGTGTGTAGTCAATAAAGCAAAGATATCGTTTTTTATTTGCTTCTATAGAATGTTCAATTCGTATGATGATAGTGTGTAAGCCACTACGGCCATTTACAGACCATATACCCGCCATATTTACATTTCTACTTATTACAGTTTTCCTATGACGACCGTCGCGGCTTGAGGGTTCGAACCCCCTTACCCCACCGCATGCACCGGCACTACCACGCCCTAACCCTGATCCCCCAACCTCACGTCGGCCTACCCCGCCGCCGCACACACGCGCACCGCCGGTCGGAATTCTAACGGGATGTAATATTGCCAGAAATCGGTCGTGTAGTTATTTATGAGTTACTAGCTGACCCGGCCGGCTTCGCTCAGTCCCTGGTGGGGAGCATCTCATTTAATTCATATAAGTAGTCATATAAGTTCTCGTTCCCGTTACCGACTATCTGCTTCTCTGTCTGTCTGTCTGTCTGTCTGTCTGTCTGACCCGGCCCGGCATCACCCAGCTCCTGGTGTGGGGCATCTCATTTAATTCATATAAGTAGTCATATAAGCTCCCGTTCCCGTTCCCGTTCCCGACTATCTATCTCTCTGTCTGTCTGTCTGTCTGTCTGTCTGTCTGTCTGTCTGTCTGTCTGTCTGTCTGTCTGCCTGTCTGTCTAATCATTTATTGGTTGCAGTTAGAACAACCTTAGATAAACGAAGACCAACTTACAAAAAGCATTAGAAAGAGCACTTGAAAGATCTTTACATCTTCCCCAACAATTAACTTGGGTAAATAGAGCGGCGGCAGCAGCAGCAGCAGAAGAAGAAAAAGGAGGAGTAGGAGCTGGGAGGAGGAAGAGGGAGGTGGAGGAGGGAGGAGGAGGGAGAAGGAGGGGGGAAGAGATAGGCGGAGAGAGGAGGAGGAGGGAGGAGGAGGAGTAGGGAGGAGGAGGGATTTGAAGTAGGAGGGAGGAGGAGAGAGGAGGAGGAGGGAGGAGGAAGGAGGAGGAGGGAGGAGGAGGGAGGAGCAGGAAGGAGGAGGAGGGAGGAGGAGGAGGAAGGAGGAGGAGGAAGGAGGAGGAGGGATGAGGATGAGGGAGGAGGAGGAGGGAGTAGGAGGGAGGAGGAGGAGGGAGGAGGAGGGGAGGAGGAGTAGGGAGGAAGAGGGAGGAAGAGGGAGGAGGAGGGAGGAGGAGGGAGGCGGAAGAGGGAGGAGGAAGGAGAAGGAGGAGGAGGAGGAAGAAGAAGGGAGGAGAAGAACGCAAGAGGAGGGGGAGGAGGAGAGGGAGGAGGAGGGAGATGGAGGAGGAGGGAGGAGGAGAGAGGAGGAGGAGGGAGGAGGCGGAGGGAGAAGGAGGAGGGAGGAGGAAGAGGGAGATGGAGGAGGGAGGAGAAGAAGGGGAGGAGGAGGAGGGATGTGGAGGGAGGAGGAGGGAGGAGGTTGAGGGAGGAGGGAGGAGGATAGAGGATGAGGAGGGAGGAGGAGAAGGGAGGAAGAGGGATGAGGAGGAGGGAGGAGGAGGGGGAGGAAGAGGGAGGAGAAGGAGGAGGGAGGAGGAGGGATGAGGGGGAGGACGTAAGAGGAGGAGGGATGAGGAGGAGAGAGGAGAAGGGAGGAGGAAGGAAGAGGAGTGATTAGGAGGGAGGAGGTAGGAGGAGGAAGAGGGAGGAGGAGAAAGGAGGAAGGAGGAGGAGGAGAAAGAGGGAGAGGGGGAGGGCAAGAGGGTAGGAGGAGGAGGGGAGAGGAGGAGGAGGATTATAACGCATATGCCTGTAGATAACTGCAGAGAAAAGGTGGGTCTGTCTATCTATCTGATCCGGCGTGGCTTCGCCCAGCTCCTGGCGGGTAGCGTCTCATTAAATTCATACAACAAAAAAAAGTAACTTAAAAGAATGTCCTTCCACACACCATTCATTATTTCTAATGAAAACTGTTTCTATCACCTGCATGACTGTAGGTAACTCTTTAAGCAATAAAAGATGAGTTACAATGTTATGCATTGTGCATTATTTTTATGAAAACTTTGAAAATGCCTTAAAGATTGTATCATTATTTATTACAACTCATACGCCGGTACATAACTACAGACAAAGAGTTTATAAATCTTTGAAAACGATGCAACAATATGACTATAAGCTATACAGAAAAGTTATTAAAAGTTATGCCCCTTGAAATAACTTTTATAGAGTTAAGTCCCCTCGCAATATAGAAATTATAATAAAAAATGAAATATTAAATAATATTAAGTAAGCAGCCTATTTCACACTAAAAAAATATCACAGTTGGCTGCGCTGGAATGAAAGGAAGGCGTGTAGAAAATTGCATCTCAATCGTATGGGCCGTTCGCGAACGCATAAAGGACATACATATCCACACACATCCTTTTTTATATATAAGATATTCCTTTGACTCCGCATTCTCAATACCGAGTTGATTTTGGGTGGATTGGTGTGACGTCACATAAAGTTATATAAGGAAATATTGCTCTCCCGCTGTTTATATTTCATCTCGACACGGCAAGGTAGAAGATAAGATGAGATGATGAGACAGAACACCAGTAAACAAGTACATTTTTGTTTTGGAGAACATGCATCTTTCATGTAGCAAACTACGCATGGGACGTGGACTATTTCGTCATAACATTTAGAAAAATTATGGTGTTTTATGTCAAAGTAGAGTTCTCATGCTGTCGTGGACGAAGAAAAATATTGAAATTCTACAACTTCTGAATATTGAAGGAGAGGGGGGAACTGGTTACTAAAGAGTATCGAGTTCCGGAAATTAAAATACTTTGGCCATATTAAGCGTCACAGTGGCTTTGAAAGACCATTGATAGATGGCATGGTTTCTTTGAGAAGAGATAGGGATCGACCAGCAAAAGATGGACACTGGACATTATAGACACCTTGGCCACAAATTCGTATGTGGCAGGAGAAACAACGCGTGTTCGAGAAACTTATCGTCGGGGTTCATTAGAACAACCTTCTGCTAAGGTTATTGACAAGTATGAAAGATTGGAGTCGATAACCGATTTCACAACACTTGGGACATCCCCATACGTACCCCATCATCATCTTCTACAGCCAGTTAAGATTCCTAATACCAATGATGCCAGATAAAGTCCGATTGTGTATAGCCACTTGGATTTTCGTCGTAGTACTGATTGTCGGCCAGATCTGGCCATTCCATGGTCGGTGGTTCTCAACCTTTTTTGCCCATGCCCCCCTTCACCATATTTTTAGAACGTCGTTCCCCTCCCCCCCCCCCCTTTCGTATTTCCTACCTAAAAATTTGGCCCGTGCCCCCCTTCACCATATTTTCAGAACGCCATTCTCCCCCTTTCGTATTTCATACCTAAAGATCCCCCCCCCCCCCCTCTTTTTACACAGCATACGTAATAATGGAAGTTAAATTTAAAAGCACATACTAAAACAAGTCTAGTCGTCCACATAAAACGTGATTTGTGTCTTTTTTTTTTTTTTTTTTTTTTTTTTTTTTTGCGTATCCTTTTTACAGGACTTAGCTGTCAACAGCAGCATCTTTCAGCTGTCTGTTGATCTCTTGGCAAGATTACGCTCAGTAGTTTGCCATTGCTTTCTGAGCGGCCGGCTCAGTATCCGCAAGTCACGAGCGTAAAGTATGAAGAGAAAAACAATATCAAGTAATCGGTTCTTGTATTAACGCGATATTGAAATAATCCTAATTTCCCCCCCCCCCCCCGGAAATCCTAAAATCCCCCCCCCCAACCTGGTGGGGGGGGGTGGAATTCCCCACCGGTTGAGAACCACTGCTCAAGGCCGTGATGATTTATCTGTTCTTCCACGCTATACACATGATTCCAAAGGGTGCTAACTACATCTGCCTTATCATGCACCAGTTGGTCAGCATGACAGAATGGCTAAGAGCAGTCGTTCTTAAACATCCGGTGTCCTGATGAAGAGGTTGTGGGTTCAATCCCAAAATCGGTCAGCTGGACTAAAACGTGTACCTCTCGTCATTGACTTTTTGACGTAAATTACAAGTACTCATAAAGTCACTGATGGCGAGGGAGACACTGATAATAGAGAAAGCTAATCCACACGCAAAATTCAGCCCAGCGCACTAAAAGTAGTAGTTCGTGTAAGGACTATGCTTGAGTTCAAAGTGAGCGAAATTTAAAAAAAAAAAATGTCATGCACCAATACACCAACGAACGGTACAGACTCAGCCAATCTGTCCGCGTGTTTGTTTCCGTCCGCATGCTCGCTTCTCACGACACCAACGTGTCCTAAAGAAAGGATCCAACAGATGCTCCCATTGGTAATATCAAAGAAAAGGATCATGCTTAAATGTACAGTTAAAGTCAATGATATTAATTTGGAGGAAGTATATAAATTCAAGTTTATGGGCACGTGAATAACATTAAGTTAGAAGGTGTATCACAGAGATAAAAAAAAAAAAAAAAATGTAGACACGGATCAACGAAAACTGCAAGTCATAAAATGACGACTATCTTATGTGATAAAGTTGAGTTTAGTTGAGTTAAGAACCGACATCACTGCACTCAGGTCATTCCCATGCATGCTCCGTCCCCTCGTTCAACAGCCAGCGATAAGTCCCTATCATTGGAGGTAAGAAAAAAAAATTCGTGTGTGTTAGATTGAGCCAGTTTTAAAATATGGTGGTGATCCCTTGACAGTTAGTACACAAGCAAACAAAAATACACTCAGGCCTCATACATGAATTAGGCAGCCAAACTGACTAATATAAATGTTTTGAAATACGCTAAGACACAAACACATCCTATCACAAAGTTCAGAAAAAGACAGCAGTCATTCTTTATAGCTTATCACATCCTGGGAATAACGAAAAAAGGAACATGTACAAAGGATACAGAATGAAGCTATGCGCATTATTCTTGGATGTACAAGAGATACAGCATGCAGGGCGATGCGCTACCTTCTTGATTTTCCAAACATTGAAGAGAGAATACAAGGTTGCAGGGCACGCGCCTACCTCAGAATTAACGCAAACACACAACATCCACTGCATAGTGAAATTACGAAGGTGAAGGGCAGCAGGTTAAAAAGAGGACGGTCGTGGATGGGTCAAGCCGAAGACATTCTTCAACAGGTGTGTTCACTTGAGGACTTAGAACCTGGCGAGGAGTGGGTGCAAGTGCCAACAGACTTCTGCACATCCTTTTCAGTTTGCATCCAACTAGATAGAAAATGCAGACAAGAAAATCCGGCTGCTGTTGAGGCTGAAGTACAAGCGTTGATTTTCGAGAATTCGCTAGACGGTGACGCGGTCATCTACACAGATGGGTCGATCGTCCGACATGTGAGAATCTCATGGGCCTTTACAGCTCGGGCCGGATGGAGAATTGTGAAGGAGGACTCTGGTTATTTCACTGAAACCACAAGTAGCCTGACCATGGAAGTCATGGCAGTAAGTAAAGCAATAACATGGCTCGAGACACAGACATTCACTAGGGCTTGTTTCCTTAGCGACTCAATGAACATGATCAAGAGGATAGAGGAGGGGTCGATCCGAAGAGAATGGTTTCTGCCTCTGGAGCGGTCTCGACTGGCAAAGATTAGTTTCATCTTCGTGCCAGGGCATGCGGGAGTACAAGGAAATGAGCGGGCTGACAAGCTCGCATGTAAGGCTAATGTGGAGGGCGGACGCGCCATGGACCAGGCCGACATTCTGAATGCTCTACGAGAAGTAAGACTTTTGCAAGAACCAAGTGATGACTGTGAATCTACAACAATGGCCAGATAGCGAGAGCAGCAAATTAAAAGAGGGGTGGCCAAACAAGAACACTACGCAGGAAGCCAAAGAAGATTGATAAACCAACACAGAACTGGCGTCGTTAGCCGCTACACGTTGCGGGATTTGCTGAGGAGGGGATCCGAGCACTTATGGACTGAATGGTTCGATGTGCAATGAGGATGATCTGTCGACTAACTAACTAACTAACTAACTAGGAACATGTGACAAATGACAATATTTATGAAAAGAGAAATAAAGGAAGACAGTGATACCCCTCGAATGTTCCTCATTTATTTAGAGAACATATTTCTGAGAATTCGTGCCAATTGTTTAACTCAGCTCGTAAATTAATTGTAGCCACATTTAGCATCTTTTATAGGTAGATCTTCAATTTATTTCTTCTTATAACAATCAATCAATCATGTGCCATGCCGGAAAGCGTGGGCGGTCATGACTCGCCATTTCACTCGATAACCGGAGTCGTGGATCAGCTCAGTGTTCCTGTCTCTTCTATGCCATGTGGCCAAGCCATCCAGGTGTTTTCCTCTCGGTCTTCCTCTTGGTCTGTGTCAGAATCTCCCAGTCTTTATCTCTCCCGCCTGGCGGCAACAACCAGGTACGACCGTGACTGGACTAACAGTTACTACGCAGGTGATGACCAGGGGTCAGCGTGGTGCACGCAGACCGCGAGAGCGGAAAGCAGGGTCAACGAGGGAATCACTGCTGGTAGCTGAGACAGCCTAGGACAGCGAGACAGGACGGACGTGAAAGAGTGTTGCTATGTATGAGTCGGGGCTTGATGGAATTAAGGCCTGTATGCTTTGTTGAGTAGAGTGAAGATTGCGTGAGTGATATATTCTATTGTATTTATGAATTGATATATTGCATTGTATGTTTCTGGAAATGGCATTATCGCTAACTTTGAGCGATGCCTGATATGACTGCGTTTTGAGAAGTGCGATTAAAGTGTTTGAGTTATATCGCCGTGTGTTTGTACACTCATTATGTGTGTGTGAGTGTTTCACGCCTGTTAGTGAACACGAGCCTTTGGTAATCTAAACAAGACCCTGACAGGAGTGAACGTGGGCGCATCGTCCGCCTTACGAACCAAATGTAATAATATATGAATGAAGAGAATTGAACGTGGGTACATCATCCGAGTTTGGACCATATGAAAGATAGTGTGTTTGTGTTAGGAGTGAACGTGAGACCATCGTCCGTGTTTGGACCAGAAGAAAGACGAGTGAACGACTTTTGAACGACAGAATGAAGATACGATTAAACGTGTAAGACATGTGTTAAAATGCAATGGAGTGAAATAGTTCTGTAAAGTGAACAAAAGCATCGGAGAAGAAGTCATATTGAACTGAAATTTGAACGCATCAGACAATACGGTCTAACAGTGAAACCATCAAAGGTAGAAATTGCCTACCATGAAATTACTTTCCTAGGATATAAAATTTGTAATGGATTTGTTACCACTGATGACAATATTGTTTCGAAAATTCTAAAATTGTCACTTCCTACAACCAAGAAGGAAGTAAGGAGCATGTTAGGATTACTGAATTATTACAGACGATTCATACCTAATTTTTCTAGTTTGACAGAATGTTTTACAAATCTACTAACCAAAAACCAACCAAATAAGATTGTAAACAGAGAAGGCCTGAGACCAGCATTTACAAAATTATTGTCATATTTCTCGTGTAATCCCATCCTTAAATTGCCAAATTTGGAAATTCCTTTCAGATTGAGAACTGACGCGAGTTCCATAGCGATTGGGGCCGTTTTGTTACAATCCTATGATGACATCCTACATCCAGTTTGTTACGTAAGTCGCAAATTGACACCAAGAGAAAGGAGATGGTCGACTCCAGAATTGGAAGCCCTGGCTTTAATTTATTCTGTTAAGAAATTGTCTACATTTTTGTTAGGTAAACATTTCATCGTGGAAACAGACAACAACCCGTTAACTATTATTACTACAGGTACACCGACAAACCATAGGATCGCAAGATGGTCTTTGTTACTCCAAAGTTACAGCTTTGAGATTAGACACATCAGCGGCTCTGAAAATACGATTGCAGACTTGCTTTCCAGGTGTCCTCTCAAGATGTCCGACGACAGGCTGACTACGCCTGAGCGCAAAGACTAAGGCAGTGAACATAGTCTCTCTCCTATAGCGCTCAGATAGCTATCACAATCCAGCGAATTAATGTTTAAGCTAACCAAAGAACGCTGTGACACGTGACTTATTGTGATAAGGACATAGTCCTCCTATTTATTTAAATTATATTTTTAACAAGTGAATATGAGAAATATATGAACGATTAGAATGACATGGACAGTATTTTAAACACGTAGTGATATTTATACGAACAGTGCTCCAAGAACAGTACTACATGTGTACATACTTACCTGATGCCACCTTTTGGTAATATCCATAGTACCGACGCTTATGTATACTTGTGATATAAGCACAGCAGAGTGTTCTAACATTTTAACGCTACAACTGTGTTATATAGACGTCAGTTAGAAATTCACCACATTCAGAACAGTTTAATCCGTACTTCTATGAGAACAGTGATATCCGAACATGTGAAAGAACATTGTGTTACTCCAACGTGTGAACACATCAATTGTGTACTTCCGTTTCCTTTTCGAATTATTTAATTAAATTTAGCAAAAGTAGCAGACTATAACAATAATAGTCACAAATGAATGACACTTGATATAACTTTGTGACACCAAATTTACATAGATTTAATTGAATTAAAGGATTTATATATTTGTGATCTAAGAATCATTGATTGATTAATTTTTTCTCAATGGTGCCAACTATGTCACTATTGAAAATAAATATCAAACTATGACGCTTAGAATATAAGTTACAAATGTACTTTTTTTTGTTGTTGAAAGAATGTAGAAATAATCTCCCATAACGTTTCACCATTACATCTAAAGGGAAACAATTTGAAATATTGGGAAAATGTAAACATGCATATATTAACTTATTCATGGTAGCCACGACTACACATCACCATGTTACATCAACTATGCGTGGAATATAACTACTAAAGTTGAGGACCAGAATTGGACTATCCGACCATATCGGTTGACGTCTAGTTCTGAAGTCATCTTATAAGGAAGATGACTTAAGGCCTGACATGGTTCTTTTGGTGATTTTTTTATGTTGTCGTGAGGTAGTGCGTTGCTTGAAAGATAGCGTTAGTCGCGGATAACTACCGGACTGGCTGAGTCCATTATCAACCTAAGTACAAATCCAAATAGGGGAAAGTACTTGATGAGAGTAGCCTTATGGCATCACTGAAGACACCATATATCATGCAACTACCCAGTAAACGTCAATAAATACCAAAGAGTCACCTAACATGACAAACAGTTGGTCGATTCTGACGTTACATTATGAATGTAACCAAACTATAAACACCAGTAAATGAAAGGGTATACCTTTCATAAGAGGGGACGGCGGAGAATGTCAGAATCTCCCTGTCTTCATCTCCCCGGCCTGGCGGCAACAACCAGGTACGACCGTGAACTGGACTAACAGTTACTACGCAGGTGATGGCCAGGGGTCAGCGTGGTGCACGCAGACCGCGAGAGCGGAAAGCAGGGCCAACGAGGGAATCACTGCTGGTAGCTGAGACAGCCTAGGACAGCGAGACAGGACGGACGTGAAAGGGTGTTGCTATGTATGAGTCGAGGCTTGATGGAAGAAAGCCTGTATGCTTTGTTGAGTTGAGTGAATATTGCGTGATTGCTATATTCTATTGTATTTATGAATTGATATATTGCATTGTATGTTTCTGGAAATGGCATTATCGCTAACTTTGAGCGATGCCTGATATGACTGCGTTTTGAGAAGTGCGATTAAAGTGTTTGAGTTATATCGCCGAGTGTTTGTACACTCATTATGTGTGTGTGAGTGTTTCACGCCTGTTAGTGAACACCAGCCTTTGGTCATCTAAACAAGACCCTGACAGTCTGTTCCTTTCGATCTTACCAGTTGTCAATAAGTTCTCCAATCCATTTCTTCTCATAACATGTCCACAAAATTTTGACTGTCTACGTCTAATTTCTCTAATCAATTTATGATTTTCATTTGTCTCCTGTAGTACTTGGTCATTGGTTTTTCTGTCTGTTCATGGTATTCTTTGCATTTTCCTCAGAAACAGCACTTCTGCAGCTATCAGATGTTTTTTCAGCTTGACTGCTCATTGTCCAAGTTTCACATCCATACAAAAGAACAGGCTCTATGTATCCCCTGAAAACTCTTTTTCTCGTTTCAATTGACATCTTTTTATTGGTCAGAATGTTTTTCATCTTGCTAAAGGCTTCTTTCGCCATGTCAATTCTTGTTCTAATCTCTTCAAGGCATCTCCCATCAAATGTTATGACTGTTCCGAGATAATTGTACCGATTCACTTGTTGAAGAATATTCCCATTTACTTATATATTGCATTGTGGTACATCGTTCCTCCTTGTGACGACCATAACCTGTGTCTTTTTGCAATTTAATTCTAACCCCAGTTGCTCACTGTGTACAACAACCGCATCCACTAATTGTTGCAGATCCTGCGCATTGTCTGCAATCAATACTGTATCATCTGCATATCTAATGTTATTGATGTTTCGTCCTCCAATGCTGATTCCATTTATATCTTCTACATTTCTGAAAATATTTTCACTGTATAGGGAAAAAAGATCTGGAGACATACACATCCCTGCCTAACACCTCTCTTAATAGGCTGATATTGTGCCACTTCATTATCAATCCTTATGGCAGCTTGTTGTTTCCAATATATGTTTTTTATAAGTCTAATGCCTTTTCCATCAATTTGTAGATCTGCAAGCATATCCACCATGTTGACATGTCTAACTTTATCAAAACCTTTGTGTAGTCAATAAAGTAAAGATGTATATCCTTGTTTACTTCTATAGCACGTTCAATAACTGTGCGCAGCATATGCAATGCATTTACTGTACCCTTTCCTTCTACAAACCCACATTATTCTTCCCCTATTTCAGGTTGTATTTTCTTCCTCACTCTTTGCGTGATAATTCGTAGCAATATCTTTGTGATGTGACTCATTGTACTAATTGTTCTATGTTGATCACATTCCAAGCCTCCTGATTTCTTTGGGATTGGAATAAATACAGAGTTACATAATTCAGAAGGTATATCTCCAGTATCATATAATGTGTTCAGCAGTCTGGTGACTTGATCTAGTCCAAATTCTTCTAAAGCTTTAATCATTTCTGTTGTGATGTTATCTGCACCGGGGGCCTTGCCAGCTTTCATATGCTTAAGAACATTTCGAACCTCCATTTTCAAAATTGGTGGTCCTTCATGATTAAATCCTCAAAATTGTTGACATGTTATGAGAAGAAATAAATTGGAGAACTTTGTGACAACTGGCAAGATCGAGGGGAAGAGATCATGGGGAAGGCAGAGAAGTAAATACCTGGATGGCTTGACCACGTGGCATGGTCGAGACACGAACACTGAGCTGATTCCCGACTCTGGTGATCGAGTGAAATGGTGAATCATGACCGCCTACGCTTACCGGCATGGCACATGATGGAAGGATGGGTAGACAGTGTTGGCCACGATTGGCTTGCACTGTAATGGGGACGCCATGGCCTCATCAGAATTGCAAGATTGGCGTGTTTCACGCCAAATCTGAGAAATCTGGATTTTCAAAAACAGATTTGGCGTCAAAATATCAGTTTGGAGTTTTGGCTTTTTCTTCTAGGCTTTTAAAAAATTTGTAATAGCATAATAATAATTAATTAGTTAGTTAGTTAGTTGACAGATCATCCTCATTGCACATCGAATCATTCAGTCCATAAGTGCTCGGATCCCCTCCTCAGCAAATTCTGCAGCGTGTAGCGGCTAACGACACAAGTTCTGTGTTGGTATATCAATCTTCATTGGCTTCCTGCGTAGTGTTCTTGTTTGGCCACACCTCTTTTAATTTGCAGTTTTCGCAGTCTGACCATGGTTGTAGATTCACAGTCATCACTTAGTTCTCGCAAAAGTCTTACTTTTCGTAGAGCATTCAGAATGTCGGCCTGATCTATGGCGCGTCCGCCCTCCACATTAGCCTTACCTGCGAGCTTGTCAGCCCGCTCATTTCCATGTACTCCAACATGCCCTGGCACGAAGATGAAACTAATCTTTGCCAGTCGAGACCGCTCCAGAGACAGCAACCACTCTCTTCGGATCCGCCCCGTCCCTATCCTCTTGAGCATGCTCATTGAGTAGGTAAGGAAACATGCCCTAGTGAATGTCTGTGTTTTGAGCCATGTTATTGCTTTACTTACTGCCATGACTTCCATAGTCGGGCTATTTGTGGTCACAACAAAGGCACCAGAGTCTTCCTTCACAATTCTCTCTCCAGCCTGAGCCGTAAAGGCTCACGAGCTTCTCACATGTCGGACGACTGCCACATCTGTGTAAATGACAGCATCCCCGTCTAACGAATTCTCTTAAAATCAACGCTTGTACTTTCGCATCCACAGCAGCCGGATTTTCTTGTCTGCATTTCCTGTCTAGTTGGATGCAAACTGAAAAGGACGTACATAAATCTGTTGGCACTTGTACCCACTCCTCACCAGGTTCTAAGTCCTCAAGTGAACACACCTGTTGAAGAATGTCTTCGGCTTGACCCATGCACAACCTTCCTCTTTTTAACCTGCAGCCATTAACGTTCCTAATTTCACTGTGCAGTAGATGTTGTGTGTTTACCTTAACTCTGAGGTAGGCACGTACTCTGCAAATTTGTAGTCTGTCTTCACTAGAATCAAGAAGATGGCGCATCGCCCTGCATACTGTATCTCTTGTACATCCAAGAATAATGCGCAGAGCTCCGTTCTATATCCTTTCCATCCTTTCTATCTGCTTACGGCTGAGAGTCATGATCGCTATCGCATACTCGACAACAGACATAGCCAGCCCCTCGTATAGGAGACATAGATGGCGCTGCTCACAGTTTGCTGTCGCCATCACCCGCATCGCAGGAAACCCAGCGTGGCCTTTGTTATCACCATGTCTGTGTGCTCATTATAAGCAAGGCTTCGGTCAAAACGTATCCCCAGGGAATTCATTGCCCGCGTTCTTTTCATAGTCTCTGAACACAGATTTACAGTTGGTGTTGGAGTGTTGACAATATGATTATTCAAAGAGAGCCAGAATAATTAGCTACAAATGCCTCTTTTTTCTTGAAGTAGTTAAAAGTAATTTTTATCTTGTTTTATAACACTTTTTAGCTAAAACAAAAAAAAAAAAAACACTTTTTAGCTAAAACAAATGCAAAATAATAAGCTTAGCTCATACTGCTTTTGGTTCATTCTCGAGAACGAACGTAACAACTAACACAGATTAAACACGTATAGTTTTCGTACTTTGTACTGTTCTATGCGCACTCACGCACTGCGCTGCCACCTAACTGTTCATTTAAGTTTTCAAATTCATTATACCTTCATGGCAAGTATTTCTTATTATTGAGCCCATTATCATGCCAATGTGTAAACCATCTTATGATACTAATCGGAAATATAATGATCAATGGGAAAAGACATTTGTGTTGCTCAAGAAATCCACTGATGGTTCTGAATCGGCATATTGAAAATTTTGCCGGTGTAATATTGTTCCAGCCGTTCCCTCTGGCCGAGGGGTTACACCACTTTCTCCGTAATCCCGTTTATCACACAGTTTCGTAGCGGGCGAGAACTGGAAGCGGTTCTACCCCAGCTGGTGACTTACGGGATAACTGAGCCGGCCGCTCAGAAAGCAATGGCAAACTACTAAGCGTAATCTTGCCAAGAAATCAACAGACAGCAGAAAGATGCCACTGTTGACAACGATGTCCCGTAAAGGATATGCGAATTTTAAAAAAAAAAATATATTGTTCCAAGACTTTCAAATCTCTCAAATCACGAAACAATAGAAAAACACACGCGGAGCTCGCCATCTTTTTCACACACACACACACACACACACACACACACACACACACACATATATATATATATATATATATATATATATATATATATATATATATATATATATACACACACACACACACACACACACACACACACACACACTCACTTTCAGTGGTGAAAACAAGTAAGAAAATTGATGATGAAGTCTGTCAGAATCTCTATGTCTCCAACCGAGATGCAGGAACATCGTTACGCCCGCCAGGCGAATAGTCGCCAGCCGGGATGCAGTAACATCGTTACGGCCGCCAGGCGAGTACCAGTTACCTGCCCACAGGTTGCGGGCTGACGCGATCGTCAGCGGTCAGGCAAGGACAAAGCAGGACGCACGCAGTCCTCGTGAAGCCAGTCCACAGGGCAAGCACTGTGTGAGGAAACCGGCAGACTGCTTGGGAACTCGGACATGACAAGACGTGTGGGTTGAGAAAGGCTTCGTATCGTTTCTGTGCCCGAAAGTCGAGTTCTTGTATATCTTGTGAGATAGACTGTGATGCTGTGGGTTTTGTCTGTAAGTGTACTGATGTATTGTATATGTATTGTAATGATCATCACATGCCAAACTAGATTGTCTTGCATATGAATTGTGAATAAATCCATTGAACTTAGTGTCATTGTGTGTCAAGTCCAATCATTTTGTACTTGTACTTGTCTCACATATGTTAGCTACAACGAGCCAGGTTTAAGACCCTGACATGTGTGAACGCAGTAACCAGATCTACTGCGAGAGTGCAAGATGAAATTAATCAAACTGAGGCTATAGAAATGCTTAGCCCAGTCATACTACCTCCTAAAACCATGAAGGAGAATTTTGTAGCAGCCCAAAAGGCTAATCCTTCATTATCTAAATATTTTAATCTGATCGGCCAAAAGCCAAAGGTAACCAAAAATGCAAGATGGCATTTTGCTCTGAAGAATGGCATCCTCACCAGATACTATATCAGAGGTGACAGCACCACAGAGCAAACTGTGTTGCCAATTGAATACCGTAAGCAAGCCTTACATCTTGCCCACGATATACCTCTTGCAGGGCATATGGCATACTCTAAGACCAGATCAAGATTATTAACACAGTTTTATTGGCCAAGATTCTGCAATGACATTAAGAAATATTGTAGAAGTTATGACATCTGCCAAAAACTAGTAAAAAAAAAAGTAAAAACCCACAGGCCAAATTACAAATTACCGACTTAGCCAGTCGACCTTTTGAGAAAATATCTGTCGACATAGTGGGCCCTCTGAATCAAGTAACATCCAGAGGAAATAGGTTCATCATTACCATCATTGATTTATGTAGCCGCTGGCTGGAAGCGATTCCGTTAAAGAACATAACTGCCAATGATATTATGGAAGTTTTCTTCCATATATTTTCACGAATAGGATTTCCAGACACTATCCTATCAGATAGGGGAAGTCAATTTATTGCTGCATCTACTCAAGCTTTCACCAAAATTTTAGGGGTGAAACAATGTTTCAATTCTCCATACCATCCTCACTCAACCGGAATCATCGAAAAGTTTAACGGTGATCTGAAGCTTGCTAAAGTCACGCAAGAACATCCCAAAAACTGGGACATATATTTGCCCGCTATACTTTTTGCTTATCGCGAGGTCCCACATTCTAGTACTGGATTCTCTCCTTTTGAACTTATCTATGGTGCCAAACCACGTGGCCCATTGAGTATCTACCATTCAATGTTAACTGAAGCCACCCCTGTACTTAAACCCATATCATCATACGTGTATGTTACATCATTGCGCGAAAGAATCATCAAATCTTGTACTATTGCAAAAGAAGCACTAAAACTATCTGGTGCTACATATAGACAATATGCAGACAAAGGTAACAGGACAATAACGTTGACACCTGGACAGGACGTACTTCTTCTCTTACCTAGTGACCGACACTTATTGACTGACTCTTGGCAGGGACCATTTAAAGTTATAAGACAGATTTCGAATGTGGACTATGAGATTCAAATAAAAGACAAACATAAAATATATTCCACATCAATATGCTAAGACCATACTACAACAGAGACAACGAACAAGACGATACAACAACTTGTACAGTGATAATAGACCATGAAGATGACGAAGATAGTGACGAAATTCCAACACCTACATTAGACACGACAAACTGCTTGAAAGAAATCAAAATAAACCCAAACTTAACTCAAGCAGAAACAGACAGTTGCAAACATCTCATACAACAATACAACACCATCTTCTCCAACAACCCAGGACAAACAGAATTAGTACAACATCACATCACGCTCACTTCAAACACACCAATAAAATGCAGACCTTACACCATTCCATTACATTACAAAGAAAACTTACATCAAGAGATCATTAGCTTAGAGAAAAACAACATCATTAGACGATCCCAATCACATTTTTCATCTCCAATGGTCATGGTACGCAAAAAGGACAACACGATAAGACTCTGTGTCGACTATAGAAAATTAAATAAAATAACTCTTCTAGATCTGGAACCAATGACCAACTGCGAGGACCTACTGACAGAACTGACAGACTCTAGGTACTTCACGAAGTTAGATATGACGAAAGGTTACTGGCAGATAACGGTAGACGAACAGAGCAGACATCTGACAGCTTTTGCTACACCTTGGGGACTGTACGATGGTGCAAATTACCATTTGGGCTAGTCAATGCCCCAGCGACATTCGTACGTATGACACGACTATTACTTGTGGACATAACAAACATTATCTGTTACATGGACGACATTTGTGTTCACACAAAGACGATGACAGACCACATAAAGACATTACAGCAGACATTTGAACGGATTAGACAACACGGACTGACTGTGAAGCCGACAAAAGTAGACATAGCCTATCAGGAAATCTCCTTCTTGGGTTATAGAATATCTAATGGCTTTGTCACGACAGACGATAACACCGTGTCCAAAATACTGAAACTCTCACTTCCGACTACCAAGAAACAAGTCAGAAGTGTATTAGGACTATTAAATTATTATAGGCAGTTCATACCAGATTTTGCTGAACTGACAGAAAAATTTACTAACCTATTAACGAAAAACCAACCTGAAAAGATTGTAAACAACGAATGCCTAAAATTTGCATTCCAGAAGGTGTTATCTTATTTTTCTGATAATAGTTTAAAGAATCCCATTCTCAAATTGCCAAATTTACATATTCCTTTAAAATTACGCACAGATGCGAGCTCCGTGGCGATTGGGGCTGTTCTATTACAGGAATATGACAACATTCTATATCCTGTATACTACGTCTCTAGAAAATTGAAACCAAGAGAACCCGCTTGGTCCACACCTCAGTTAGAAGCTCTTGCTCTAGTGGTGGGTATAACTAAATTGTCCAGATTCCTCCTAGGACGACATTTCATCGTAGAGTCCGACAACAGACCATTAAAATTTATTACTTCAGGGGTCCCAACAAACCAGATGATAGCGCGCTGGTCTCTTTTGCTTCAAGATTAAAGCTTTGAAGTTCGACATATCGCTGGCAGAACAAACACGATTGCTGATCTTTTGTCCCGTTGTCCGAACGACCCAGTAAGCACTAATGTCTGAGTGCAGTGTGTTAGAAAACACTCAGACCAACACAGCCATCAGTGAATTTGTTTTTTTTTTCAGAAAAGCTGTGTACATCGATGATGTAATGTGATAGGGTTCATTCCCACTGTAAATATTGTTTCTTATTTTATTATTAATGTAGTAATCGTCGTGAATAATTGTGTAGTGTGTGGTAGAAAGCGAACAATATTAATTGTATATATTATAAAACAAGAACAGTGCCACATGCGCTTTCAACTTACCTGAAGCGAACTAATCAAGTTATCATTGGTATCTGCGAGTGGATCATATCCAGTGACATTTTAATCCGTGAACGAAAGTGTGAACTGAACTTTGACATTTACACCACTGCAGTTAATCAGAATCCAGAAGTTTTCCAGCGAAACAACGAACACATGAACTATCAGAACAATTTCGCATTGCTACACCAGAGCGGAACAAGTGTGTGATAGAGTTTTAACAACACCAGCTGTTCGTGTGTACTTCCGGATGATTTGTAAATTTAGCTAAAAGTAGCAGACGATAAACAAAAATCTTAAAAATGTATGACGCTTCTAAAATAATTATGAAACACCAATTTCGAATACACGAATTGTGTATTAACATTTTTCGACTAATGTAATCTTAGAATCATATCTTGATTAACTTATTCACGCTACCGACATTTTTTCGCTAGTATGGAAAAGCATCAAGCTATGACGCTGAGAAATAGAATAATAGTTGTAATAATTTAGATTTGAAATCTTTTGAAATTATGTCCCTTTCATTTTTGTTGTTATTACTTTATTACACAAAGGGCGGTAAATGGAAATGTATTCAGAGATGTGTTGTATAAAAATAGCCATTGTGTTGCCAGATTGTCAACACTCCAAATGGTCATCAGCTAGGTATGGTATATGGTTACCGGAGTTGTAGACCAACGGAAGAACTCCCGGCCAAATGAGGTCGGAACTCGAGCGTTGAATACGGCTTATAAAAAGCCGTATTACGGTCATACCTGATGTTTTTTGTTGCAAAAAGCATATTATTCAGTTTTTTTTTAGAGGTTGCGAGGTAGTTGCATTGTTGCTGATGCTACCGATCTGACTGGGTCAATAGTGCAACTCAGGTGATCATCCATCGAGAGGATGAAACTTGGAAAGTGGTGAAGATTGAACACCGCACGACTTAACATACAACTTGCATTTCTTATGTATTTCTATGCCAATGTACATGACAACAGAAAGGTCGATTCTGACATGGTTAAAATATAAACCCTATGTCTAGGTAGAGTATGCATGAAATATAAAATCTTTCATGAATAAGCCCCGGTGGAGCGTGTCAGAATCTCTATGTCTCCAACCGAGATGCAGGAACATCGTTACGCCCGCCAGGCGAATAGTCTCCAGCCGGGATGCAGTAACATCGTTACGGCCGCCAGGCGAGTACCAGTTACCTGTCCACAGGTTGCGGGCTGACGCGATCGTCAGCGGTCAGGCAAGGACAAAGCAGGACGCACGCAGTCCTCGTGAAGCCAGTCCACAGGGCAAGCACTGTGTGAGAAAACCGGCAGACTGCTTGGGAACTCGGACATGACAAGACGTGTGGGTTGAGAAAGGCTTCGTATCGTTTCTGTGCCCGAAAGTCGAGTGCTTGTATATCTTGTGAGATAGACTGTGATGCTGTGGGTTTTGTCTGTAAGTGTACTGATGTGTTGTATATGTTTTGTAATGATCATCACATGCCAAACTAGATTGTCTTGCATATGAATTGTGAATAAATCCATTGAACTTAGTGTCATTGTGTGTCAAGTCCAATCA
Organism: Cepaea hortensis; assembly: GCA_963921405.1. Classification (NCBI taxonomy): domain Eukaryota; kingdom Metazoa; phylum Mollusca; class Gastropoda; order Stylommatophora; family Helicidae; genus Cepaea; species Cepaea hortensis. The sequence goes on from OY992876.1 coordinate 203,670,221, forward strand.
TTTTGTACTTGTACTTGTCTCACATATGTTAGGTACAACGAGCCAGGTTTAAGACCCTGACAAGTCAAATTAGCAGAGTTACAAATTGCTGACTGTTAGCATGCCTGCCATAGTGACATACACACCATCGATCACTTTTAGGTGAAATAATGGTAGCCCATGGATGTGGCTAGGAAGAACGAAGTACCACAATGTAATATACAAGTAAATGGGAATATTCTTCAACAAGTGAATCGGTTCAATTATCTCGGAACAGTCATAACATCTGATGGCAGATGCCATTTGGACATGTTATGAGAAGAAATGGACTGGAGAACTTAGTGACAGCTGGCAAGATCGAAGGGAACAGACCAAGAGGAAGACCGAGAGGAAAATACCTGGATGGCTTGGCCACATGGCATGGACGAGACAGGAACACTGAGCTGATCCACGACACTGGTGATCGAGTGAAATGGCGAATCATGACCGCCCACGCTTTCCGGCATGGCACATGATTGATTGATTGATGGATGTGGCAGCACTCTTGGTCAGATAAAATTGCACCGAACAAAGTTCATATCACTAATAAGAAATGTTCAGCGATAAAAGAAATGAAATTACTACTAGTTTTCTAGCAATGTTGTGGTGGAGAGGATGTTCTCTCTTTTAACATGCATAAAAACCAAAGCATGGAATAGTCTTCAGCTGTCTCTCTTAGATGCAATTATTAGAAATAGAGCAGAACTCTCCCGTGTGTTGCCGGGGCCCATAATGGAAGCAAAGAATAGAAACACTGTAGCCTACCACGCATGTCATAAGAGGCGACTAAGGAGGCTTGATGGTTCCGTCGCCCTGCTACTGAGTGAGTAGTAGATGTCAATTGGGGGTTTGGGGCCAAAAAGGTCGGGGCACTACAGGAGCGCCAAAAGAAAGCCCCCGGGGACCAAAAGGGTCGGGGCACTACAGGAGCGCCAAAAGAAAGCCCCCTAGGGAACCAACCCCCGGGGGCCCCACCCCCCAGGGCCCCGGGGCGCGACCGCCCGACCGGGCCGTCCTCTGTATCCCGGAGCGCACGCATGGCGACCGAGCCGCCCGCCACGATATATTACTCAGACATATTTTGGAAAAGCTGTCATATCTCCCAACACAAGCCGGTGTGATATATCACTGCAGCCACAAAGCTCAAAAAAAAACGGCGGGCTATTTTTTTTACCACCACACGTTCGTTAACAGAATGTGCTACACACAGCACGCTTATTTCCCCCGCTAACAAGTGACGTGGAAGTTAATCAATGCGCGTTGAGCCAGTGATATACTTTTATAAGCTTTTATTAATTTCTTTGCTTTTTTATAACATACATTGAAAAAAAAACATTGTATGTACAAAAAAATTATATACAAATGTATGTACAAAATTATATACAAATGTATACTACATATTTTAATAGTGATATATAACCACAAAATGTTGGTGTTACTTCGGTCGGTGGCGTGGTCAAGTTGGTTAAACCACATCACACTCAGCAGGTCTAGAAATTGAATGGTTTGCATGCTCAAACCCGGGTTTCCATTCAATATTCTAGGCTGCCGTAGTGCGGATGCGGGCACCTTCTAGGTTTCGCTAGTATTTCGTTTCGATTAGCAACCAACAAGGGGGTCGCCTAATCTCTATACATGTGGTTTAACCAACACACCTCACATCTCTCGGAGGATGGCAAGTTGTGTGCATAAAAACCCGGGTTGTTGTCATCCTCTGAGAGGGGTGGGGGAACGAATCACAAAGCCGACTTTTGCATTTTTTTTAATTCTTTTTTTTTTTTAAATCCGCGTGATGGTTTAGGCGGCTTTTTCTTCGTTATGGTGTTATATCTGAAAAATATTAGGGCGCGTCGAATTAGAGGCTGACTTATTGGGCACATACAGATGGAGACCTATGGATGTGAGTGGCCGAAGCTCGGCAAAGAACTTCATTGCGGCCGCCCAACCGTCGGCCTTTATTGTTCTTGGCATGAGGCAAAGCGGGGCGAGGTGATAGAAGAGTGTATATTCTGTGAGAGGGGTGTTAGGAAACCATATAACTATAGCGCAAAAATCCCCCGGGGCGACCCCGAGTGCGAGCAACCATTTCTTTATTTTTTTTTTGTCGTACATAGGCCTGCAAATATCGTAGGAGCCGACCGCACCGGGGGTCTAGGGGGCCCGTCGCAATGGGAAGTTGTTGCATCTAGGGAGGTTGCATCTGTCGCACTAGGGATTGTCGTCTCTGTACTCTCTATCGTAGTTGCCGCCCCTGTTGCCTCTGTGTACAAGGCTGTGTGCGCCTGGCTATCTGTCTGTGCCTGTCTGTGTGCGTCTGTGTGTCTGTCTGTCTGCCTGTCTAGCTTTCTGGCTGTGTGGGTGTCTGTCTGTCGGTCTGTCCGCCTGTCTGTCTGTCTGTCCGCCTGTCTGTCCGTCTGTCTGTCTGCCTGTCGGTCTGTCCGCATGTCTGTCTGTCTGTCCGCCTGTCTGTCTGTCTGCCTGTCTGTCTGTCGGTCCGCCTGTCGGTCTGTCCGCATGTCTGTCTGTCTGTCCGCCTGTCTGTCTGTCTGCCTGTCTGTCTGTCCGCCTGTCTGCCTGCCTGCCTGTCTGTCTGTCCGCCTGTCTGTCTGTCCGCCTGTCTGTCTGTCCGCCTGCCTGTCTGTCTGTCCGCCTGTCTGTCTGCCTGCCTGTCTGTCGGTCTGTCCGCCTGTCCGCACCTGTCCGCCTGGGACGCTATCTGTCCGCCTGTCTGTCTGCCTGTCTGTCTACCTGTCCGCCTGTGCCTGTCTGTCTGTCTGCCTGTCCGTCTGGGTGTCCGCGCCTGTCTGTCCGCCTGTGTCCGCGCCTGTCTGCCGGTCTGTCCGCCTGCCTGTCCGCGCCAGTGTGGGTGTCTGCGGCTGTCTGTCGGTCTGCCGCTGTCTGTCTGTCCGCCTGTCTGTCGCCGCCTGTCCGTCTGTCTGTGTGGGTGTCCGCGCCGCTGTCTGCCTGCCTGTCCGCGCCTGGGCCGCTGTCTGTCCGCCTGGGACGCTATCTGTCCGCCTGTCTGTCTGCCTGTCTGTCTACCTGTCCGCACCTGTCCGCCTGTGCCTGTCCGCGCCTGTCTGTCTGTCCGTCTGGGTATCCGTGCCTGTCTGTCCGCCTGTGTCCGCGCCTGTCTGTCGGTCTGTCTGCCTATGCCTGCCCGCGCCTGTCTGTCTGTCCGTCTGGGTGTCCGCCCGCCTGTGTCCGCGCCTGTCTGTCGGTCTGTCTGCCTGTGCCTGCCTGCCTGTCTGTCCGCCTGTCTGCGGCTGTCTGTCTGTCCGCCTGTCTGTCTGCCTGTGTCCGCGCCTGCCTGTCGGCCGCTGTCTGCCTGTCCGGGTCGCTGTCTGTTCGCCTGTCTGTCGGTCTGTCCGCCTGTCTGTCTGCCTGTCTGTCTACCTGTCCGCGCCTGTCTGTCCGCCGCTGTCTGTCTGCCTGTGTCGCCGTCTGTCCGCCTGTCTGCGTGTGGGTATGTGTCTGTCCGCCTGTATGTCTGTCTGTCGGTCCGCCTGTCTGTCCACCCGTCTGCGTGTCCGCGCCTGTCTGTCCACCTGTATGTCTGTCTGTTTGCCTGTCTGTGTGCCTGCCTGTCTGTCCACCTGTCTGTCTGTGTGTCTGCGGCTGTCTGTCGGTCTGCCGGTCGCTGTCTGTCCGCCTGTTCGTCTGTGGGTGTCTGTCGGTCCGCGTGTGGGCCGCTATCTGTCCGCGCCTGTGCGACGGTCTGGGTCGCTGTCTGTCCGCCTGTCTGTCTGGGTTGCAGTCTATCCGTGTATGTTTGTCTGTGCTCCTGCGCCTCTGTACGCGTCTGTGCCCAGCTGTCTGCCTTTGTGCGTCCCTATGTGTGTGCACGGGTGTCGAGGCGTCTGTATGTGTGTGGCTGTTTGTGCACGGGTGTCGAGGCGTCTGTGCGTGTTGCCCCCTCTACGGCCGCCTCTGTTGTCTCCTCGATTGTCCCCTCTAGCACCTCCATTGCAACTTCTACACACCTTCTCTCGACCGTCTCCTATTTGGTGGGTTGGACAGCCACACAAGGTACGCATCGCAGGTGTATCGCCCACCTAGGAGGCACCCCAGGCGCCCGCCACTCTTGGAGACACCCTATTAGACATATGTGGTATACAGGTACGAATCGCTAGAACCATAGCACAAGCAACCATGTCTATACAAGCAACTTTCGAGAGTATGGGTCTCCGCGCCGAAAAGGCCGTAGCTCCCCACCTTCTCCTCGAAAACGCCTACGAGAGCAACCTCGTACCCGACATTGCGAAAGTCGACTACTTGGAGGGCAACCTCGGTCGCACCCATCTCCAACCGCTCGATGGACTTCCAGTCTTTGTCGACGACCTCTATGTGTTCGGCTATCTACGGCGCGAAGACTGTGTGTCCAAGGGTGGAAGTATTTGCTGCACCTCGGGGGAGAACGGCAGCGCCAAGCTGGTAGTCGCAGACATCTCCGCCGCCGCCCGCAAAAGCTTGGGTACAGCCCCAGATGGCAACCCCCGCGGGCACATCCACACTGCCATCGCCCACACCGTTGGAACCCACAACACCACCGCTGGTGGAACAATCCGAGCCACCATCGCCAGGATAGAGAGCGATACCAACCGTAGAGCCCTACAGAAGTGGCAAGAGATATACCCCAACACGGTGCCCGTAGCCATATTTGTAGCCAAACTCGATGTGTCCGAAATTCCCATGGTCGAGCTACTGGCCGAATTGCCGAGCTTCGAACGCCAGCTACACATCCACGGCTATGGCCTCTATTGCATCGACTATACCCAGGATTTCTCTGGCGTTCTCGATCGCCAGGTGTTGGTGGAATACCTATGTGCGAACCACGACTTCCGCGAGCAGGGGAGCCTAGCCACAGCTATAGGAGAAGACAAGCCCACAATTCTCGACAATACCAACAGTGTAGGACGGCACGTATGTACCTGGGTCCAGAGCTGCGAGGGTGGGTACACGACCCGCACCAAGATATACAACAAGGTCGTCTCGAACTTCGAGGCTGGCGAAATCCGCGAATCGTTTGGTGGACACCTAGCAGACTATGCCGACTGCCCCAACCAACACCTCCGCCAAACATTCCAACATCCAGACACCCAAGCACGTGGTTGCACCCGTATCGAAGTGTCCCTATATGCCTGTCGCGGGCGCGCTCTGTCGGCAACAACTGCCACCGAAGTCCTGCAAGAAGCGCTAGCCTTGGTCTCGCCACCAACGGATGGATTGTTTGTTGTGCAACCACCAGCCAAACAATGGGAAAAACTTGCTGCATGTCTCGACCGCTGCTTGGTTCTGGCCAACCGACCACAGGGGGAAATCTATGTGGGGTGGTACGCCCACACCACCACCGGACGGCTATCGGGTGTTCGAATCCACCCCACCCAAGAAAAGGTCGACAACGATGCAACCTGGGAGCGGGCGGTACTGTGGGCCGCAGCAGACTTTGGCTTTCGCGCTTGTCCAATCTTTCGGCTCGACATTCTAGAGGCCAAAGCCGAGACGGGTGTGGAGCTCGCGCCTCTCCGCTGCTATGCCAAGGACAAAGATGCAAAAACCATCCTAGCCGCCAGCAAGAGACCAACTGCGCTCCACCCCAACGGCCCGACCCTCCAGACCATATTTCCAGAGACCCCAACCGTTTCCTGGACCTGGAGGAGCAAGAAGTGCCATGCAATTGGTGTGGAGGTATCCTCCTACGATCTGGAGGAGGTACCCCAAATCGCCCAAGAACGTGTTGTCTCGCTCCTTTCGACCAGAGCCCGCGAAGACCGTCTCCTACAAATCCAAGATGCAGCAGCAGCCGAAGCCTGGCGCCATCGCATGTGGGAGGAGCAGGAGGCGGAAGTACAGAGACGAGCCACAGAACTCGAACGACTGCGCCAATATGCAACGGCTAGCAAGATATACAAAGAAAGGAAGCAGCATATATACGAGGAGGTGGTATTGGGACTGCAAGGAGGCACAGAGAAACTGTCCGCGATGGTGGGTCGTCTGGAAATCCTCGGATATAGGCGACAGGGACAAACACTCCCCAGAGTAGTTGTGTGCAAAGATGGGGAAACTACACACTGCGCTGTATGGGCCACCAGAGGGTTGGAGAAACTTCTCGCCGCAACCGAAAATTGTTTCGAGCATCGTATAGACTGCTACAACCGCACAACTTTCTGGCTCCCAGCCGGAGCGAAGGGGATCTCCAAGCTGGAAATCGATGTACTTCCAGCCAGTACCTTCTACAACGAAGAAAGTCGAGAGATACACTGGAACAAAATCCAAGTCGTCCGCACCCCAAAACCCGAACAGCTAGCACTCCTCCAACAGATAGCGAGTGTAGCCGACGAACAGGCACCACGCCTACAAGAGCTCCAGGCCACACTCGCACAGGTCTCCCCACCCAAGGCAAAGGATACATCGAAGACTACAGATCTTCCAGCTGGTGTGTATCTGTGTCGGCGGTATTCCGTAGGGACTTTCCAAGGCACACAACGCATAGTCCTGTTTCTTTCCCCAACCAACGCAGAAGGCGAGCCATCTACAGACGTAGAAACCCCTGTGTATGGGCACTTTCTCGCCGCAGAGGTTGCCAGACTCGGTGGACCCACCGAGCTCGAGAAAATGCAATCCCCCATGTTCTGCCGCCTCGGCGATATTCGAACCACACCACAGAAAAAGAAGGCTCGCCTGGTCGTGCTAGCAGCCATTTGCAAATAGAATACCTCGAGTGGCATACCTAGGAGGCCACAAACCCTCCAGGGATACAAAACACATAGCCACCACCACAACCCACAACATACAGCTCTGCATACTCTGGAGAGACCCACGCCGCCGCCGTCTCGCGCGAAATATGGCCCAAGATAGTAGCCGGGCCCTTCCACTCGGCAGCCTGCCGTTCGAGCTCCCCAAGATCTACAAACTCGTGCTTCTCTGCCCGGCTATCGTATTCGGCCTGGGCAACACGAAATTGTTCGTACACAAAGTGGGGGGTACACCCTCCTCGTACAAAGTCCATCTCGAAAACAGCTGTAGGGGTTTGCCGTGTGCACGGCTTTCTTTTCCAACTCTACACCTCGAAATGGAAAACTAGTAGGTCTACACAGCACCACAAAGGCTACCAACGAAGATGGAGAGTCCGCAACTGTCGTGCAAATTCCATGTCGCAACCAACCGTAGGGGTTCGCCGCGTGCACTGCTTTCTTTTCCAACTCTGCACATCGAAATGGAAAACTAGTAGGTCTACACAGCGCCACAAATGCCTCCAACGAAGATGGAGAGTGGGCAGAATTCGTGCAATGGAACGTGCCGTGCAGACTCCATTGTATATCTTGGAAGGCTCGAATCTATATGCTAGCCGCGGTGGTTCGATAGGCTCTACCACATAGGATCTAGATAGCTGCCACATAGCAGCCTAGCACCTAGGCTCGAATCTATATGCTAGCCGAGGTGGTTCGATAGGCTCTACCACATAGGATCTAGATAGCTACCACATAGCTGCCTAGCACCTAGGTTGGTGGTAGACAACTGCTTGGCTTGTTCTATTCTGGTGCTAGACAAATGCTTGGCTTGTGCTAGGTTGGTGGTAGACAACTGCTAGGTTTGTGCTAGGCTGGTGCTAGACAACTGCTTGGCTTGTGCTAGGCTGGTGCTAGACAACTGCTTGGCTTGTGCTAGGCTGGTGCTAGACAACTGCTTGGCTTGTGCTAGGCTGGTGCTAGACAACTGCTTGCCTTGTGCTAGGCTGGTGGTAGACAACTGCTTGGCTAGTGCTAGACAACTGCTTGGCTTGTGCTAGGCTGTGCTAGACATATGCTAGCAGGTGCTAGGCAGCTATGTGGTAGCTATCTAGATCCTATGTGGTAGAGCCTATCGAACCACCTCGGCTAGCATATAGATTCGAGCCTAGGTGCTAGGCTGCTATGTGGCAGCTATCTAGATCCTATGTGGTAGAGCCTATCGAACCACCGCGGCTAGCATATAGATTCGAGCCTTCCAAGATATACAATGGAGTCTGCACGGCACGTTCCATTGCACGAATTCTGCCCACTCTCCATCTTCGTTGGAGGCATTTGTGGCGCTGTGTAGACCTACTAGTTTTCCATTTCGATGTGCAGAGTTGGAAAAGAAAGCAGTGCACGCGGCGAACCCCTACGGTTGGTTGCGACATGGAATTTGCACGACAGTTGCGGACTCTCCATCTTCGTTGGTAGCCTTTGTGGTGCTGTGTAGACCTACTAGTTTTCCATTTCGAGGTGTAGAGTTGGAAAAGAAAGCCGTGCACACGGCAAACCCCTACAGCTGTTTTCGAGATGGACTTTGTACGAGGAGGGTGTACCCCCCACTTTGTGTACGAACAATTTCGTGTTGCCCAGGCCGAATACGATAGCCGGGCAGAGAAGCACGAGTTTGTAGATCTTGGGGAGCTCGAACGGCAGGCTGCCGAGTGGAAGGGCCCGGCTACTATCTTGGGCCATATTTCGCGCGAGACGGCGGCGGCGTGGGTCTCTCCAGAGTATGCAGAGCTGTATGTTGTGGGTTGTGGTGGTGGCTATGTGTTTTGTATCCCTGGAGGGTTTGTGGCCTCCTAGGTATGCCACTCGAGGTATTCTATTTGCAAATGGCTGCTAGCACGACCAGGCGAGCCTTCTTTTTCTGTGGTGTGGTTCGAATATCGCCGAGGCGGCAGAACATGGGGGATTGCATTTTCTCGAGCTCGGTGGGTCCACCGAGTCTGGCAACCTCTGCGGCGAGAAAGTGCCCATACACAGGGGTTTCTACGTCTGTAGATGGCTCGCCTTCTGCGTTGGTTGGGGAAAGAAACAGGACTATGCGTTGTGTGCCTTGGAAAGTCCCTACGGAATACCGCCGACACAGATACACACCAGCTGGAAGATCTGTAGTCTTCGATGTATCCTTTGCCTTGGGTGGGGAGACCTGTGCGAGTGTGGCCTGGAGCTCTTGTAGGCGTGGTGCCTGTTCGTCGGCTACACTCGCTATCTGTTGGAGGAGTGCTAGCTGTTCGGGTTTTGGGGTGCGGACGACTTGGATTTTGTTCCAGTGTATCTCTCGACTTTCTTCGTTGTAGAAGGTACTGGCTGGAAGTACATCGATTTCCAGCTTGGAGATCCCCTTCGCTCCGGCTGGGAGCCAGAAAGTTGTGCGGTTGTAGCAGTCTATACGATGCTCGAAACAATTTTCGGTTGCGGCGAGAAGTTTCTCCAACCCTCTGGTGGCCCATACAGCGCAGTGTGTAGTTTCCCCATCTTTGCACACAACTACTCTGGGGAGTGTTTGTCCCTGTCGCCTATATCCGAGGATTTCCAGACGACCCACCATCGCGGACAGTTTCTCTGTGCCTCCTTGCAGTCCCAATACCACCTCCTCGTATATATGCTGCTTCCTTTCTTTGTATATCTTGCTAGCCGTTGCATATTGGCGCAGTCGTTCGAGTTCTGTGGCTCGTCTCTGTACTTCCGCCTCCTGCTCCTCCCACATGCGATGGCGCCAGGCTTCGGCTGCTGCTGCATCTTGGATTTGTAGGAGACGGTCTTCGCGGGCTCTGGTCGAAAGGAGCGAGACAACACGTTCTTGGGCGATTTGGGGTACCTCCTCCAGATCGTAGGAGGATACCTCCACACCAATTGCATGGCACTTCTTGCTCCTCCAGGTCCAGGAAACGGTTGGGGTCTCTGGAAATATGGTCTGGAGGGTCGGGCCGTTGGGGTGGAGCGCAGTTGGTCTCTTGCTGGCGGCTAGGATGGTTTTTGCATCTTTGTCCTTGGCATAGCAGCGGAGAGGCGCGAGCTCCACACCCGTCTCGGCTTTGGCCTCTAGAATGTCGAGCCGAAAGATTGGACAAGCGCGAAAGCCAAAGTCTGCTGCGGCCCACAGTACCGCCCGCTCCCAGGTTGCATCGTTGTCGACCTTTTCTTGGGTGGGGTGGATTCGAACACCCGATAGCCGTCCGGTGGTGGTGTGGGCGTACCACCCCACATAGATTTCCCCCTGTGGTCGGTTGGCCAGAACCAAGCAGCGGTCGAGACATGCAGCAAGTTTTTCCCATTGTTTGGCTGGTGGTTGCACAACAAACAATCCATCCGTTGGTGGCGAGACCAAGGCTAGCGCTTCTTGCAGGACTTCGGTGGCAGTTGTTGCCGACAGAGCGCGCCCGCGACAGGCATATAGGGACACTTCGATACGGGTGCAACCACGTGCTTGGGTGTCTGGATGTTGGAATGTTTGGCGGAGGTGTTGGTTGGGGCAGTCGGCATAGTCTGCTAGGTGTCCACCAAACGATTCGCGGATTTCGCCAGCCTCGAAGTTCGAGACGACCTTGTTGTATATCTTGGTGCGGGTCGTGTACCCACCCTCGCAGCTCTGGACCCAGGTACATACGTGCCGTCCTACACTGTTGGTATTGTCGAGAATTGTGGGCTTGTCTTCTCCTATAGCTGTGGCTAGGCTCCCCTGCTCGCGGAAGTCGTGGTTCGCACATAGGTATTCCACCAACACCTGGCGATCGAGAACGCCAGAGAAATCCTGGGTATAGTCGATGCAATAGAGGCCATAGCCGTGGATGTGTAGCTGGCGTTCGAAGCTCGGCAATTCGGCCAGTAGCTCGACCATGGGAATTTCGGACACATCGAGTTTGGCTACAAATATGGCTACGGGCACCGTGTTGGGGTATATCTCTTGCCACTTCTGTAGGGCTCTACGGTTGGTATCGCTCTCTATCCTGGCGATGGTGGCTCGGATTGTTCCACCAGCGGTGGTGTTGTGGGTTCCAACGGTGTGGGCGATGGCAGTGTGGATGTGCCCGCGGGGGTTGCCATCTGGGGCTGTACCCAAGCTTTTGCGGGCGGCGGCGGAGATGTCTGCGACTACCAGCTTGGCGCTGCCGTTCTCCCCCGAGGTGCAGCAAATACTTCCACCCTTGGACACACAGTCTTCGCGCCGTAGATAGCCGAACACATAGAGGTCGTCGACAAAGACTGGAAGTCCATCGAGCGGTTGGAGATGGGTGCGACCGAGGTTGCCCTCCAAGTAGTCGACTTTCGCAATGTCGGGTACGAGGTTGCTCTCGTAGGCGTTTTCGAGGAGAAGGTGGGGAGCTACGGCCTTTTCGGCGCGGAGACCCATACTCTCGAAAGTTGCTTGTATAGACATGGTTGCTTGTGCTATGGTTCTAGCGATTCGTACCTGTATACCACATATGTCTAATAGGGTGTCTCCAAGAGTGGCGGGCGCCTGGGGTGCCTCCTAGGTGGGCGATACACCTGCGATGCGTACCTTGTGTGGCTGTCCAACCCACCAAATAGGAGACGGTCGAGAGAAGGTGTGTAGAAGTTGCAATGGAGGTGCTAGAGGGGACAATCGAGGAGACAACAGAGGCGGCCGTAGAGGGGGCAACACGCACAGACGCCTCGACACCCGTGCACAAACAGCCACACACATACAGACGCCTCGACACCCGTGCACACACATAGGGACGCACAAAGGCAGACAGCTGGGCACAGACGCGTACAGAGGCGCAGGAGCACAGACAAACATACACGGATAGACTGCAACCCAGACAGACAGGCGGACAGACAGCGACCCAGACCGTCGCACAGGCGCGGACAGATAGCGGCCCACACGCGGACCGACAGACACCCACAGACGAACAGGCGGACAGACAGCGACCGGCAGACCGACAGACAGCCGCAGACACACAGACAGACAGGTGGACAGACAGGCAGGCACACAGACAGGCAAACAGACAGACATACAGGTGGACAGACAGGCGCGGACACGCAGACGGGTGGACAGACAGGCGGACCGACAGACAGACATACAGGCGGACAGACACATACCCACACGCAGACAGGCGGACAGACGGCGACACAGGCAGACAGACAGCGGCGGACAGACAGGCGCGGACAGGTAGACAGACAGGCAGACAGACAGGCGGACAGACCGACAGACAGGCGAACAGACAGCGACCCGGACAGGCAGACAGCGGCCGACAGGCAGGCGCGGACACAGGCAGACAGACAGGCGGACAGACAGACAGCCGCAGACAGGCGGACAGACAGGCAGGCAGGCACAGGCAGACAGACCGACAGACAGGCGCGGACACAGGCGGGCGGACACCCAGACGGACAGACAGACAGGCGCGGGCAGGCATAGGCAGACAGACCGACAGACAGGCGCGGACACAGGCGGACAGACAGGCACGGATACCCAGACGGACAGACAGACAGGCGCGGACAGGCACAGGCGGACAGGTGCGGACAGGTAGACAGACAGGCAGACAGACAGGCGGACAGATAGCGTCCCAGGCGGACAGACAGCGGCCCAGGCGCGGACAGGCAGGCAGACAGCGGCGCGGACACCCACACAGACAGACGGACAGGCGGCGACAGACAGGCGGACAGACAGACAGCGGCAGACCGACAGACAGCCGCAGACACCCACACTGGCGCGGACAGGCAGGCGGACAGACCGGCAGACAGGCGCGGACACAGGCGGACAGACAGGCGCGGACACCCAGACGGACAGGCAGACAGACAGACAGGCACAGGCGGACAGGTAGACAGACAGGCAGACAGACAGGCGGACAGATAGCGTCCCAGGCGGACAGGTGCGGACAGGCGGACAGACCGACAGACAGGCAGGCAGACAGACAGGCGGACAGACAGACAGGCAGGCGGACAGACAGACAGGCGGACAGACAGACAGGCGGACAGACAGACAGGCAGGCAGGCAGACAGGCGGACAGACAGACAGGCAGACAGACAGACAGGCGGACAGACAGACAGACATGCGGACAGACCGACAGGCGGACCGACAGACAGACAGGCAGACAGACAGACAGGCGGACAGACAGACAGACATGCGGACAGACCGACAGGCAGACAGACAGACGGACAGACAGGCGGACAGACAGACAGACAGGCGGACAGACCGACAGACAGACACCCACACAGCCAGAAAGCTAGACAGGCAGACAGACAGACACACAGACGCACACAGACAGGCACAGACAGATAGCCAGGCGCACACAGCCTTGTACACAGAGGCAACAGGGGCGGCAACTACGATAGAGAGTACAGAGACGACAATCCCTAGTGCGACAGATGCAACCTCCCTAGATGCAACAACTTCCCATTGCGACGGGCCCCCTAGACCCCCGGTGCGGTCGGCTCCTACGATATTTGCAGGCCTATGTACGACAAAAAAAAAATAAAGAAATGGTTGCTCGCACTCGGGGTCGCCCCGGGGGATTTTTGCGCTATAGTTATATGGTTTCCTAACACCCCTCTCACAGAATATACACTCTTCTATCACCTCGCCCCTCATGCCAAGAACAATAAAGGCCGACGGTTGGGCGGCCGCAATGAAGTTCTTTGCCGAGCTTCGGCCACTCACATCCATAGGTCTCCATCTGTATGTGCCCAATAAGTCAGCCTCTAATTCGACGCGCCCTAATATTTTTCAGATATAACGAAGAAAAAGCCGCCTAAACCATCACGCGGATTTAAAAAAAAAAAAGAATTAAAAAAAATGCAAAAGTCGGCTTTGTGATTCGTTCCCCCACCCCTCTCAGAGGATGACAACAACCCGGGTTTTTATGCACACAACTTGCCATCCTCCGAGAGATGTGAGGTGTGTTGGTTAAACCACATGTATAGAGATTAGGCGACCCCCTTGTTGGTTGCTAATCGAAACGAAATACTAGCGAAACCTAGAAGGTGCCCGCATCCGCACTACGGCAGCCTAGAATATTGAATGGAAACCCGGGTTTGAGCATGCAAACCATTCAATTTCTAGACCTGCTGAGTGTGATGTGGTTTAACCAACTTGACCACGCCACCGACCGAAGTAACACCAACATTTTGTGGTTATATATCACTATTAAAATATGTAGTATACATTTGTATATAATTTTGTACATACATTTGTATATAATTTTTTTGTACATACAATGTTTTTTTTTCAATGTATGTTATAAAAAAGCAAAGAAATTAATAAAAGCTTATAAAAGTATATCACTGGCTCAACGCGCATTGATTAACTTCCACGTCACTTGTTAGCGGGGGAAATAAGCGTGCTGTGTGTAGCACATTCTGTTAACGAACGTGTGGTGGTAAAAAAAATAGCCCGCCGTTTTTTTTTGAGCTTTGTGGCTGCAGTGATATATCACACCGGCTTGTGTTGGGAGATATGACAGCTTTTCCAAAATATGTCTGAGTAATATATCGTGGCGGGCGGCTCGGTCGCCATGCGTGCGCTCCGGGATACAGAGGACGGCCCGGTCGGGCGGTCGCGCCCCGGGGCCCTGGGGGGTGGGGCCCCCGGGGGTTGGTTCCCTAGGGGGCTTTCTTTTGGCGCTCCTGTAGTGCCCCGACCCTTTTGGTCCCCGGGGGCTTTCTTTTGGCGCTCCTGTAGTGCCCCGACCTTTTTGGCCCCAAACCCCCAATTGACATCTACTTGAGTGCGTGGCGCGACACTGTGAGCTGTGAGTTTCGTGTGAAATGCTTTTGAATCTGCCCGAGGTTTTTGGAATGTGACTGCGTGTTCGGAGCGATGGCAGATGGCTATGTCCCAGAGTTGACCGGTTTTTGCCTTATGCAGAAATGCGTGGCTGCTGGGCTTCTGGTTGACTGCCACTACCATCGACGATGAACTGTATTTCGTAGACTGTGTGGGTGAACATCTAGGAAACATCCAGATGGGAAAATGACTGCCGATTCCATCAGAAATGAACTGGGTATTTTGTGGGGGACTATTGTGTTGACATTCTGGCGGCGGCATTATGCACAGTGTATCTGTGCTGGCTGTTGTTTGTCGAGACTCCTGTCTTTTCCACTTTTCACATTGGGCAGTGGGGAGAATTTTGTGTGACATTCACTGGCACAGGAACGGAGCATAATGGGGACGACCCGTTGCTGTGAAGTTGGAACTGCGACTAACTAACTAGAGCAGAACTATTATCTTCAAACAAGTTCTATAAGGAATTTGTTCCTTCATCCAACATGTTGAATTCTTTCAAAGCTGAAATTTTATATTCTAAGGAATCCAGTACTGAATCTCTCAACAATGAAGAGGAATACTTATTTGAAGAAGTGATGTGA
The DNA here is from genome assembly GCA_963921405.1 of Cepaea hortensis. NCBI lineage: Eukaryota > Metazoa > Mollusca > Gastropoda > Stylommatophora > Helicidae > Cepaea > Cepaea hortensis. The sequence continues at coordinate 203,685,349 of OY992876.1, forward strand.
TGTTAATATATTTTTAATAGATATTTTGTATCGGGTAATGTTCGGCTTTTTTTTTTTGGCTTTTTTATTTCACGACTTGGCTTTATTTGATCACATTGATCTGGCCACCCTGGTCCTGATGTCAAAGTCTAGAAACGAAATGGCAGAAGCTGCAGTAGAAGAACGAAGATATCCTCCTCGTTATTTCTGTCGCTTGTGCATGAGAGAAGTTCAACCAAATTTTCCGGTAAAAATGTAATTTTAAGTTTAGATTTTTGTTTATGCTACAGTTCTATAAATTTCAGTTGGCTATGTTAGTAAAAGATAAGATTGTTATGATGATTAAAAATTTAATATTTAAATTTAAATAGATAAGAATTTTATAATTTTATTTTTTTGTAGTAATTTTGGTCAGTATTTTAAAATTGAGTTTTTACATATGAAATATAACAGGTTGCTTGACAAGACGAATCCAACGGTATCTCAACGAATATTGTACGTTAATTCTAAGCGGAGTTACGATATTGTTTTGTTTTTTTTTGTCGTAATTTAAAACCAGGGAGTGTAAATTGTATTTGTAATCATTACATTTACAGTAATTAGGGTGGCCCATCGTGATGTTAAATTTGAGTATTTACTAATGTGACCACCACCATAGAAAGGCTTTGAGAAACGAAATCTAATGGTACCTCAATGATGCCTGTTGTTTGTCACTTCTAAGTGAAGATATTCACATTTTTATGAAGGTAGTTCCCTATAAAATTATCACATGTTTGCCTTATTATTCAAAATCTTCAGCGTGGCCTATTATTATCTTCCCTGATGGTCCGGTGATTGTCTCAAATGTGTGATATTAGACACCAAAAGTTCTTGAAAATGTCCCAGCCCTGTGATGAGATTAACCTTGTACCTTCTGAGTTTGAGGCTGATACAGTAACCTCTCAGCCATGGCTCCCATTCATCATCATCACGTGCCATGCCGAAAGGCATAAAGGCATGGGTAGTCATGGTTCACCATCTCACAGGGTTACCAGAGTCTCGAATTAGGTCTGCGTTCTTGACTGTCTCCATCAAACTTCTCCAATCAGCCTCCATTTTTTATGTTTCTTGTTAAAGGACTCTCTCATGTGATTTGGTCTGTCAATGGTATTCTTTGCATTTTTCTCAAAAACCACAATTCCACCGTGATTAGGTGTTTCTCAGCATCTGTTAATTGTCCATGTTTCACATGCATACAACAATATAGGTTCTAAATATCACTTCAACACTCTTTTTCTCACTGCAATTGACAACAGTTTGTTTGTAAGTGTGTTTTCCATTTTGCAGAAGGCCACTTTTGCCATGGCAATTCTTGATCTAATCTCTGCAAGGCATCTTCCATCAGATGTTACGACTGTTCCAAGATAGTTATACCGATTCACCTGTTTAAGAATATTTCCATTCACTTGGATGTTACAATGTGTTATTTCTTTCTTCTTGAAGATGACCATGATATCTGTTTTATTAAAATTTAATTCCAAACCTAGTTTCTCAGTGTATAATGTATTCCCCCCCCCCCCCCCCAGCAGACTTTAAACAGCATTAGTATATTGCTGCATGTGTGTTCCTGGGGCCCATAAGAGAAGCACAGAATAGTAACACTGCAACCTGGCATTCATATTGTAAGAGGTCAATAAGGAGGGTTGGCATTAGGTGACTAATTGGGACACAGAGGTGTTTCCAAGGCACCAGGGCCAGGTTATATACTGGCCAAGACCTATTGACGCGTCCTCGTCGAGCGTCCTGGGCAACAGGTCCCTTCGGGGTCCTGGCTAAAGTCAGTAGGATCGCCGATTCCTCCGAAGTCGGAGAGTGTCTGCCTGTACGGCGAGGAAACACCAGTCTGCACACCAATAAGCCAGACATGAGACAACGGATACTCACGCAAAACTCAGGTCCTGTATGACATCACACTGATGTTGGCCAACAGGATGTCTTCATCCGACATACAGGACTTCGCGTTGAAGCTCAAGCCAACGAACACAAGCAAGCAAGGTGACTAATTCTGTATAAAACTGTAGCTGCAGAATCCAACCAATAGTGAACAAGTCTACAGAGAGCTGGTGTCAGTTAGTTGAACAAGTCTACAGAGAGCTGGTATCAGTTAGTTGAAGACCAATAGTGAACAAGTCTACAGAGAGCTGGTGTCAGTTAGTTGAACAAGTCTACAGAGAGCTGGTGTCAGTTAGTTGAAGACCAATAGTGAACAAGTCTTCAGAGAGCTGGTGTCAGTTAGTTGAAGACCAATAGTGAACAAGTCTACAGAGAGCTGGTGTCAGTTAGTTGAAGACCAATAGTGAACAAGTCTACAGAGAGCTGGTGTCAGTTAGTTGAAGACCAATAGTGAACAAGTCTACAGAGAGCTGGTGTCAGTTTGTTGAAGACCAATAGTGAACAAGTCTACAGAGAGCTGGTGTCAGTTTGTTGAAGACCAATAGTGAACAAGTCTACAGAGAGCTGGTGTCAGTTTGTTGAAGACCAATAGTGAACAAGTCTACAGAGAGCTGGTGTCAGTTAGTTGAAGACCAATAGTGAACAAGTCTACAGAGAGCTGGTGTCAGTTAGTTGAAGACCAATAGTGAACAAGTCTACAGAGAGCTGGTGTCAGTTAGTTGAAGACCAATAGTGAACAAGTCTACAGAGAGCTGGTGACAGTTAGTTGAAGGCCAATAGTGAACAAGTCTACAGAGAGCTGGTGTCAGTTAGTTGAAGACCAATAGTGAACAAGTCTACAGAGAGCTGGTGTCAGTTAGTTGAAGGCCAATAGTGAACAAGTCTACAGAGAGCTGGTGTCAGTTAGTTGAAGGCCAATAGTGAACAAGTCTACAGAGAGCTGGTGTCAGTTAGTTGAAGACCAATAGTGAACAAGTCTACAGAGAGCTGGTGTCAGTTAGTTGAACAAGTCTACAGAGAGCTGGTGTCAGTTAGTTGAAGACCAATAGTGAACAAGTCTACAGAGAGCTGGTGTCAGTTAGTTGAACAAGTCTACAGAGAGCTGGTGTCAGTTAGTTGAAGGCCAATAGTGAACAAGTCTACAGAGAGCTGGTGTCAGTTAGTTGAAGGCCAATAGTGAACAAGTCTACAGAGAGCTGGTGTCAGTTAGTTGAACAAGTCTACAGAGAGCTGGTGTCAGTTAGTTGAAGACCAATAGTGAACAAGTCTACAGAGAGCTGGTGTCAGTTAGTTGAACAAGTCTACAGAGAGCTGGTGTCAGTTAGTTGAAGACCAATAGTGAACAAGTCTACAGAGAGCTGGTGTCAGTTAGTTGAACAAGTCTACAGAGAGCTGGTGTCAGTTAGTTGAAGGCCAATAGTGAACAAGTCTACAGAGAGCTGGTGTCAGTTAGTTGAAGACCAATAGTGAACAAGTCTACAGAGAGCTGGTGTCAGTTAGTTGAAGGCCAATAGTGAACAAGTCTACAGAGAGCTGGTGTCAGTTAGTTGAAGACCAATAGTGAACAAGTCTACAGAGAGCTGGTGTCAGTTAGTTGAAGGCCAATAGTGAACAAGTCTACAGGGAGCTGGTGTCAGTTAGTTGAAGGCCAATAGTGAACAAGTCTACAGAGAGCTGGTGTCAGTTAGTTGAACAAGTCTACAGAGAGCTGGTGTCAGTTAGTTGAACAAGTCTACAGAGAGCTGGTGTCAGTTAGTTGAAGGCCAATAGTGAACAAGTCTACAGAGAGCTGGTGTCAGTTAGTTGAAGGCCAATAGTGAACAAGTCTACAGAGAGCTGGTGTCAGTTAGTTGAACAAATCTACAGAGAGCTGGTGTCAGTTAGTTGAAGGCCAATAGTGAACAAGTCTACAGAGAGCTGGTGTCAGTTAGTTGAACAAGTCTACAGAGAGCTGGTGTCAGTTAGTTGAAGTCCAATAGTGAACAAGTCTACAGAGAGCTGGTATCAGTTAGTTGAAGACCAATAGTGAACAAGTCTACAGAGAGCTGGTGTCAGTTAGTTGAAGACCAATAGTGAACAAGTCTACAGAGAGCTGGCGTCAGTTAGTTGAAGACCAATAGTGATCAAGTCTACAGAGGGCTGGTGTCAGTTAGTTGAAGACCAATAGTGAACAAGTCTACAGAGAGCTGGTGTCAGTTAGTTGAAGACCAATAGTGAACAAGTCTACAGAGAGTTGGTGTCAGTTAGTTGAAGACCGATAGTGAACAAGTCTACAGAGAGCTGGTGTCAGTTAGTTGAAGACCAATAGTGAACAGGTCTACAGAGCTGGTGTCAGTTAGTTGAACAAGTCTACAGAGAGCTGGTGTCAGTTAGTTGAACAAGTCTACAGAGAGCTGGTGTCAGTTAGTTGAAGGCCAATAGTGAACAAGTCTACAGAGAGCTGGTGTCAGTTAGTTGAAGGCCAATAGTGAACAAGTCTACAGAGAGCTGGTGTCAGTTAGTTGAACAAGTCTACAGAGAGCTGGTGTCAGTTAGTTGAAGGCCAATAGTGAACAAGTCTACAGGGAGCTGGTGTCAGTTAGTTGAAGGCCAATAGTGAACAAGTCTACAGAGAGCTGGTGTCAGTTAGTTGAACAAGTCTACAGAGAGCTGGTGTCAGTTAGTTGAAGGCCAATAGTGAACAAGTCTACAGAGAGCTGGTGTCAGTTAGTTGAAGGCCAATAGTGAACAAATCTACAGAGAGCTGGTGTCAGTTAGTTGAACAAATCTACAGAGAGCTGGTGTCAGTTAGTTGAAGGCCAATAGTGAACAAGTCTACAGAGAGCTGGTGTCAGTTAGTTGAACAAGTCTACAGAGAGCTGGTGTCAGTTAGTTGAAGGCCAATAGTGAACAAGTCTACAGAGAGCTGGTATCAGTTAGTTGAAGACCAATAGTGAACAAGTCTACAGAGAGCTGGTGTCAGTTAGTTGAAGACCAATAGTGAACAAGTCTACATAGAGCTGGCGTCAGTTAGTTGAAGACCAATAGTGATCAAGTCTACAGAGAGCTGGTGTCAGTTAGTTGAAGACCAATAGTGAACAAGTCTACAGAGAGCTGGTGTCAGTTAGTTGAAGACCAATAGTGAACAAGTCTACAGAGAGCTGGTGTCAGTTAGTTGAAGACCAATAGTGAACAAGTCTACAGAGAGCTGGTGTCAGTTAGTTGAAGACCAATAGTGAACAAGTCTACAGAGAGCTGGTGTCAGTTAGTTGAAGACCAATAGTGAACAAGTCTACAGAGAGCTGGTGTCAGTTAGTTGAAGACCAATAGTGAACAAGTCTACAGAGAGCTGGTGTCAGTTAGTTGAAGGCCAATAGTGAACAAGTCTACAGAGAGCTGGTGTCAGTTAGTTGAACAAGTCTACAGAGAGCTGGTATCAGTTAGTTGAAGGCCAATAGTGAACAAGTCTACAGAGAGCTGGTGTCAGTTAGTTGAAGGCCAATAGTGAACAAGTCTACAGAGAGCTGGTGTCAGTTAGTTGAACAAGTCTACAGAGAGCTGGTGTCGGTTAGTTGAACAAGTCTATAGAGAGCTGGTGTCAGTTAGTTGAACAAGTTTACAGAGAGCTGGTATCAGTTAGTTGAAGGCCAATAGTGAACAAGTCTACAGAGAGCTGGTGTCAGTTAGTTGAAGGCCAATAGTGAACAAGTCTACAGAGAGCTGGTGTCAGTTAGTTGAAGGCCAATAGTGAACAAGTCTACAGAGAGCTGGTATCAGTTAGTTGAAGGCCATTAGTGAACAAGTCTACAGAGAGCTGGTGTCAGTTAGTTGAAGGCCAATAGTGAACAAGTCTACAGAGAGCTGGTATCAGTTAGTTGAAGGCCATTAGTGAACAAGTCTACAGAGAGCTGGTGTCAGTTAGTTGAAGGCCAATAGTGAACAAGTCTACAGAGAGCTGGTATCAGTTAGTTGAAGGCCAATAGTGAACAAGTCTACAGAGAGCTGGTGTCAGTTAGTTGAAGGCCAATAGTGAACAAGTCTACAGAGAGCTGGTGTCAGTTAGTTGAACAAGTCTACAGAGAGCTGGTGTCAGTTGAAGGCCTTTTGTTTTTTTCATTCGCTAGCTTTGAACTCAAGCATAGTCTATACAATGCACTGGACTGATTTTTGCACATGGATTAGCTTTCCCTATTACAGTGTCCCTCACCATCAGGTAAACCTACCCTGACTTCTGAGGTACTTGTAATTTACGTCCTCAAGTCAAGGACAAGAAGTCATCATTTTAATCCAACTGACAGATTAAGGGTTGACCCACTACCTCGACATCAGCACACAGGAAGTTTAAGAACAAGTGCTGTTATCCATTCGGTCATGCTGGCCTCCAGTTGAAGGCCTAATCACCTTTGGGAGATGAAAGATGGTAGAAGTATATTATATTGTTTGTTTGTTATGTTTGTCATTGATATTCTAAGACTATACAAAGATGATTATTTACAAACAATTAATTCATTGTACATTAACTTTGTGTAATAAATATTTCAGGATTTAACATGCTCAAGATGCAACAGAATATTTGTAGAAGTTGTGAGGAGGTAACTATAATCATTTTTCATAATGAAGCAAAATTGGTATATTCAGTTCAATCCGGGTGTTTTGTTGGAGTCTGTTGACAATGAAATCTGTGGAACCTTTGAAAGAAATAATTTTAATGTACATCTTTGTTCATTGCATATCCTTTGACGTCCCGAATTGCATTTGTAATCCCTTCACCGCGGAGCCAGCTGTGCCAATTGGTATGTGCTGTGCTGAATCATGACCTGGTTGCATCTTATTGTGCCTCACTACAGATGTCAAGTTCCAGTACCAGTCTTGCACACTTTGCTGGTTTCTGAGATTGGAGAAGGGAGGGAGAGCTCGGCAACTTAGTTCTGTGGATCTGGCACTTTGGTGCCGGGTCAGAGAAAAGTGTCTTCACCAGCCTCACTTCGATAGTTGCCAGCCCTTGCCAGAGCTCAGATGACCTGAACACCAATGCACCAGAATTAATAGTCTTCCAGAAGATTCACCAGTCTATCAAGGTATATTAAGATCCAGCAGTCTGTAATGTGATAGCACCATCACCATTTGTAGGCAGAGAGCAAGGAGGTGGCCAACAAGAAGCTCATGTATTATACCTCACAAAGATGTCATACCAATGTATAGAAGTCAAAGAAACACTAATTGTTCTTGTATATGGATCAACAATTTAAAATAAAAAATGCTAAAGAAAAGTCCAAATAAATTTTCTTTTAAATTTTGCATTTTCTCTCTTTGAACTCAAGCTTATATATCTGCTACTACTTTTAGTCTTCTGATTTGCCATTTGATGATATTATACTTCCTAGATACTTGAAACTCTTTACTTGTTTCAAGGGATGTTCGTTTAAGTGAATTGTTGTTTTTTCTTCTTTTCATTACCTCTGTTTTACTTGTGCTAATTTTCATGTTATGTTCCCTACGCATTTTGTTTAGATATTCATGTGGTCCTGTAATTCAGCTTCTGATTTTGCTATTAGTGCTTGGTCATCCGCAAACAGGAATTCTCTAATGGTATAATTTGCGGATGGTTCTTCTGTGTTCTCTTCATGCGGTGTTCTTGCAGTCTCTGTTTGGCTGGTTTCTTTACATATGTTGTCTATACATGTTATGAACAAGAGAGGAGACAGGACACGACCTTGTCGTACTCCAGATCTTTTAGTGAAGGGTTCTGAGTGTCCTCCAGTTGCTCTCACTATGCATACACTGTTGTTGTATAAGCTTCTACATAGGTTTGTTAGATGTGTGCTCACTCCATATTGTTTAAGGATTTCCCACAGCTTGTTTCTATCTACTCTATCAAATGCCTTTTCTCTATCAAATACCTTTTCTATAAATGCCAGCCAATCATCCTTTTCAGTTCCACATACATGACCAGGACAGTAGAGGCATCAGAGCTGCAGCAGGTGCACTGACTCCCAGCATGTCCGCCATTGATGCCAGAAACACCCAGATTGAATCTTCCAGCGCATTGACTGATAATCATTTATGATAACTGCTGTATTGAATGGAGTCTCATAAAACTATCTCAGAGCTGCAGTCATTGCCTGAACTTCTATGAATTTGCAAGAAACTTAATATGGAAAAAGTTGTACATTTTTATGTGTGTTCTAGCAGGCAAGAGAAAAAGGAGCCTAACACAATTTGAGAACCACTGATGTTGTGCATTTGATTAAAAAGGCATTGAATATTTCATGTGGGTGACAAATGACTGCTCAAGTGTGAATGTTGCAGTGTTAATATGGTCTAAACAGCTGTTGACTTTGGCATGCTAAAAACCAGAAAACAAGGACATATTTTCTTTCTCTCACTGAGTGAATCTGTATTATTATTGTGAACACAGATAGAGAGTAAAAAATAAACAATATTTAGAGATGTTTTTATCCATATCTTTATTATTCAGCAGGCCAGCCCACCTGCCCCTGTCATCTGCTGATTTACATAGCACACATTCTGCAATACCGCTTGATGACGTAAGCATTTTAAGACATTTGTTAATATAGTTGTAATGTTACTTTATGTTACCTGTGTTATGTGATTTTGCAAAAAAATGCATTTGATAGAGGCCGCAATGGTATTGTCGTCAATGTGCTTGTCTACCAAGACATTCTTCTTCTTCTTCAGCGTTCTGAGCCATTGAGGTTCTTTGCTGCAAATACAATCCGTCTCCATTCGTCTCTCTGGTGGACCTTCTCTTGCCAGTCGTTGATTCCAAGTGCTTGTAGGTCTGTACATGTATTATCTCTCCACCGCCTTCTTGGTCTACCTCGGGGTCTACGGTCATTTATTTCCTGAGTGTAAGCGAGTTTTGTTTCCCTATTATCTTCCATTCTTTCTATATGCCCCAGCCATTGTAGTCTATTAGCCTTCATGATACCAGTGATTAGCGGGGACTTAAACCAAGACATTGGTCAGGGTTAAATTCTCAACAGAGGCAGTATGGCTGTAGGATCTCATGAAAAGGAGTAGCAGACAATTTTCTAGGAATTGTCTAGGAAAGGATTGAAATTCATTTTCAAAGGGTCACAAATTGGGTATGCAGGCCTGTCTTACATTCAACCCTTCCGACCACTCATCTTTTGCACATCATTTATCTGTGATGCATGTTATTTTCACATTTAAAAAAAACATGGTAAAATGAATGCTGTGAACATAAACAATGCATGGAACGAGCAAAGATCTTTTTTTTTCAAAGGGTTTAGAATTGGGCACGCAGGCCCATCTGACATTCTGCCCTTCTTCTCTATTTCCTCTCATACATTCTTTCATTCAACATCCCTTATGAAGCAAATCTTTGACAACAAAAGAACAATAATCATTAAAACGCATGAAAAATAATCAATAATACATGACTCACTGAGGCAATGTTTAACTTGGGCATTATAAATCATATATCATATGGGAATGTTTTTTGGCTAGTTGTCCTTCGAGATAATTTGCCATTATTATTGTCTTTGTTTTTTTTTTTTATGGGGGCATGTAGTCTGTCTTGATGTAGTGTTCAAACAGGTTGCGACTGTATATATAATGATTGGTGGTGTCTTTGATTTCTTGTGGAAGATTGTTCCACAACTGAGCGGCAGAGTATGCTAAGCTTGTTTTATATGTCTATCCTAGGTTTAGGGACTTGAAGTATATTTAATCGTTCGCTATGTCTTGCGTTATATTTAAACAATGGCCAAAGGTAGCTTGGATCATTTTGAAATAGGATTTTGTGAATTAGTTTAGCCTTATTAAAAAGTAGGCGTTTGTGGAGAGGCAGTTACTGAAGACGTTCATGTAGGTTAGAATTGTCTGTAAGCTTATTACCATTGATTAAATGCACTGCCTTTTCTAGAGTGAATACAGGCATTTTGTTATTGATTTGGAGTATCCATCCCAGATTGTGGAGCAATAATCAATATGTGTTTGTATGTGGTAAGCATAGAATATCTTTCTTGTTTTTTCGTTGAGGAAATTTTTTTATTTTGGCAAGTTGGTATACATTTTTTGCTATTTGTTCAACTTGAGCATGAACATGGGAATTAAAGGATAGATTTTGATCTATGATAAAAAAAAATGGAGGATGTAGTGGGGAATTATGGTTTAGGTACAAGAAATGAAAGAGGGGAAATGCTAATAGAATGGGCAAATATCAATGAGATGATAATTGGAAACACATGGTTTAAACACCATAAAAGACGACTGTACACATGGATAAGCCCTGATAAGAAAATACGCAACCAAATTGACTACATACTAATTAATAAAAGATTTAGAAATGCTTTAATTAATGTAAAGACAATGCCTGGTGCTGACTGTAATAGTGATCATGTACCACTATGTGGACAAATAAAAGTAAGATTAAAGAGAGAGAAAAAAATGGTTAAGAACATGAGACTTAATAAAGAGGTTCTGAAAATAGATAAAGAAATGCAAGAACAATACAGAGTGACTGTGAAAAATAGGTACAATGCAATAACTAAAATACAGAGTATAGATGAACAATGGGAAATGTTAAGGGACTCCATTCATCAAACTAGCAAAGAAGTATTACCGGAGAGAGGCAAAATAGCTAAGAAAAAATGGATGAATGAAGATATCTTAAAACTGATGGACAAAAGAAAACAGAGTAAAAATGACAAACAAGAATACGCTAAGATAAATAAAGAAATAAAAGATAAATGTGGGAAGGCTAAAGAAAGTTGGTTAAACGAGCAATGCAAAAAAATTGAATTAAATTCCATTAAAGATACAAAAAATATGCACAGAAAAATCAGTGAGCTTACAGGAAGAAAAATAAGAATAAATACAGGGTGTTTGAAATCAAAAACAGGAAAGATAATATTAGAGGAAGATGCTATAATGAAGAGGTGGAATGAGTATATAAGAGAATTATATGAAGGAGAAAGGGGAGAATTAACAGAAGATAGTAACTTAGAAGGTCCACCTATTCTGAAAGAAGAAGTCGCTGACACTATGAAACGTATGAAGAAAGGAAAAACAGCTGGGCCAGATGAAATCACAATAGAAGAATTAGAAGTATTGGGAGAATTTGGAGTAGATATATTAACCAAAATGTTGAATGATATTTACAGCAGTGGATATTTACCCAGTGATATGCTGAAATCTTTATTTATAGCTATACCAAAAAGACCAGGAGCAATTGATTGTGAAGATTTTCGTACAATTAACCTTATAAACCATATCACTAAGCTTCTACTCAGAATCATAATGAGAAGAATCAAAAAGAAAATAAAAATGGAAATTAGTGAAGAACAGTATGGATTTGTGGAAGGAAAGGGCACAAACAATGCAATTTATACATTACGGACACTAATAGAAAGGTCAATAGAGAAACAGAGACATATATTTGTGCTTCATAGATTATACTAAGGCATTTGATAAAGTAAAACATGATGAACTGATTAAAATGTTGGAAGATATCAACATTGATGGAAAAGATTTAAGAATAATAAAGAATGTTTACTGGAACCAAGTAGCAGCAATTAAAATGGGAAATAAAGAGGGTAGTTACGAATGGATAAAGCTAGGAGTACGACAAGGGTGTGTCTTGTCACCAGATCTTTTCTCCCTGTATAGCGAAGTAATAATGAGAGAGATCAAAGAGATGCCAGGAATACTAGTTGGATGTTATAATATAAATAATATACGCTATGCAGATGACACAGTATTGGTGGCGGATAATTCAACAGACCTACAACAATTATTAGACGTTGTAGTAACAGAGAGTGCAAGAAAAGGACTCTCCTTGAATATCAAGAAAACAGTAACAATGGTAATATCAAAGAAAATGGTGACACCAAAATGTGACATAGAAATAGAAGGGAAAATCCTTAACCAAGTTGATAATTTTAGATACCTAGGGGCATTTATAACATCAGATGGAAGATGTACAACAGAGATTAGGAGTAGAATAGGGCAGGCAAAAGCCGCTTTTCAGAAAATGAAGAGTATCTTATGCAATAAGTAACTATCACTGAATGTAAGAAAGAGAGTGCTGAAATGCTATGTAGAACCAGTTTTGCTGTATCGCAGTGAATCTTGGAACGTAAATGAACAAATTAAGAAGAAATTAGAAGCAACAGAGATGTGGTTCCTGAGACGAATGTTGCGAATTCCTTGGACTGCCAGAGTAACTAACGACGACTGCCTGAAACAGGCTAATGAAACTAGAACATTATATACAACAATAAGACAGAGACAAACATCTTTCTTCGGTCACGTGATGAGAAGAGAGGCATTGGAGAACATCGTAACAACTGGAAAGATCGAGGGGAAGAGAGGCAGAGGTAGACCAAGAGAAGTGATGCTGGATGGATTGAGACGGTGGCATGGAGGAATATCAGCACCAGAGTTGATCCAGAAAACCAAAGACCGAGATCTATGGAGAGCCATGAACGCCTACGCCAGCCGGCACGGCACTTGATGATGATGATGATAAGTCCCAGTGCCTTGTGCTCGGTTACACTTTCCATAGGCATGCTACCAATGTGCAGCTGAAGAGTTCTCTGCGAGTTTAGGGTGTGAAGTCTTTGCCTGGTTCCTATTAACATAGTTTTTGTTTTAGAAATGTTAATTTGCATGCGGTTTGCATGACTCCAGTTAACTACACTATTTATTTCCTGTTGCAAGGATAATTCTAGCACATTACGATCGACAGCATTCGTATGTACTGTGCAGTCGTCTGCAAATAGATCGCAGGACGACGACAGATATAAGGGAAGATCATTTATATAAATGGCAAATAACAGAGGGCCAAGTGTAGACCCCTGAAGTACTCCAATATTAATGGTAATGGCTTGAGATAGAGATTTATTGTGTGATACTAATTGTTTTCTGTCTAATAAAAATGAGTTTATTAATGTCACTATATTAAAGCTTACTTTCATTGTTTGTTTTTTAATTAGAATAGTATGATCTATCATATCGAATGCTTTTCGAAAGTCTATAAACACCGTTCCACATAGAGTATTGTTGTTAATATTTTGATGCCAGTTTTCTATCATGTTTGTTAGGGTCGTATGACAAGAATATTTTGGCCGAAATCTTGACTGACTGTCAACTATTAGTTTGTGGCGAACTAAGTGCTCTAGTGTTGTTTTGTGGATGTGCTTTTCTAGCGGTTTGGATAGTGAGGATAATATGGAAATTGGCCTATAATTACTCATGAGACGTTCGCCTAATGAACCAGCTTTTAAATGAGGATATACTTTAGCAATTTTAAAGGCTGATGGGAAGTGACCTTTGGTGAGACATTGATTATATATAAAAGTTAGTGACTTGCAGATCGCTGGTGCAGCATAGCGAAGGATTCGATTACTGATTCCATCAAGTCCTGATGAGTTGTTGTTTTTTAGGTTACTACTGGGATGAGTAAATACTTCAGTGGTCGCCATTAGCGGTATTTTGGAGGGAATGTCATCATAGCATTTGTTCTCATAGAATGATAATAAAGATATGTCATGAGATGCATCTGGTATTGCAGCCTTCAGTTGGTTTGTCGGACTGAAAGAATCTACTTTAATGAGGAAGGGAACTGGACAACCCATCTCATATTGTGGCCTCATGTGAAGGCCTAATACTCGCACCCTAACGGCAGTGTCTTCTGTTGCACTACGTTTACCTTTTCAATTCCAATTCTTGATAAGAGTGGCCTCTTTCAAAGCGTCGACTTATCGATTTGGCTGTAGTTGGTGCCATGGAGTTTGAGAGTATTTTCTCATTCGTGGAATTTATGGTTAACATAGTATCATACATGACACGACACTGATTGATTGAGCTGAGCTTTAGTTGTTACTTGTTACGTTTCCGAGACTGGTTGAATGTTATCTTTGGACATACATTATGTGATGATTGACACCACTCCACAATGAACTATTATAACATAACATTGATGCAGTTTTGATACATTATATTGTCATCTCTTCACAACACTGTGTACACTTCATGATCATATTAAAATAATGTCAATATAGGATACTTGCAAGCGACATCTGCATTCAAACTCTGTTGATGTAGAATACTTGTAAACAACATCTGCATTCAAACTGTAATTGGCGGCAAGGTGAAATTCTGCCATAGCCATTATTCATTTTCAGACTGTCTGACTCCAAACTCGGTTCAAACTTGAATGATGCTTTTGGAGGAGACACTGTCCCCTACTCAGCGACTTGCTTGTCTGAAGCTCAATACTCTATACTCTCCGCACTCCATGCCCCCCATAATGGGTCATAGCACTCACCACCGGTTCACACAAAAAAATGTGAAGCATTCTTTTAACACATAGCATTCAATTTGACTACTAATGTCTAATTAATTTAATGTATCTTGTCTGTATGGCACAACGTGACACATTCTGCAATGAAAAATCTTATGAAACTCATATTTATGATGTTACGTATTTATCCTATTACAACTTTAACTTTAAATTCATTTATTAATCATTTTGAGATTTGCTAACTATTAATATAATATATCAATTTTAAAGTAAGTATATGCCAATCATGATATGTGAAACTTACGATCTCAGTGTATCTCAACATATATAATTCTCATGAAGTGAATTACATTTCACAACAATACTAAACATGGCAGTAATAGACATCGCTTAAAAAAAAGTCGCTTAAACGTCGACAGGGTCGACTTCATTGCACCAGGTTTTATCCCATATGGCTCGGTCTCTTTCCGCAGCACGGAAAGCGTCGCACAAAGCACGAACTCTGTAGCTTTTAGCGACGACCCACAGGAGTGTCTGAAACATTTAACTCGTAAACCGAAGGGTGCGGCCCGGAATCGAACCCACAACCTTCGGAGCACGAGTCAAACGGCTTGACCACTTCGCCACAGAGACTCCCCGCACAATAGACATCGCATGATTCTAAAAGACTGAACATTTGTGGAACAGTTTTCAAAGTCTGTTTCCAACTTCACTGTTAGTTCAATCTTCCGATCATTCAAGAATATTGTTCTGCTGTGATGAGAGTTAAAACAAGCCCGCAACCCCAACTCCCATCTGTTCTAAACAAGTACAGCTCTTCATGATGCTATGCATACCTCGGCTGTCTTGCCATGCTGTTACTTCACCTCTTATACTTGAGCTACAGTGTTCGCCAACACAATTCAGAGATGACTATCGTCAATTAGTAACCTGCTTCAGACATCATCACACTGTATGCTGAAATCTGCAATCGCTATCTCATGTATGATCAATTCATTGCATTTATCACTGAATCAAATGTACATATTTCAACGATCATCAGTTCTTATTAAGCTATGTCTTATTTACTCACACATATTTTTAAAAAATGCAAATAATTCTGTAATATAATGATTGAAGATTAACTCCCTCTTACTAATTAACAATTGTTTTACCCATCTTAGGAACTCTATTCCTTCTAATTTAACAAATGACAATATGATAAAATTAATTCCATTAATTAATCTAAATTTGATCAATCAATGCAAAATTATGTTAATGAATAACAATTACAAACTCATTTTTTATTTTGCGCTCGCTCGCTTTGAACTTAAGTGATGGAATGAATTTTGTGTGTGGGTTAGCTTTCCCTATTAACAATGTCCCTCGACATCAGGTGAACCCACTCCTACTTCAGAGGCACTTGGATTTTACGTCCCCAAGTCAAGGACAACAGGTCAGCATTTTAATCCAGGTGTAGGGGGTGAACCTCTAACCTCGGCACCAGCACACCAGATGTTTAAGAACACTGTTCTTATCCATTCAGCCATGCGGACCTGCAAACTCATTATTACCTACTATAATTTATATCAAAGTAATCATTTTTTTCTTCTATGTAAATCAATTAGCTATGATAGCAAAAATTAACTCAAGTTTAATCAGTTCAATCATAGAATCAATCGTGCAAACAACACATGCACTAACTTTAATTCTGTCAATTTCTAACTCATGCATATTTAACATTATCAGTTGCATTATCTAAGCACTAGAGAGAGTTTACCCAAACTTCCTAGTAGTCTATTCGCCTAAAGAATATGCCCGCTAATAATCTCCACTATTACTGAGTGTCCCATACTGTAGATCTTCAGGGATGGGCTCTTATGACGTCGTTCTTCCATAATGGTGATGCAGCGCCAAGTTGATGAGTAGCTTCTGGATACTCTTTCCTATTATTACACATTTACATGGACACCATGCTCAAAAAGATAATTCAGCATAATCAATAGAGATGCTTCTTCTTCTGCGTTCATCCGGAGTATTTTTCCGGACGCGATTGCGTTGTGCGTTTACAGCAGAGCTGCGTTCTTGCGCCGTTAGGCCGACACATCTGACTTCTGCTGGCATTTGTTGATCGGGTTAACCTTCCCGGGCAATAGCGATGCCATCACAACAATTTGATTCAATAAAATTGGTTAGTTAAATATGCAACCAATTATAATATTTTACTTTTCAAAGAAGAGCAAATAGAATTTAACTTCACATGCTCTTAACCAACTTAACTATGTCAATTCAAATGTAATTTTGCATGCTGTTCAAGAACATTAATTATGTAAACAATAGTTGTTAGTCATTGTTACGCTAATAAATAAATTAAAATGTCAATTTGAAAGTTGTTAAGGCGATGTGCGGTAGAAGAAATAAGGATATTTTGTCAATTTGGCAATTTTTTGAATAGTTCCTTTTTAAACACCTTAGCATGTCTTCTATCAGATTCGGTACTTGTTTTTGTGTAAAAACTGTTATTTAAATGCAATATTAATATTTTACTTAACACACCCTAAGTGTCAAATTGTCTACTTATTAAAAATTATTCCGAAATTGATGAGATTGACATCTTCTTCTGTGTTCATCCGGAGTGTTTTTTCAGATGTGATTGCGGTGTGTCTAAGTTATACACCATAGGGACCCAACCCATAGGCCGCACATCCGACTTTAGCGCACATTTTTTACCAGGTTAGCATTCCTGGGGGACTCTCACTTTTATGGTGCCGCCCACATCCCAGCTGCTCAAGTTAGAATGTCAAAGACCTCAAGGGAAGGCAGGGACAGTCCATGGCACTATCCGCCATCCAAGGGAGGCTTCCACATTTGCAGAGCCGACACATAGAGCTCTGGTGCTGGACTTACTAAGGGAATCACCACGCCCTGCTCATGGCTGCTTTAATTCCTCACTTCAATGTATTGGGCATTTCGTTCGCTACATGCCGTTCCCCGCACAAACCAGGCCAGTCTGTAGACAGTATCCACTCAGCGAGCTTTTGGACGTGTGCTAGTCGCTGTGCCCGGAAAACAAAATAATTAGAGTTGTTCCAGGCACGACAGACATTCGGAAAACTAGATAGTCAGAGCTGTTCCGGGCACGATGGACATTCGAAAAACTAGATAGTCAGAGCTGTTCCTGGTATGACTGACAATTCACTCGGACGTTTTTGCGTTGTGCCAATTTATTTGCACCCTTAGGCCGGCACATCTGACTTCTGCTGGCGTTTTTACCGGTTTGCCTTCCAGAGGTTTCGAGGGACGTTAGACTTTTACTGTTGCGGTATCATTAGGTTAGAATTCCTTTTTTCTACATGACATAACGAGGTTTTCCTGTGTGTTATCACTCATTTTGTAAAGGAGATCTCTTTCTGTCCATGTTGACGATAGCTTTACTTTGACTTTGTCTTGAATAAGGTGTCCAACTTCCATTCTTCGTTATAATCGTTCATCTAGGTTTCAGGTTCTTTTACCACTGCGGGCCCTCATGAATGCCATAGAGTATAAGAGTTGTTTTCTCATTCGCAGTAGTGGAATTTATGGTTGACATAGTATCATAGATGACATGACCTATTGGCTGATTGAGCTGAGCTTTAGTTGTTACTTGTTACGTTTCCGAGACTGGTTGAATGTTATCTTTGGACACACATTATGTGATGATTGACACCACTCCACAATGAACTATTATAGCATAACATCGATGCAGTTTTATACATTATATTGCCATCTCTTCACAACACTTTATACACTTCGTGATCATATTAAAACAATGTCAATATAAGATACTTGCAAACAACATCTGCATTCAAACTGTAATTGGCGGCAAGGTGAAATTCTGCTATAGCCATTATTCATCTTCTACCGGTCCGACCCAGAATTCGGTTCAAACTTTAATTATGCTTTTTGAGGAGACGCTGTCCCCTGCTCAGTGACTCGCTTGCTGTCTTCATGCAAAGCGTGAATCTGTGAACTGAGTCGATCTTCACGCTGAATTGCATGAAGTTCAGTACTCTATACTCTCTGCACTCCATGCCCCCCCCCCCCCCCCAATAATGGGTCATGGCAGTTGGGGCCTTTATGGTGTATCTTGTATTTCTTCTTTCGTAGATAGGGCTGCTTGTTTCTGCTTCCTGGCTTCTGATTGGTTGAATTGTGTTAGTTACTTTTTTATTGTGGTTTTATATGTCTGGACACTTGTTAAGGCCTGGCGTAATTGTGTACTCGCTCCGTCTTATGGTATTATTTCCTTCAGGGAGCTTTACCAGTTGTTGTTTCTCCTGGGTTGCTTTTAATACTACATTATTAATATTGAACCACAGAGTATTTTAGAGTTGTGAGTGTACACGCAAGCTCGTGCGCACACTCACACACAAATCAAATGACTTTGTGGTTAGTGTATGGCTTAACAAACAGTATAGCATCTTGGGGTTCAACCCCAAGTAGTGGCAGAATTTTATTGTGACCAGCGTAGCTCTGATGTTGGTCCAGCCTCGTAAAGTGGATAACAGTTATTTGTTTTAAAAAATAGTTTTGGGAGGGAAAATTGACTGCTTGCCCTTGTCTCATAATATCAGGACCTAGTACATGTGAAGGCCTATCACTTGATAAACTTATGGCTTTACCAAATGTGGAATTACCTTTGCTTGTTATTCTACATACAGAGAGTGTCATGAAAGCCTAGATGTTAGGTAGTTTCAGGATTAAAATGAAACTAGAAACTATCCAAAATAGAGAACATTTGTTGGATTGTTTCCCCAGGACATGCTGGTGTGGTAGAAAATGAACAGCTGGACAGATTGCACCTGCACTGCTGGATGGTGTGGTGGTGCATCATAAGGCAGGTGTGATAGGGGCCCTTTGAGATCATGTGTATAGTGCAGGGGGGAACTTTAGGGTTTCCGGGGGGGGGGGGGGGGGGGGGGGGGGGTGAATTAAGATTATTTCCAGATCGCGTTAATACAAGAACCGATTACTTGAAATTGTTTTTCCCTCTGTCCTTCTCGCCCTTCTGAAATTCATTTTATAACGTAATTAGACCTGCAAATCACATTTTATGTAGATGTCTAGACTTGTTCTAGTATGTGTTATTAAATTTAGCTTCTATTTTTATGTATACTGTGTGGAGGGGGGGATTTATAGGGAGGAAATACGAATGGGGGGGGGGGGGGGGGAAAGAGAGAATGATGTTCTAATGTATGGTGAAAAAATGAAAAATGTGGTGCTTGGGCCAAAAAACGGTTGAGAACCACTGAGATAGATCATCACCGCCTGGAGAGAATGGTTTTGTAGGGTTGCCCACATAATCTGGCAGACACTCATTATTCCGAGAAAAGGCCAGACGGACGCATAATCAGACTGCTACTGGTACCATTAGATTGTGACTCTTCGCTGGTTGTTGAAGATAAGGACAGAGCACATTTGGGAATTTCCTGAGTGCTGTAATGTCAGTTCTTGACTCAGCTCAACTCAGCTAGATTATGGCAGTTGATGAAAAATTAATGCACACGTCCATCTGTATTGGAAAGATTTGGTCTTGGTGAAAGGAGATGGCATAAATAAGTCTGGGACCTAGAATCATCATCATGTAACAGGTCCCTTGCTGAATGGCGCTGCCATGACAACCCACCAAAAGGTTTCTCAATCTCTTGCCACTTCTCCCGCCTCACACCAAGGTGTCTGCAATATCCTGTGTCCATCTTCGTGCAGATCCCTGCCTCATTTTCAGCCTATTGCTCGCTTGTCTTTAACTTTAATATCCTGTGTGGTTTTAGAAATATTTCACTTGCATCATTTTTATTTCTTTCATCAACTCTCTTTTCATTCCCGGTTTTTCTATAACTTCTGTATTTGATAGTTTTTGTTTCCTTGTAATACAACATATTCTTCTGTTTATCCACATCTCCAGGGCCTCTATTCAACTTTCTAATTATTTGTTCATTGTCTAGGCTTCTGCACCAAATAGTAGTTTTTGAATATACATAATATTTGACAGTTCTCATCTTTTATGCATTGTTAATCTCTAGATGTTAATACTGATTTCATGATGTTAAAATAATTTTTGGCCATTCCTATTCTCATTTTGATTTCTGTTTCACTTCTGCCATCATCTATATATTTATTTATACATTTAATTTATTTCAGCTGCTGAGAATGAGAACGGCACTCTCTGAACTTTGTCGAGTCACTGGAAGAACATCACACTATGAACTTTTAAGAATCACTGATGTTCGTGACAGATACAACGCCCATTCCTCAGTTAGAAATGATGATGCTGATAGTGAGGACAATGAGATGCTGGGTGTAGCACCAAGCGCTTCCTTTAATTTCAATTCTGGAGCTCCTCAGCAGCTGGGTCAACAAACCTTCCATGGGTGAAACCATTTGTTTTATTTTTAATGACTTTTTTATATAGTATGTTGTGTTGAAACTTAGCAACAGATACTGACAGTGAAATGTACTTGTGGCTGAAATTTTTGATTCTGATGTTATGTTTGTTATAATGTTGATGTGCGTATATCTTTGTATATACAAGAGGCATTCAGAAAATAATGCACCACATCGTTTTTCTCAACTAATAATTTGATTTGATTTAACTTTATTTTTAAAGGGTCACAAATTGGGCACGCATGCCCGTCTTACATTCGGCCCTTCCAATCACTCACCTTTTGTTCATCAATAGTACATGATATATTCACATAGGAAAAAAACATTGTCAGATGAATGTTGTAAACATAAACAATGCATATTACCATCTTATAAGACACATCCCCCACCCACCATACAACCCCCACCCACCATACAACCCCACACACACACACACACACCAAACCACCCATCCACACACCCATCAACCACCAAGGTGAACACACATTCCTCCCACCAGCCCACACAACCTGCCACCACCCACAGATACATCACCCACCCACACAATCCACCCACCCATCCCCAACCCAAACACACTCACCCACCCACACAGCCTCCACACACTCCCCAATCACCCATCCCCTAACCACATATCCCTCAACCACACATCCTCCCACCCACACATCCCCACCAACCTGCACATACTCACACACACACATCCCTCACCCACTCACACATCCCCGACCATACACATACATTTCAACCCACACGCAAATCTCCCCACCCACATGCACTTCCCCACACACACACATCCCCCACCCACACACTCCCTACCCATACATCTCCCCACACATCCACCCACACACATCTATACATCCCCACCTACAAACACATACATCCTCCACACACACACACACACACTCCCTCACACCCACTCATTAATAATGAAGATAGAAGCATGAAATTTTACACACTTCAAATTTGGCATGTGCCGATTGTGTGCACCAAATTGCAACTCAACTGGCCAAATAATATGGCTGTCCTAAACCATTGAAATGGAATGTGTTAGCAGCTTATGTTATAAACAGCAAATTGGACCAGATTGTTTTTCTCAGGAGCTGTTTATTAAAATAGCATGAAATTGATACATGATATACAAGAAAGTGTCATGTAAACATCAGTATTATTCAACATATTCCCCATCAACTTGTACAGCTTTATGCCAGTACAAAACAAGTGCATGTATTCGATGCTTGTACCAGATTTTGTCTAAATCATGTATCCATTTCTTTGCTGCATAAATCACTCCATCATCTTCAAACCTTGTCCCACGGAGTGCGACTTTAAGTGAACCAAATAGATGAAAATCAGAGGGTGCCAAATCGGGACTATAGGATGGATGGGGTAGTATTGTCCAATCCAATTTGGTGATTAGTTTCTGTGTTGCCAGAGTTGTTTAAGGGCGCGCATTGTTGTGAAAGACAAGCAGGTCTGCTGGATTCTTGTGTGGCCTAACTCTGCAAAAGCGTTGAGTTTTTCAATGTCCTAATGTAAGCTTGCAAATTGATTGTCTCTCCTCTTGGCATAACATCCACAAGAATCACACCTTCAATGTCCCAAAAGACAGTGATTATGACCTTTCCAGCTGAAGGAGTTGGTTGAATTTCTTTCTTCATGGTAACTGCAGATTATGTCACCCCATTGGCTGTCTTTTTGTCTCAGGATTAAAATGATATGCCCAGGTTTCATCACATTTCAACATTTCTGCATTGGTAGCTGTGGCAGGACGTCCACAACACAGCCAATCAAGCAACTCCTTATCTACACTTCCTAATTCTTTGATTCACTGAATTCAGCAACTGAATGTACTCTTGTCGACTGCAAAACTTCCAAATACATCACATAGATGCTTGTGAATGTTCACAACAGTTTCCTTCTCTGCAGCAAAATGTTCTACCCCAATTAGTCTTGCAGCACATTCATTCTGAACTAGTTCCATCTTGGTAGGCTGACAGCACATTCATTCTGAGCATGTTTGTTAGCTCTCCAAGTAATGAGTCCTGGCCTGTGTTCTGATTGTCTACCATCAATGCAGAGAATTTGTCTATAACCCTTACAGTCTCGCAGCATGCAGTTTTTAGTCCTTGGTAGACATCATCACAGTGGTTGCCATGGTTCATCCTAGTTGCCCAGGATGGCCCATGTCAAGTTTTGGCTAGAATGAAGCCTGCCATATCATTGTTTCTGCATTCCATACAATGAGAATAAATGGAATAATACTTAAACAAGGATTAAATTATCTGGGGTCAGTGATAACAGCAGATGAAGCAGCATAGGGTATTCCCAAGAATAATCCTAGCAAAGGCAGCATTCTGTTAGATGAACATTCCATATAACAGATTAGTGTTCACGTAAATCAGAAAATGAGTTCTAGGATGTTATACTGCCCATACTGCTGCAAGCGTTTGAATCATGGATACTGAACACTAAGATTAGCTAAAAGAAATAAATGTTGAGATTTATGTGTATGATGTTATGCAGTTTAATAGTTTTTATGGAAAGTAAAGAGAAATCAAGATTGGTCATAATGATATAGCAATAATAATGGGAGATTTTAATGCAAAAGTAGGTGCAGGAAGAGCTGAAAATGAGAGACACGTTTTAGGAAAATTTGGATTGGGAAATAGAAATGATGCAGGTGACAAATTAATTGAATTTTGCACAGAAAATGAGTCCACCATAGCCAACACGCTTTTTAAACAACATCCAAGAAAACTCTTCACATGGAAGTCTCCGGACAGTGTTACAAAAAATTATATTTTAATACAAAGAAGATGGAGGTCAAGCATAACATCTGCAAAAACCCTGTGATACAGATCATCAGTTATTAGAAGCAGATCTGAAATTAAAACTCAAAAAGCTTACCCGAGGACCAAGGCTACTTTGTTTTGATCTCAAAAACATACCAGATGCATACAACATAGAATTTAGGAATCGCTTTGGGGTCTTGAAGTCTGTACAAGAGGAAATAACACCTGATGAACTGGCAGTACAAGCTAGAGATATCTTGATAACTGCAGCCAAAGATTTAATTCCGACCAAGAAAAAGCAACTTAAGCCATGGATTACATCGGACACGTTAGAATTAATAAAACAACGAAGGGAACTGAAACAGAAAGGAGATGAATCCGATAACAGCAGGATGAAGTATAAATCTTTAACTCGAGAAATAAGAAGGAACGCAAGAAAGGACAAAAAATCAATACATACAAGATTGCTGTACCAGAATAGAGCAATATCATAAGACTGGAAGAGATTATAAAATGTTCAAAGAAATGAAGTTATTGACAAGAAATGTTCAACCTCAATTGAATGTTATCTGTGACAAGATGGGAAATACCTTAACAGAATCTAGGCAAATTCTAGAAAGATGGCAGGAGTACTGCAGTGGAATGTATGATATGAGTGACAGTGAGGATATGAATGAGATACATGAGCCAATGACAGCAGAGACAGAACCTGAACCCTCATTAGATTAAATTGCTTGGGCTATAAAGAACCTGAAGAATGGTAAATCACCTGGATGTGATGAGATACCAGTTGAACTAATTAAAGCGGAAGGAGAAGAAAGCATACACTATATCATGCATTATGTAAAAAGATTTGGAAATATGGTATATGGCCTAAAGATTGGAAGAGAACTATCTTCATTCCAATACCAAAAAAGGGCAACCTGAAATTATGCACCAACTATAGAACTGTTGCCCTGATCAGTAATGCAAGTAAAATTCTACTAAAAGTCATAATGGGAAGACTTCTTAAGAAAATGGAAGAGGAGATTAATGTGGTTCAAGCTGGATTTAGACAAGGAAGAGGAACAAGAGATCACATATTCAACATGCGTTTAATAATAGAGAAGTGCAGAGAATTTAATGTAAACCTATTCTCATGCTTTGTGGATTATTCAAAGGCATTTGACTGTGTACAACATCAGAAACTTTGGGAAATCATGAGGAATATGGGCTTTCAATCACTTGTAGTACAACTCATAAAAATGCTCTATCTAGACCAACAAGCAGCAGTTAGAATAGATGGTGAGACATCAGACTGGTTTGACATCAAACAAGGAGTCTGTCAGGGCTGCGTGCTGTCACCCTATTTGTTTAACCTGTACGCCGAAAATATGAGAAATGTAAGGGATGATATAAACAGGGAGCCCTAAATATCGGCGGTCATGACATACCAGAGATTCGATATGCTGATGATACAGTATTACTATCCACAACACAAAATGGCATAGAAAACCTAATAGTCTCAACCCAATTGAATAGTGAAAATCACAACTTATATCTTAACATAGCAAAAACAAAGATAATGCATACAGACAAAACTACTATGGAGAAAGAAATGTACGTTAATGGGGAAAAATTGGAGGTGGCAGAAAATTTTGAATACCGTATTTTACGGAGTATAAGACACACTTTTTTCTTCCAAAAATTGCCTCCAAAATTCAGGTGCGTCTTATACTCGAAATTAATATAAAAATGGTAAACATTTTATATTTTTTTTAAATTGCTTAAAAATTAAGGTGCGTCTTTCCGTAGCGTCTTATAGTCCGTAAAATACGGTATCTTGGGTCACTGATTACCAACAATGGTGACTATCAATTGCTCTTCAAAGACTAAAACAACTGAATAAATTATGGAGTGGGACAGACAGAACTACAAAAATTAGATTTTTAAGAGCATGCATCTTTCCCATTGCAACATACGCCTGTGAGACATGGAAACTTGCTAAACAAGCTGAACAGCGCATAAATGCCTTTCAATATAAATGTTATAGACGAGTTCTAAGAATATCTTGGGTAAAGAAAAGAACAAATGCATCCATACTTCAAGAATTGAATATTGAAGAAGGTTGGCTATTAAAGACGATAAAACAAAGAAAATTGAAATATTTTGGTCACTTGAAACATCACGAAAGTTTGGAGAGAACAATAATGGAAGGATATATATATGCCTAGGAAGAGGAAGGCCAAAGAGAAGATGGGTGCAGGATGTGGCAGATGATCTCCAGATGGGTGTATCAGACGCGGGACATCTTGCTTATGATCGAGAGGTTTTCCAGAAGGTTGTTATGGCAGCGAGGTTCTACAAAGGACATGCTACTGAATGGATGAATGAAAGAGAAATCACATTTTAATTCTTATTTATGGTATATTTCGCCGGTCTCCCTGGCCTAAGGTTTTACGTCTTTATCCGTAATCCCGTAAACTATCATGGGTAACGTGATGTGCGCGAGAATCGGTAGCAGTTCTCACTGCGTCGGTAACTTATGGGGTATGTGATCCGGTCACTCAGAAAGCAATGGCAAAATGCGTAATCTTGCCAATAAATCAACAATCAGCGATGTCCTGTAAAGGATACACGAACAAAAACATACATGGTATATTTCATGTATTAGGGATGTTCATTTGAAATCCATTACAATGGCTTTATTACAAAAGCATGAAAGAAACAACATTAACAGGTGTGGTAGAATTAACCAAAGCATTCATTTTGAATGAATTATGCACCATGGGTTGGTCAGAAGAAGTTGCCGTAGGCATTCAGGCGAGCATCCCATTGCTTGGCTAGGCGGCGAATGCCGTCCGCAAAACAGGATTGTGGTTGCTCACTGAACCAAGTGTTTACCGCATTCATTACGTCTGCATCTGTGTGCAATTGTTGCCCCGTGAGAGCTGTTTTTAGAGGTCCGAACAAATGAAAATCACATGGTGACAAATCAGGACTATAAGCTGGATGTTGCAGAATTTCCCACTTCTTCCTTGCTAATGCTTCCTGCACAATCTTTGTGACATGCGGACGAGCATTATCATGCAACAAAATCACACATCAAGAAAGCATGCCAGGTCCTTTATTCTTGATGGCTTTTCACAGCTTG
Organism: Cepaea hortensis; assembly: GCA_963921405.1. Lineage (NCBI taxonomy): Eukaryota > Metazoa > Mollusca > Gastropoda > Stylommatophora > Helicidae > Cepaea > Cepaea hortensis. Next base: position 203,711,858 of record OY992876.1, read on the forward strand.
CCTAGTGTTTGCAAGTAGTGGGTAGAGTTGATGTTGACACCAGGTTCTTTAAAGTCAGCCAACAATAGCCCTTCGTGGTCAAAAAATGCGCTCAGCATAACCTTACCAACGGAAACCTGTAACTTGAATTTTTTGGCTTTTGGTGATCCAGCATGCTTCCATTGCATGCTCTCTCTTTTGCTGCTCGGCTCAAAGTGGTGACACCATGATTCATCTCCTGCCACTATGCGGAAGAGAAATGCATCACCTTCTACTCTATAACGCATGGTTCAAACACCATCCCATTCGTTCCTCTTTTTGGTGGTCGGTCAACATCCACGATACCCACTGAACACACCTTCCGATATAGCAAATTCTTACGTACGATCTTTTGAATTGACACATCAAATTCTTTCGCTAGCGAACGTATGCTTCGACAATGGTTCATCTGTACTGCTGCATCAGTTTTGGCAATGGTTTTTTCTGTTGCAACAATATGCGCTTGGCCTGGCCATCAAAGATCTGTCGTTAACTGACGTCCTTTCCAAAACATTTGTGCCCAGTCTGTCACTGTTGTCTTCGACACCATTTGTTACCGTATGCTGCCTGCATTCTTCGATGAATGTCCACTGTCAACATCCTTCAAATGAAAGAAACTGAATCACTGCTCTTTGAGCTTCTTTGGACGGATTTTGTATCAACCCTGCCATTTTCTCAATGATCAGAAACAGAACCTATGCATCATGGGACGATAAGCACATGCTCTTTTATTCATTGCTCAGTACTTATCACATGACTATGATATGATCATGTTCAATGTACGCAATTACACGCGGTGCGGCACGAACGGATTTCAAATGAACACCCCTTACATATATTGTTCATTATAAAGTTAGTTCACTTAACATTTTTGCATGTTTAAAATGTTACATTGCTGTTATTATATGAATGTCTATTTTCTTCTGAGAAGTTTGCATGCGAATCCAGGAGATTATGCCTGGGGACTGAGCGGACTTGATACCATAATTTCACAGGTGAAGAGACTGCTTATAATATTTTTAATTCATGTCATGTCCTTAACACCTGCTTTATTTCTTTAACATTCATTATGTGTGACCGGATTGTCTCAACTGATGATTCACAATACTTATCTGTGGGTATCAAGTCCAGACACTTCACTCTTCTCATTTGTTACTGTTGTGTTCTTGATTTCTTTTTATGTAGTCTGCTATGCTCCTTCTTTGTTCCTCTCTTGAAGGAAGTGTGTGTTAACTTGATATGCACCGCTCTAACTCAGTGTTTCCATCTTCAGCACTCTATTATCCTTGCCATTTAATATATTATTCCTCTTGCTATCAATGTGCCCTGTATCTAAACCAGAGGATGTATGATGTACATTTGTGGGTATAAAGACCAGACACTTCTGTTTTCTCATTCTTTTCAACTATTGCAGTCGTGATTTCTCTTATATAAGCTGTTTGCAAGTATCAACAATCTTTCAATTACAGAAACGGGCCCCGAAACTATTGAATAAATCACACACAAAATGAGAAGTAGACGAGCTTTATTAGAACATGATCACCAGTAACAAAATGAATATTGTGGCCAAAGCCTTCATCAGTACACAAATAAAAACACATCAATACAACTAAATGAAAAAAAAAAAATTTTTCCTACATTTCCATCCTGTTTCAGGATATTGTGGTCAACATCAGTATCTTTCAGCTGTATGTTGATTCCTAGGCTAGATTACGCTCATCAGCACGCCACGACTTTCTGAGCGACCGGCTCCATACTCTCATAAGTCACTGGTGCGACTCGACCCACTTCCAATTCTCGTGCACTCACGTCAACCACGAGAGTATTCGGGATTACGGAGAAAGCTGCTAACCCCTCGGCCAGGGAGCCGGCAAATGAAAAATACTACAGATATCTCTCTCTCTCTCTCTCTCTCTCTCTCTCTCTCTCTCTCTCTCTCTCTCTCTCTCTCTCTCTCTCTCTCTCTCACTGTTTGTGTGAGTGAGAGAGAGAGAGAGAGAGAGACATGTTGGGAGAAGACAGAGGGTCCAATTAGTAGTGGTCTCTGTAAATATATCTTGTATAGTAGATAGACAAGATAAAGGGTACGATTTGGCAAAGTTTTTGTCTAGAGGCATATCAAGTGATATAGAAGAATCATTCCCGCATAACCCTTTTAAGGAACCAGTTTTCCTGGCTCAGAACCCCCACTGTGAGATTCCCAGATCTAAGACCAAGTATCTACACAGAAAATTTATAAAAGAAGGAAAAGGTCCCATCAAAGGCCATAAGGAGATCTGGACTATTCGCCCCTGTACAACCGAGGAATTAGTTCTCTCATCATAATGTTGTCAGTGTGCTTTAAGTCCACCACATTAGATCGTCCCTTAATTTTGTTTTTGTCAAAGTGACACATGTCATTTGTACCTTTAGACATTAGGACTTTAGGATTCAACAGTAGTATTCATAAACTCAACAATAACTGTACTTAACACCTGTTGAACAAGACATCTACATGACAGGTTCTTGACAAAAGTTGGACATACATTCACATGGTGATGGTTACACCAACAATTGAACAAGACATACATCATGAGATATACTGGACAATATTTCTACACAATCTTCACATTTCATTGACATCAGCAACAGTTGAACAAGACATGCACCAGGAACTGTACTTGACTACTGCTGGACAGGACATTACACAATAATGTACTTCACACCAGCTGACCAAGACATTACAGGGACATGTACTTCAAAACTGTTCATAACACAATCTTTTATTGAGCTGACTTTAGGGGTTGAGAAGATCCATGTTCTATCTCAACAATTACACCTCGAAAAAACAATCATATGCAATGTGAGTATGAAAATGGAAAAATGAGTACATCCTCCAAAAACCCCACCACAGACACCCAATCTCAAAACTCTCCAACTCTCCTCCATCACACACTTCCTAACACCTTAACATAGCATCCTTCGATGACACCGGAGAACAGAATATCACTCGTGGGGCAATATAATCATATGCACTGTCCTGTTAATATCATCCCACTGCCATCAATGGACAGGGTAGGAGGAATTTCTAGGTAACGGCATGATCAGCCCTCATCAAGTTCACCATCTCCTGCGACAAAGTATGGGAAGGAATGTCTATGATAGTCCCTTGTGATGACAAGACTGCCCAAGAAGCTGACACTGGGGTCTTCAATTAAGTTCCTAATGATAGGAGGTAGGAACAAAATCCCATATACTGCAGCATCTCACCTTGCAAGTCTGACCTCACCCAAGTTTCAAGTCTCACCAAACAATCACTGTGTGAGCACCATGCTGGGTGTTCCCGAAGTCTCAGACGAACAAACCACTGCAGGATTACATCACCAGGTTTCTTCGAATGGGGATAACACCAAGAGACTTGTTTCAGCTCCCGGATGATAATAATAATAATCCAGATGATGGAATTGAATCACATAGAACTATTTTTCTCCCATTGACTTTCAGCTGTTAGGGAGCTGAGGTAAAAACTTCCTGAGGAATTCTAGGAATAAGGTGGGTGTTTCATGGGGCACAGGATTAACTCTCCATGAGCCTGACCGAGGCAAACTGTAGACAGGGGTCATCTTTATAATAAAGCATTGTTTTCCTGCATTCCAAGACAGGGTTAACTAATGTAGACCAATCCTGGTTCCTGTTCATAAACAGTGATTCTCAGTTGTCTTGGACCAAGGCATGTCATGTCATGAAGATAAAGGCTTGCAAATCAGCCTGTGGTCTTCTGTGGTTATCCCTGGATTTCACCTGTTCTCTGTTGATATATAAAGGGTACAACATTCGCTTTACATGTGTTCAAAGACAATGTTATATCAAACATCAACCTACACAGATGGAAATGGGGAGTTGAGGGGAGGGTGTTGACCAAACACACCTCTCCTTGCTGGTGATGGAGTGTATTCCACTCTGATGGACTGTGGGTGATGTGTTTTCATTATTCACCCCTATTTGTGGTAGTCACAAGCCCATATGCTGAGACAGGGGTAGCTTAACACAATTACAAGCATTTTATATGTCTAGGTTCTTACAATGTTTAAACCACAGTAGACTTGGGCACAATGAGAACAGACACAATAAACCTGGCATTGTAAGGCAAGCAGCTTGAGCAAGCATTGTGAAATAGCAACATGAGTAGGCATGGTGAGGCAGATGGAAGATAGGCATCGTTTACAAATGCAATATGTAATACAATGTAACTAATGGCAATTACACAGTGAGCAGACCAATGGGTGGTACTCTGTTACATGGATGTCCTATTCCATACACACTCACACAGCAATGCCAGACCTCACCCCTTTCAGACTAGACTCGGCTCACAAGTACATCATATCATCACCATCATCACGTGCTCTTCCCCCACTGAGTAATGTCCCTATCTACTACAGTAGGTAAAAGAAGCAAAATTGCATAAGCAATTGTTCACATATGTAACAAAGCACATATGGAAAAACATGTTTTTCCTGGTAAATTTGCATGAGCCATACAATATATTCAGCCAACTAAGACACTGGTTCGAACACACATTGTCCTTTTAGGAACTAGTTCATATGACCCCAAACCATTGTTGCAAAGGAACCAGTGCATAACGTCAGAGAGAAATTGCATCCTAGGCAAATCCATATGAATGCTTTTTGGCAATTTTCCTGAGCGTAACATAGTCACCAGAAATTACAGAAACTTTGTAATTCTGAAGTGCAATGCAGTCCTGCAAACATGGATACAATAAGCATCTTTCCTTTAACAAATATGAGAGGTACTTATGAAATTACCATCTCACTCACCCAAACATTCTCAGCAATTATAAGGGAAACGTTACATGTTGCATCACACATTCTGATCCAGAACTGCCAAGTGTAAACTCACAAGAGCAGTGTACATTTGGTTAAGAATGGGTCATGATAGACATTCGTATTAGAATCTAGAATGCAATAAGGTTTGCGAATATGCATTGTGTGTAATTTACAATCATCAAGCATATGCAACCAGTCACAAATGGGGAATGATAGGCAATTGGAGTATACAGCGTGGAAGACCTGACAGGTTGAAGAAGCAGTATTCAGAATACTTTCACAATGAAGTTCGGATTTCACTTTCACATTTTCTCATAAAAATACTCCTATATTCTTCTCTTTCGCTCACTAGGCATAACCACACATTTAAATATGTTTTAAAGTGGTACCTGTTATCCAGAGAACAATATATTACGGAATCGTTAGGGGTTATGATCACCACATCACAGATAGCGACTGCTCTGGGTGGAATTCGAGTTTCAACTACCAGATTTTGAATTTGGCCTAGTGGATAGCGTCCCCCCCCCCCCCCCCCCCCAAGCGATTAGCCAATCAAAAGACGGGCATGTGCCTTTTCTTTTCCCTGCATCGTTCTAGAATCTTCCATGCTTATCAGGATGGATTCCGTTCATGATTAGGAACTGATCCACCATGTCACTATATGTATGTGTGTGTGTATATATATATATATATATATATATATATATATATATATATATATATATATATATATATATATATATATATATATATATCCAGTCAACTCCAAAACTTGGAATGTGTGTGTAAATATTACTAAAACAACAGTGAGCGAGAATAGAAAGATTTATGTCTTTTTTTTTTTTCCAACAGTTGTCAAATCGCCAGGAAGAAACAGGTGCTCCCCCAGCACAGAAGGATAGAATAAATAGCTTGCCACGAGTTAGCATTGAGCAGACCCATGTTGGTAAGTGTTGTGTGGTCACTGTATGAACTAGTACCTTAAAAAGTAAATGATTGTTGGTGAGTGTTGTATGGTTGCTGTACGAACTAGTGCATTAAAATGTAAATGATTTATATCAGTTGATTTAAGCTCTTGAAAAAAATTAGGCCTCTGTAGTTAAGTCGCCAGTTTTGCGAGACAAAGGTCGTGGATTTCACCGAGTCATATGGAATAGAACCTGGTGCAATGAAGTCAATTCTCTTGCCTATAGCCTTTCAAGCTTATGAATTTAGTAAGCAATTACACTGGTGATCTGATGGATAAACTATTTTGTAAAAGTTGGTTTAAATTAATGGATTTAATCAGCTTTTACATGTGTCATCTTAGGATGAATTATTTTATACCAGTTGGTGTTGGCTCATGAATTTAGTCAGCTTTTATATTGGTGGTCTGATGGGTAGATCAACTAAGTTGCTCCAAGTCCACACATTTAGTCAGTTTTTTTTTTTTACATTGTCATCTGATGGATAAATCAACTGATTGGTTGATGTAAGTTCACACATTTAGTCAGTTTTTTTAAATTGGTGATGTGATGAGTAAATCAACTAAATTAGTTGGTGTACATTAACACATTTAGTCAGTTTTTTCATTGTTGATCTGATGCATAAACTACATAATCTACAAAAGCTGCTTTAAGTTCATAGGTTTATTAGTGATTACACCTGTGACTTGATTTATTAACTATTTCATAATATATGTTGGTGTAAGCTCATGTATTTCATCAGCCTTAGCATGTGTATCCGCTGGTATAGACTTAGGTAGCCTCAGTTCATTTAGCATATGTTAGCACTATGAGCTGATGGATACAGTAGCAGTTCTATTTTCCAGAGTTGGATTATAATAATAACAGGACCATTTTACACACCTTAGACTCATTGGACATATGATGCCAACCCTAGCATATTTTTACAGTGTATTTTTTGCGTAAACATGATCTTGTCTGTTGTGAAGAGCCTTTCAAGTAATGGGCATTTCACCTTGAACTCGGGCATAAATAAGACCTGTAAAATTAGGTGGTTGGTTGTATGTTTGGATGATCTAGGGCCATCTGTGACCTGAAAAGGGCTTGCATCTATTAGGGTGAGGCTTGTGTAGAGACACTCCTCCCTACCTGGTACTGAAGTACCATCTCAACGGAGACTGTTGCAAAGATCTTCTTTCCCTCTCCTAGCACAGTGACCAGAGGAGTGTACAATACTGGAACTGCAGAGATCATGACAATTCTTAGAATTTTAAACTAAAAGGGGGAATCCATTCTCTGGTTGGGCCCCATCTTGGAGAGGTGCTTCAAGATCATTACTGTCTTTTCATCATTCATTACATTTTTGGTTTGTTTGTTTTTTTCTTATACGTGATATTGTTTGCTTACACTGGTTTTCCTCCTTATCCATTACATTTTTGCTTACACCATTTTTCCTCCTTACTCTTTACATTGTTTTTACACTGTTTTTCCTCCTTATCCATTACATTGTTGCTTACACCATCTATTTTTATTTATTCATTGTTTTATATATTAACATTTTGCTGCTCACTGTTTATCTTGTTTCTCTTATCTTACATTCTTGATTACACTGTTTGTTTTTCTTTATTTCATACATTATCATAGTTTGTTTATTTTAATTCATTGAATTGTTGCCAACACTTTATATATCTTTATATTGTTGCTTACAGTATCCATTTCTCTTTATTCCTGTCATTATTAATTGCCCTTTGTTTTCATTTTGTACATGCTCACGACAAATCCCACTCATTTCCTGGGCGTGCTCTTCTTGCAGACAATACTATCCAGTGCTCAATATGTACGGATGACTTTGAGCTGGCCATGGAGGCAAGGAAGCTACCCTGTGACCATCTGTATCATTCAGAGTGTATAGTCAAATGGTTAGAAATGGTAGGTAAGGCTTTACCCTGTTGGAGGATGTGTGATATGTATTTGCAGAAGTAGTTTGTAAAGATAACTCCGTAGGTGTAAAATGGAAAGGGTGTTCCAGATGGAGTACAGCATGGCTATCGTGTTCCACATGTCTTCTCAGGACTCCCTATCAGTAGAACAGCTAAAAATCACAAGGAGCCATGCTAGGAGAGTAGGGAGTCTAACAAACCAAAAGAATATTGCGTTTGGCCAAGAACGAACGAACGAACAATCTTTATTTTCAAAGGGTTAAGAATTGGGCACGCAGGCCCGTCTGACATTCTGCCCTTCTTCTCTAATTCCTCTCATACATTATTTCATTCAACATAATTATGAAGCTAATCTTAGACAACAAAAGAACAATAAGCATTAATACACATGGAAAATAATCAATAATACATGACTCACTGAGGCAATGTTTAACATGGGCATTATAAATACCTAAGGAAGATATAACGTGCCATACGTATGGGAATGTTTATTGGCTATTGACTTAGAGGACGCATATAATAGAGTATCTTTCGAGCACTTGATGCAAACTCTCCTCAGACTGAAAGTGCACCCTCACCTTGTACGATGGACAGCTGCAGTTCTGCTCCAAAGGAAGGTGGTGCTAAGATGCGGGAGTTGGTCTTCTGAGCCGATAACGATATGTCCAGGATTGCCGCAGGGTTCACCACTGTCACCAGTACTATTCAGCGTGTATACAGTGCCGATCACTGAACAACAGTTGGACGGGAGGGGTAGGACTCATTTGCTGACGACATTCTCGAGTATCGACAGGGTCGAGATAGACAGGCGGTTGCCAATGATATGCAGGGCAAACTAGATCGAATTTCCTCATGGTGTGCTAATGCCGGTGCCCTTGTCAACCATGCAAAGGCATCTATTACATGGTTCTCCCTAAACAACCACATTGTGAACACAAACCTGCCGGCAGTAAGAATGGATGGGAGCATTTTGAGTAGAACCCAGTCAATGACATATCTTGGCGTGAGACTTGATCATAGCCTGTCCTTCAGAGATCATGTCGATTATGTCATAACGAAAGCTCGAAAAGGTTTGTCAGCAATGAGAGTCATGGCGACTGCCAATATCGAGCAAAGACTGCTAATACTTCTGTTCCAAGGACTGGTGCTTTCACGCATCGAGTATGCCCTGGCCATCCTCACTGTCAGCCCTACACAGATCGGAAGACTTGAAAAGGTACAAAACGAAGCCGTGCGCATCATTTCGGGATGCACGAGAGACACCAGCTGTGTAGCAATGAGATACCTCTTTGACTTCCTGACAATGGAACACAGGATCAAGATCTGGAGAGATCATGCATACTTAAAAATAAGTGCAGATGAGCAGCACCCTCTGCATGACGCTATATTCAGAGAAAAGGGTGACAGGCTAAAGAGGGGCAAATCATGGATGGGTCGAGCGGAAGATGTCGTCAGACAGGTCTGCAGTCTTACCAGTATCAACCCCGGCAAGGAATGGGTGCCGGTGCCTCCAGCTTTTAAGTACACTTTCTCCTGCATTATCACACTCGACAGATGGTGCAGAGGGCAGAACCCTGCCGCTGTCAATGCAGAGGTCAACGCTCTCATCTATGAACACTCAGATAGCCCCGAAGTGCTCATCTATACAGATGGATCTGTTGTAAAGCAGCAGAGAAGTGCGTGGGCATTTACAGCCCGTTCAGCGGGCCAAACCGTTCAAGAATCCAGTGGTGCCCACTCTATGACCACAAGCAGCATGACGATGGAGGTGATGGCAATTACACAGGCTTTCATATGGCTGGAATCACAGCATTATACCAACGTGTGTGTACTAAATGATTTAATGAGCATGATTCAGAAGGTTGAAGCTGGATCTGTACGTAGACAGTGGACTGAGCCGCTGCGGAAGTCTGTTGTCCATAAAGTCACCTTCATCTTCGTCCCGGGACATGTGGGAGTCGAGGGAAATGAACGAGCTGATAAACTGGCTGGCTCTGAACCCCCTGTAGATGGCCAGCCCATGGATCATGCCGATGTTATTAACGTCCTCAAAGATATGGCGAGAACAGAGGACTTTGACGTCAGTGAATCCACATCACTGTCCAGGATGAAAGACTTGGGAGTAAGAATCGACACGGCCAGACGCGAGAGGTACATCAGGAAAACAAGGCACCTCGTCAACCAACACAGAACTGGCACTATTAGCCACCGGACGCTGATGCATATGCTGGGGGGAGGATCTGAGCACCTAAGGACATGTCCTGAGTGCAATGAAGATACCTGAACTGATATGTTTATTGGCTAGTTGTCGTTTGAGATAATTCACCATTATTTATTTTGTAGGGGGGCATGTAGTCTGTACTGAGGTAGTGTTCAAACAGGTTGCGACTGTATGTATAATGATTGGTGGTGTTTTTGATTTCTTGTGCCACAACTGAGTGGCAAAGTATGTGAAGCTTGTTTCTATCCTATGTTTAGAGACATGAAGTATATTTAGTCATTCGCTATGTCTTGCATTATATTTGAACAATGGCCAAAGGTAGCTTGAAGCATTTTGAAATAGGATTTTGTGAATTAGTTTTGCCTTATTAAAAAGTAGGTGTTTGTGGAGTGGCAGTAACTGAAGACGTTCATGTAGGTTAGAATTGTCGGTAAGCTTCTAACCATTGATTAAACGCACTGCCCTTTTCTGGAGTGAATAAAGGCCCTTGTGTTATTGATTTGGAGCATCCATCCCAGATTGTGGAGCAATAATCAAGAAAGTTTGAATCAGATGCAAATAATGGGCATGTGCATTGTCATGATGAAGCTCCCACTACCAGTAGGTCAGACAACTTGGACATGAACATACTAGAGTCAGGAGAACTGGCAAAAGATTGGGAATGTTTTTGGCGATGATGGGATGATATTCCACAAAGGACCTGCAACACGTGTAAACATACCTCTGAATGAAGTCTGGGTGGGTTTGCCTGATGGCGAGGAACGCTGGTAATAGGGGAAGCTAATCCACACGAAAAAATTAATCCAGTGCACTAGAAGTAGTTGCATGTGTACAGGCTATGCTTCAGTTCAAAGCGAGCGTGTGCAAAGAAAAAAACAACAACAACCGGCAACCACATAATTATAATCTGTGCAAACAGAATGACATGGAGAATATCATGTTAGCTGCCTTTATTTTCCCAAACGTACTTCTGGTATGCTTTTTATGAGGCTAATTAGAAAACAAAATTAGGAGTGTTTGGGCTACTGTTAGTAAGCCTAATGGCTTTGCTGCAGTCCCAGAATTGTATGATATAGTGAGTTGAATGTAACTACTTTGGTAGTCACATCAGGTTACTCAGTCCCTAGAATGGTATGAAGTTTTTTAATCTGTCACTGCTACATTCCATACTTGTAACATGCTCATAAGTTTATTCTTGGGAAGATAGTGATGGTTTCTCCTTGCCTTCTACACCAACATGGGTAGTTTGTGCCTCCACCTTTCAGCTCTAGAGCATTTCACTTAATGCAGTAAATACTCGTTCACCTGAATTGCATTTGTCACACTGTTGTTGTGTGTTGAATGTCCTCTAATGTTAGTAAGTGCAGTTCTGAGTCACCTGGTTAGCAGAAAACAATATTGCCTGATCTTGGTCTACCTGAAGTTTATTTTTGTCATCATCATGTGCCTGCCTGCTAGAGTAGGCGTCACTCCACAGATCTTGGCCCACTTAAAAAAGTCGACAGGGTCGACTTCATTGCACAGGGGTTTTATCTCACATGGCTGAGTCTCTTTACACAACCTGGAAGACTTCACACGAAGCATAAACTCCGTAGCTCCAGCGACTACCCTCACAACCCTGACATTAGTGATATTAAATGGCATTTCTGACATTCAATGATATTATTTTTATAATGTTTTTTTTTCCCTATCAAATGACTGCTCAGCATGGAACATGCCCTCTGTGTAGAAAAGACTTGAATAGAGAAGCCACCTCTACACATGACTCCGACTACAGCCAAAGCTTCCAGCAACCCACAGGCGAAGGTACTGATGCAGCTTCTTCCTCTTCCATTACTTCCACGGGACCTTCAACGTCGTCACCCTTTAGTGACCTGTGGAGAAATTAAATAAGTAATTGAGAGTAAAATATGGTGGGCACATCTGACACTACAGAGGCGATGTCCAATCGGTAAATATTTTTCTGAAACCTTTTCTGTGATTGCCAGTATGATGGTTGTGCTAGAGTGAAAGTGAGAAGTTCAGAATAGTCCCAACACACTTGATCAACCAGCAGTTGCGAGAAACAGATGTCCATGTTTAACATGCAGAATCAAACATTTGTGAGAAATATAATTCCTGAAGAGAAAAAAAACAAAAACACTAAGAGCATGTATATTTCCTATGGCAACATCTGAATGGCAACTTGCATATTGAACTGCTGGAGAGCACTTATGCACCTTTGAATACAAAGAAGAGTGCTACAAATAGATGGAAAGAGAACAAACATATATATTCAATAATAAAGATTTGTTATTAAGATAAATACAATTGTAGAAAATAAAATAATTTGGGCTTTCAAAATATGTATAATATATATATAATTTGAAAATCCAGAAAAGATACTTTTGGAGGGAGCTGTTCCTGGAAGTGAAGAAGCGAAAGACCATGTTATGGATGTAATAACAATGTGTTTGATAATTTACATATGTGAGCCGGTTCAGAAAGCAATGGCAAACTATTGAGCGTAATCTTGCCAAGATATCAACAATCAGCTGAAAGATGCTGGTGATGAGTGCAATATCCTGTAAAGGATATGCGTGGGAAAAAATATACTCGTGGTTATTTTGGTTATTTACTTTGGTTGGTTTGGTTATTTTCTTTTTCTAAAGTCCTTGATTTAGCATTTTATAATTGCTTAAAGCCACAATAAATCTTAGGGTTTATTACACTGTATATAATAGCTTTTTAGTATTTATCTTACATGTATAAGTATTTGACTGTTCAATAGCGACTACACTTGTAAAGAACATACATTGGAAACAACATACTGCCATAACAGTTGATAATGGAGTAGATTAATACCAGCCAATCAAGAGAGGTGTGCCACAGAGATGCGCAAAATCTCCAGACCTTTTCCTCCATATAAAGAGAACATATCATCATCACCAAGTGCCTTGCCAGCTTGTATAGGCGTTCCTGTCTCTTTCACAGAGCTTGGTCCTTAGTGTTGATATCTGCCAATGATAATCTTTCATGCCACCATCCCAGTCCATCCAGCAACATTTCTCTTGGTCTTCTCCTGCCGCTGTTCCCATTGATCGTTCTAGAAGTCACGAAGCTCTCCAATGCCGCTTTTCTCATCACCTGAGAACATATGATAATTTTAGCAGGTGTGGGAGGAATAGCCATTTGGAGGTGGGGGGAGGGGGGAGAGAGAGACATCAATAAGATATGCTATTGTGGCAGTGTAGATTGCAGACAGTGAACAGATCTACACAATTTAGTTGATGCTGTTATTAGGCGCAGTGAACAACTAAGCTTAGAATTAAACTATAAGAACTTTTCCTTGACTTGAAGACGTAAATTACAAGTGCCTCTGAAGTCAGAGTGGGATTGCCTAATGGCAAGAGTCACTGGTAATAGGGAAAGCTAATCCACACACAAAAATCAGAGTAGTGCACAAGAAATAGTAGTTGAGTTCAAAGCGAGCGAGCACAAATAAATAAATATACAGAAGAATAGTCACCTACAAGATGAAAGACAACCACAATGTAACATTCATACAAATAGGAAAATTCTTGAATTTGGTGAATCGGTATTCCTATCTAGGAACAATAACATCTGACGGAATATGCCTTTTAGATATCATAACAAACATAGTCATTGCAAAAGTAGCATTGTGCAGGAAGGAAGACGCACTCATTACTAAACAGCTGTTAACTGTTTGATTCTTTGGGCCTCTTATAGGAGGAAATAAGCTTGAAATTTAGTAACAACTAGTTGACTTGATGGGAAAAGAGTAAACAGCAAGGGGAAGACAACGAGATAAATACCACGATGGCCTGGCCACATGTCATAATCAGGACAAGAACACAGTCTGGTGATCGTGTGAGATGGCGAGCCAAGACGCCATATGACGTAGGCTGCACTTATTAACATGACAAATGATGATGATAAATAGTAGCGAGTCCCATCGTGCCGTTACCAGAAATGAAAAAAAAGGTGATATACGGAGTCACCGAGCGGTGACTCACCTTGTCCCGGAAAACGCTATCTAATTTACCATGCATTCTTTCGACGCCATTCATTCATTCATTCAAATATCACGTGACAACAACACACGTCATCCTCGGATTTCCAGGAAAGGTTTGCCTAATATTCCGTGCACAGCGGTTGGTTGAAATCATCGTGACCTTTTAAATAAATAAGAATATATTTCATACTTACCGTAATTAATTTTTTTTTGGGCGTTGTTCATAGAATTTAAACAATTATATATGTATTTTTGAATTCTGCATACAATTTTAAATATATCTGGAAAGTTTCATCGCTGATAGCTTGAAATGTGGATGAAAACAACATTTTCTGCGAAGATGTGTTTTTGTTCTTTGAGCATATCGATCGAACCGGCATGTGCAATTTGTAACACAATTCTGGCGTTGTCCATAGAATTAATTCAATTATAGATGTATTTTTGAATTCTCCATAAAATTTTTAATATATTTGGAAAGTTTCATCACTGATAGCTTGAAATGTGGATGAAAAACAACATTTTCGGCGAAGCGTGCCTTTGTGAATGGAGAAACGCATGGCCATGTGCCACGGTGACTGCGCATGCGTATATCGATCGCTATGGCACGTAAACTTTCACTTTTCAACACTCAAAACGTGCAATTTGACCTACTAAAGTTAAAGAGAACACAAGTTTAAAGATAATTAATAATTTATTTGTACACTTGTACTATTTTTTAATCAATTAACATGACGGAACATATTTTTGAAGTCAGTTTTCATAATCCGCCTATGACCCGTTTGGTTGAGACCTCGCACGCGGAGAAAACTGAAAACGGCACACTGAATCGTAAATAATTTTTTTCTGGTGCTTTCAATAGAAAACCATCAATTGCAGATGGATCTTCGAATTCTGCATCAAATTTTTCGGAAATTTGGAAAGTTTCACGCTAAACTTGCTTTAATTGATTGATTGATTTAGGAACCGACATCACAGCATTCGGGACATTCCCATAAGCGCTCCGTCCCCATCCTCAGCAGCCAGCGAAGAGTTCCAACACTAATAGTTCTAGTAGCAATCTGATTATATGTCCGTCTCGCCTTTCCTCTGAGCGTCGACCAGATCCCCTCGTCACACCTCGCTGTCTCATTCTTACCAGACTATGGTGATCCATCTGCTTTAATTATGGTTGAAAAACAGGCAAAAATATTACGATCATGAAATCCAAATCGGCGGCTTGACTATATAAATATCTTTGTAAAACACACATTGTGTCCTCGCTAGCATAGTCGTAAGCAGTCCGCCTGTCACGCGGGAGATCTGGGTTCTGTTCCTGGCTGGGCGTTTTTGTTTCTCTCCTCCCCCCCCCCCCCCCCCCCCCACAAAATTATTAGGTGATATAATAGAAACTATTAAATATTATGAACTAAAATATTATATAGAACAAAAAAACTGGA
This sequence comes from Cepaea hortensis, assembly GCA_963921405.1. Taxonomy (NCBI): domain Eukaryota; kingdom Metazoa; phylum Mollusca; class Gastropoda; order Stylommatophora; family Helicidae; genus Cepaea; species Cepaea hortensis. The sequence continues at coordinate 203,727,255 of OY992876.1, forward strand.
AATTTGTGAAAAAAGTGTGCTTTATGGATATAAGCGAGCTGCCGACTGCCAGGGAGCGCATCCCACAGAGGCAGCAGACTGATCGCGTATCGGAATCGATGAATCCAATAGATGTCTTTGTTTAATGTAAATTTTAATTGCCATATAAAATATCGCCCCTGAATCAGCAAAGTTTCATCGCTAAACTTGCTCGAATTGTGGTTGAAAAACAGATTTTCTGCGAAGATGTGACTTTGTGAATTGGAAACCCACGGGTCATGACGGCAGCACATATCGATTGCGCTACACTTTTCAACACACAAAACGTGCGATTTGACCTACCAAAGTTAAAGAGAACACAAATTTAAAGATTATTAATAATTTTTTGGTATACTTGTACTATTTTGTAATCATTTAACATGACGGAACATATTTTTGAAGTTAGTTTTCATAAGACCATTTGAGACAATCTCGCACGCATACCCACTTGTGGAGGTAATCGGACACACTGGAGAGCTTCACTTACGGGTGAATAGCATGAAAAATCGCAACTCATCTCACCTTCACAAAATTGTGAATATCTTCACTTATAAGTGACATACAGGCATCATTGAGGTACCATTAGATTTTGAATTTCAAGGCCTATCTACTGTCGCGGTCTCATTTGTAAATACTCAAAATTAAATTGATGATAGGGCTCGCTATAGTGATTTTCTATATAGGAATTTGTTCGCCTTTACTCTTATCGCTGCTTCTTTCCTTTCGTCGCTATAAGTGCGTCAATAGCTGTTAATATATTTCTCATTGTTGTTTGTGTGATATATTGCTTTGTGATCAATAAGTTTTATGCAATACAATTAAACCTTATGCAAAATCTGTCTCTGCACTCTTTGATCTTTGTAGTCTTCTCAAGTTTTGGCTTATGTCAGATACATCTGAAACATAAATACAAAATTACTCATTAAAAACATTTTGTTGCATTACAAGCACTGAGATTTAACTTCATTTCTTCTTCTGCTACATTTGTCCGGAATGTTGCTTTAGATGTAATTGGGTTGTGCCTGTTTACAGCAGAATTGTGATATTTGAACCTTTCGGCCGACACATCCTACTTCTTCAGGCATTTGTTAGCCTGGTTACCTTTCCGGTAACATCATTTAACCTCGAGAAGCTGTTTGACTATGTGGGTGCACAATGGACACACCAATTATATGCATGCCGCATATCCAGAGTAGTAAGGGAAGAGTTATAGACAGCGTAAATTTGAAGAATGATGAGGAATTTACTAAGAATAAAGAAGGAGGGGCTGTCATTTTTTAGTAAGCGCAAAGAAGGGGGTGCGGGGGAACATAATTTATGCATAATCGATTGGTATCTGCGGGCTGTTACCGTTTGTTGTATTCGTATCTTTGTTAAGACCGGTGAACATCTGTGAGCAAAAAGTTGATATTGCTCGTGTATAGTACCAGAAATAATGCTATATGTTGACAATGGAAAGATCAAATGCGTGTCTAATTGGTGCCACAGATGCATTGCAGATGTCGCCATAACCGATACGGTAGAGTGTGGCGGGGTATTGCCAATGTGTAACTGGGGTATCTAACTGGTCTGATTGGGACCCTAGGCCCCCTCATTTGGAGGTGTCAGGATCGAATTTCTGTGCATTTTTGTTGGCAAGATTACCAGTCGGTTGCGAGTGGGGATGTCTAGTTGCTGCCATTGCGCTTGACAGGTTCGAATCTCACTGTGTGGTTGGGGTAGTGTGGTGGTGGTCGAGTATGTAACGATGCTAGGTGGTGGCATAGGCGTCATTTGAGGTTTAAATCACGCTGCTGGTCGATAACGATGGTCACCCTAGACGAGGTCCTTTTAAATGTTGACTAAGGGTTCTCCGCATTGTCATTGTAGGTGTTGGGTTCGAATCTCAGTGCATTTTCGCTGTTAAAGATTACCGGTCGAGGGGGTGTCTATTTGGTCAGAGGGGTTTCATCAGTGTATAACAGTGGTGTTTAGTTGTTACCATTGCGCTTGGCAGGTTCGAATCCTACTGTGTGGTGTGGTAGTGGGCGAGTGTGTAACGGAGCTAGGTGGTATCATTGGAGGTTCAAATCATGCCCCTGGTGGATAACTATAGCCAATATAGGCCCAGGCGGTTCGAATCCAGTTGTGTCACTTTGCCTTCTCCTCAGAAACCTTAGTTCCACTGCCAGCAGATTCAGCGTGACGGCTCAGTGTCTTCACATTCATACAAAAGTACAGGTTCTATGTAGCACTGCAACAATCTTTTTCTCGTAGCAATTGACATCTTTTTATTGGTCATCTAAGGGCTTGCGAACACGGTTTGTGAGCCCATATACCCGGGTTTGAAACAGCGGTGCTGGTTTTTTCGAAAAAAGGTATAGGAGCCGGTCGTTCAGAAAGCAATGGCAAACTACTGAATGTAAAATTTGCCCAGGAATCACGAACAGTGAAAATGCTGGGGTTGACTGCTACGTCCTGTGAAGGACATGCAACTTAATTTTTTTTTATGTTTTTCATCTTGCAAAAGGTTATCTTCGCCATGGCGATTCTTGTTCTAATCTCTTCAAGGCATCTCCCATTAGTTGTTATGACTGTTCAGAGATACTTGTTTCTATTCACTAGTTTCAGAATATTCCAATTTACTTGTATATTACATTGTGGTATTTCGTTCTTCCTAGTGACGATCATAATCCGTGTCGTTTTATAATTTAATTCTAACCCTAGTTGTTCACTGTGTGCAACAACCGCCTCTACTAAATATTATAGATCCTGAGCAGTGTCTGTTGATTACATAAATTGTTGTTGTTGGGTGAAGAATGACTTGCGCGATGACTTGGATTAAAGTGAGGAAGAGTATAACATAAATTATATGAAGGCAGTTGACAAGTTAAATTAGATGAAGACATTTGACTAGAAATATTTAATAAACCTACGAAAAAAACAATCTACCGGCATGAGAAAATCATATAAGTATGTTAATGTCAGTTCCTGTGAACATATTTAGCAGAATTATTCTGAATATTATATGAATATTTACAATCGGAAACACAAAGGACTAAAACAATTACTAATAAATAATAAACATTCATTAATTGGTGCCCATGTAGTTCACCCTTGGTGTTCATGTCTCCTTCGACATTTAGTATAATGCCTGAAGTCAAATTTGCGGCTGCAAAATATGTTTTCATAGCATATGTTTATTTGAAGCTATATACATGTGCTTTTTAAGGACAAATTTCCTCATGGCGCAGTTTACAAATTTCAGATATCACTTTCTTTTGTTAATTCTGCTCTTTCTCCAACATACAGTTCACTCTTATATTCATTCTACCTGTGTATCATGGCATCTTCTTCCAATAATCTGTGTTCTGTTTTTATATTTTTTTAAAAATATTTTAGACATTCTGTGTTTATTGTTATTTTTCTGATGTGGGCTCACTATGTTCAGTCGTCTTTCTGTACACTCTAATGTGCAAGTGTCTCACTATATTTTGTAATGTTCAATTGTCTCTCTATTTAATGGTATATTCAAGTGTCTCTTTAATGTCTACAATATTACATTTTATGTCTACTCACTGTTCATGTATCTCTTTTAATTCCGACAATGCTCAAAATTGTCTTGACAATTTCTTTGTTTATAATAATACTTCTTGTATTCTTTATGTTCAATTTTTCACCAGAGACAATCAAAAAGAGATGTAGATTTCTATAAAAATTGGAATGAGTATAGAAACGGCTTTGGAGATCTGAATATGGATTTCTGGATTGGAAATGACATCATTCATGCCTTGTACCAAGAGGTATGCCTTACTGACGTGTCAGCTGTGTTTAACATTCTCTGGGCATGTCTGACTGTCTACAACAAGATACATCATATGTAGTTATTTATTGGCGTTTGACATATAATGACAGGTTGGTTTGATGGTTGGTTAGTTTGCTTGTCGGAAGGTTGGTTGGTTGGTTGGCTTGTCAGAAGGTTGGTTGATCGGTTGTCTGGATGGTTGGGTTTTTGGTTGGTTGGATGCATGGTTGGTTGGTTGGCTTGTCGGAAGGTTGGTTGGTTGGTTGATTCATAACTTCTCTGGAAGACTGAGTCTTAACTCTTAAAGTCCGATGCACTGGCTCCATGTCACCTAAACCCTGAGAAGGGATTGCATTATCAAAGAGAGTCCGATCGCTAGCCTCAAAACGACGTAACACATCTAACTTCACCTCAAGAGTAATACTTTTCCTGGTTCTCTTACAACCAGACACACTATCAGCACTTACTATGTGCTTTGAACTCATAATTATGGGTGATTACTCGATAAAATCTGGGAAAACGCACTGCACAGAATGTAAAATTGTGACGTTAACGCAGCATAGCAACACAGGTGACGACGCTATAGCTGCGACGTGAAGTTATTTCCCATTCTGACAACGACGTTATAGTGAAACGACGTAAACCGAAGCGACGTATAGCGGGGCCTTCCTGTACTTAAATAAGTCTTTCACTTTATATGTCAGAAATAGAATACTAAAATTGCATATAGTACCTGTTCTTCTGTATGACAGTGAATCTTGGAATGCGAAAGATCAAATTAGGAAGAGCTTGGAGTCAACAGACGATGGTTTTTGTGAAGAATGCTGCGAAAATTTTGCACTGCCAGCAACTAATATCGAATCCCTGGAAACAATAATGAATGTATAACATTATATACGCCTGTGAGAAAGATAAACATTGATATTTGTTCGTGTGATGGGAAGACATTGGAAAGCACCACATGCCTGGAAATATCAACGGTAGAAAAGACCAGTGGTAGCCGAGAGTAAACCCTACCAGATGGTCTAAGGCGCTGGCATGGATGAATGGATATCTTCAACAGAACTGATCATGAATGCCAAAAACTTACATATGTGAAGATGAACGTCAATGCCAGTTGGCAGGGCACATGATGTTGATGATGATGAATATATTATTGCCGCAATTACGGTCCGATGTGTCTGTGTCTTTATTATTTGATACATTAATATACATTGTTGAAACCTATGTTGCTATTTCAACGGCTAGGTAAGAAATGTGTCCATATTGTTACAGTTGTGTGTTTAGTTGGATGATGAACCTGGCTAATGAATACATCTTTTCATGGGTGTCTAGATGGCCGAATTACACTTATTCCTTCAATGAGGCATTGTCATTTGGAGGTGGTAGGTTCAAATTCCGAACCAGTCAATATAGGTTTCAATTGTTACATTCTTTATTGTGCACTTCAGTACTTGTGAATGGCCTCAGATGGTCCCCCAACAATACACCACACGTATTTGCATGATCTCTATAGTCGTGAAAACATACTACTTTTTTAACTGTTGACAAGGAGCCGCAGCAGCGGTTAGATGCTCGCATGTCAGCTGAAAGTTATTAATTCGAATCTGTATCCATGAGAGATTTAAAATTGACTGCCAAGACAACCCGGTCGAAAAATGGCACTAGGGAATATATTGCGGAAGGCAACTAGTGTGATGCTGACCACATCACCAACCGAGTGCCAATTTTTCCATACAACATATGGACTTTGCCCAATGCGCCTTCAGGAATGTTTAATAGTCCCTTATTTTCTTATTGTTTTTCAGTTGTGAACACACCTGCCGATTTATCAATTAGGTTTTGATAAACATAATGTGTTTACCTGTGAGAGATATGCGCACAGTTCTATCACTAGATACTACACATTATCTAGACTGTCACGAGGCTGTGCTTTTTATGTGTATTTAGACAATAGTCACGTAAATAAATAATTATATTGACATATTTAGGGTTACAGAGGCAACCCCAAGTGAATCAACAATTTATATTGATATTTTCAGGGTTACAAAAGCGAACTTCTTGTGAGTCAAGAATTATATTAATATATTCACGTTTACAACGAGTGTTACAAGAAACATGAATTATACTGACATATTAGGGTTGTAGCGAACTAGTCGGGAATCAAGAACTCTGCTGAGGTTTTCAGGGGTTTTCAGGGATACAGAGAACTTCCTGTGAACCAATATTTAGATTGGTATATTCCCGGCTACATGGAATCGCATGTCAAATAAGAAATATATTGGTACTTTTCGATGTTACAAGGAACTTCAGATGCATCAACAATTGTGTAGCTATTTTTAGAGTTACAACAAACATTGCGTCAATAGAGATTGTATTGATATTTGCATGGTTACAACGAACGGTATGTGAATAAAGAATTATATTGATATTTATCTTCAGGTTAAACGGACGCTATGTGAATAAAACATTGTATTGATATTTTAAGGGTTACAACTGACTTTGTGTGAATAAAGATTTGTATTGATATTTTCAGGGCTACAGCGAACTTAGTATTGAGATGATCTATCAAGGAAGACGGATCTATGCCCACTATTCCAACTTTTATGTGGCCAGAGAGGCTATGAACTATCTGCTTACAGTTGGCGGATACAAGGGGACAGCAACCGACTCTCTAACTTATCACAACAACATGTATTTCTCGACCTTCGACAGAGATAACGACAAGGATCCCTACAACTGTTGATGTGCACAAAGGCGCATGGTGGTTTAATAATTGTCGTCATAGCAGTTTGAATAGCCAGTGGGGTGTACAGGGTAACACTGGAGTTGTATGGTACACTTTGACCGGGTTGAATGCTGTCAGTTTTACAGAGATGAAGATCAGGCGAGGCTAGATAACAAGATAATTAAATTGTATGCAATAGTTTCTGATTAAATAACTGAATCCATATCTACTATATGTTTGTTTATCAAGGTATAATATGTTAACAAAGATTGTTCATGGATCAGATCCCTTGCAGAATGTGGCCCTCAGGCTGACCTGATGGAAAGACCTGAGATCTTTTGTCACTTGCCCTGACTCATGCATGTTTATGCCAAAGGTATCCTGTATGCTCTAGGTCAGTGGTTTTCAACCTTTTTGGCCCGTGCCCCCCGTCACCATATTTCCCCCCCCCCCCTTTGTATTTCCTCCCTAAAAATGTCCCCCTGCCCCTACACAGTATACATAATAATTGAAGCTAAATTTAATAGCACATACTAAAACAAGTCTAGACATCTACATAAAATGTGATTTGCGGATCTATTTACGTTATAAAATGAATTTCAGAAGGGTGATACGTACAGAACCGTAAAGTATGAAGGGAAAAACAATATCAAGTAATCAGTTCTTGTATTAACACAATCTAAAAATAATCTTAATTTCCCCCCCTGGAAACCCTAAAATTCCCCCTGGGGGGGGGGGGGGGGGGGAGATTCCCCACTGCTCTAGGTACTTCTGCCTCTTCTTCCAGGAACCACACCTACCATTACTGTGCTTCTTCGGCCATTGTGTCATATCATATAGCCAAAGTATGTCAGTGTCCCAGACATGAGACTACGGCACAACTGCTGCTAACAGATTAAAGTGCAATGTATGCCAATATGAATCTTTTCTGTGGCAACATAAACACTGAGTCATTGACAATTTCGCAATCAGAAAAGAATATGGCGGCTTTTGAACTTAAAAGTGATAGACAAATGCTTAAATATTGATGGCAAAGAAATAAATGATGAAATTAAAATTTAAAAAAGAAAGGAGCGCGCGCGCGCGCACACGCACACACACACACACACACACACACATACATATATATATATATATATATATATATATATATATATATATATATATATATATATATATATATATATTATTATTACTATCTAAAAGATCTTAATTTCGAAGTAAACTCTCTCATAAAAAGCATCATATCCCAGAAACTGGAAATAGTTTGGCCATATTATTCGTCACAGTAGATTGGAAAGGAAAGTGAGGGAAGGCATGTTTCATACAAGAGGAGGCAAGGTTGACCAGCATGAAAAATAAGACATGATAAGGTGTTTACAATATCATTAACATTCACGAGGCAAGGGACCGCGACAAAAGTGACTTTCTGCAAAGGACCTGATGAATAATACACAACATGAGCATACTTCTAACCCGACTGCGACATATTGGTAATGGTTTCGTTAGTGTTATTTGTTTCGTGGAATTGTGTGTTATATTCTTAATGTTGGCAGTGTCCGTCTGACTTCTTTTAAACACTCTTCATTGTTGAAACATTAGCAGTTTCTTCGTGTGTAATTGTATTTCTTATTGACACATGGTTTTCTCTGTGAACATTATGTAGACTACACCAGCAAACTGAAATGCAATAGTGTCAGAGTCAACGAAAGCACTGTACCCGCCATTGCGTGAAGTATGAAACAGACGTTATTGGCATTACGGAAATATTTATAACAATTTGCAAACAGAAACAACGCAAAATACTAATAATAATGAACATTTAATTACATAGTCACTGACACATTTAGTGTAAATAACCAAACAGGCAATAGGTAAAGCTAATCTCGCAAAAATCAGGCCCGCGCAATAGATGCAGTAGAACATGGACTATATTTGAGTTCAAAGCGATAAATACAGACACACATGCACACACAAACCAGGATTGGTATTATTGGAGGAAGATGCTATAATGAAGAGTTGGAATTAGTATAAAAGAGAATATAATGGGGAAAGTTAGTTAGTTAGTTAGTTAGTCGACAGATCATCCTCATTGCACATCGAACCATTCAGTCCATAAGTGCTCGGATCCCCTCCTCAGCAAATCCTGCAGCGTGTAGCGGCTAACGACGCCAGTTCTGTGTTGGTTTATCAATCTTCTTTGGCTTCCTGCGTAGTGTTCTTGTTTGGCCACACCTCTTTTAATTTGCTGCTCTTGCAGTCTGGCCATTGTTGTAGATTCACAGTCATCACTTGGTTCTCGCAAAAGTCTTACTTCTCGTAGAGCATTCAGAATGTCGGCCTGGTCCATGGCGCGTCCGCCCTCCACAGTAGCCTCACCTGCGAGCTTGTCAGCCCGCTCATTTCCTTGTACTCCCGCATGCCCTGGCACGAAGATGAAACTAATCTTTGCCAGTCGAGACCGCTCCAGAGGCAGCAACCATTCTCTTCGGATCGACCCCTCCTCTATCCTCTTGATCATGTTCATTGAGTCGCTAAGGAAACAAGCCCTAGTGAATGTCTGTGTCTCGAGCCATGTTATTGATTTACTTACTGCCATGACTTCCATGGTCAGGCTACTTGTGGTTTCAGTAAAAGCACCAGAGTCCTCCTTCACAATTCTCCCTCCGGCCTGAGCTATAAAGGCCCATGAGCTTCTCACATGTCGGACGACCGACCCATCTGTGTAGATGACCGCGTCACCGTCTAGCGAATTCTCGAAAATCAACGCTTGTACTTCAGCCTCAACAGCAGCCGGATTTTCTTGTCTGCATTTTCTGTCAAGTTGGATGCAAACTGAAAAGGATGTGCAGAAGTCTGTTGGCACTTGCACCCACTCCTCGCCAGGTTCTAAGTCCTCAAGTGAACACACCTGTTGAAGAATGTCTTCGGCTTGACCCATCCACGACCGTCCTCTTTTTAACCTGCTGCCCTTCACCTTCCTAATTTCACTATGCAGTGGATGTTGTGTGTTTGCGTTAATTCTGAGGTAGGCGCGTGCCCTGCAATCTTGTATTCTCTCTTCAATGGTTGGAAACCCAAGAAGGTAGCGCATCGCCCTGCATGCTGTATCTCTTGTACATCCAAGAATAATGCGCATAGCTTCATTCTGTATCCTTTCAATCCGTTCTATCTGCTTATGGCTGAGAGTCAGGATTGCCATTGCATACTCCAAAACAGACATGACCAACCCCTCGTACAGAAGACATAGATGGCGCTGCTCACAGTTTGCTGCCGCCATCACCCGCATCGCTGCCAAACCCCGCTTGGCCTTTGTTACCACCTGGTCTATGTGCACATTATAAGCAAGGCTTCGATCAAACCGTATCCCCAGGTAATTCATTGCCTGCGTTCTTTCCACCGTCTCTGAACACAGCATTACAGTTGGTGTTGGAGTGTTGACAATATGATTATTCAACGAGAACCAAGTCACTGTTGCCTTTATTGGGTTGACCATTGCCCCAGCTTCATCACACCAAGTACTTATGCGATTGAGTTCGGTTTGTAGTTCCACAGCAACCTCCTCTCTATCCTTCCCCTGACGATACACTAAAACATCATCGGCATATGACAATGTCCTGCCAGGTCCAGTGATCTGCTCACTGGTGATTCTCACTGTGTAGGCGTTGAACAGTACCGGAGATAATGGTGATCCCTGTGGTAGGCCAGGATATATTGTTGTTGGTTCCGAAGTCCAACTGCCACATCTAAAAACTACTTTCCGTTGGAAGAGGTCTGCAGCGATCCAACTAAGGAGGAATGGACTTATGTTTAGTTCGAGAAGCTGAAACATTAAAAAATCCAGTGGTACTCTGTTGTATGCGTCCTCAAGATCAATCGCTGCAGCAACGGTTTCAGTGCCTGAGTGGAAACCTTCATAGACATCCTGGGCAAAGACTGCTGCATTGGTCCAGGTTTCCCTTTTTGGACGGTACCCACCCAGGGTGGGTGGGAAAACACCTTGCCTCTCTAGTTGGCTTGATATTTTCCTGGCAATTACCTTCTCCAGCAGCTTGCCTATTGTATTCTGCATGGTTATAATTCGATATCCCTGAATTTTTTTTGGGTCTTTGTCAGGCTTCGGCAAGGGACTCAGATAGCTGTGTAACCATTCCTCCTTGATGCTAGCACCCCCTATACTGTTGTTGTACATGTCTGCTAGTTTCTCTAGCTCATTGTCGGTACAACTATTAATGTCGTCGTATCTTATACCATCAGGACCTGGAGCACTGTTTTTTGATCGTCGAAGCACAGCTTTGATTTCTTTCACTGTCACTGTGTCTTCATCCGAAGTGTCCTGGGCCTTGCATCTGTCCGAGGTGACCTCCTTGGCCAGATTTCGGCCTCCCATGTCTGTCTGGTTGCTTTGCTCAAGGTAGCGTTCAAAGAGGGCTTTGCCCTTGTCCTCGTCAGTCCTCTGCCAGATGAGGTCAGCACCTTGGAAGTCAGAAATGCTCTTATTCTTGACTACACCACTCATGCTTTTATGTAGTCGCCAGAACAATTTCAGTGACTTGTCTGTGCTTACTCTTTGACACACCTCTGCCCATTTTTCGCTTTTAACAACCTTGACCAGTTTTTTGAAGTAGCTTACTTTTGTGTGCATCTCTCTTTCTAAGTGCAAGCAGGGACTAGGATGACCAGCTCTGTTCTTCTTGGCATTTTGCCATCTCCTTACAGCACTACGCTTATCCACCCAAGCCTTCTCCACCTCGAAACTCCACCACGGTGGCTGCTCCCAGCTTTTTTTCCTGCCCTGAAACGTTCTGCGCTTGTCACGTCTTATTTTACTCACCACATCTTGCCCTGTACTGTCATACTGGAACGTCTTTACCTTTAGCTTGTGCCGCCTGGTTCTGCCTTTCTCCACCAGTATGCTGCACGGGTGGTGGTCGCTGCCATGGTGTCCTACGACACCCCATCTACACACTGTAGTGAGCGAAGGTGAAACTAGCGCCAGATCAATAGCACTGTCCTCATCGCCCGGACGGCTTGCTGTCTTGGTGACACAGCCACTGTTGTTACAAACCAGGTCGATGGTTTCCAGTGCAGTCTCGAGCTCCTCCCCCTGTGTATTGGATGAAGTGTTTCCCCATGATCTGCCTTTAGCGTTGAAAGGAAAATATTAACATAAGAAAGTAAGTTAGAAGGTCCAGAAATTCTAAAAGAAAAACATCATGACGCTATCAAACACACGAAGAAAGGAAAATCAGCCTAGCCAGATTGAATAGAAGAATTAGCTATACTTGGAAATTGTGGTGAAGACATTGGTGAAGAACAGTATGGTTTAGTGGGGATGAAAGGTCCAAATAATGCAATATACACATTATGAACACTAATAACAGAGATCAAAAGAGGCACGTAAAGACTTATATTTGTGCTTTGTAGATTACACCAAGGCATTTGATAAAGTGAAACACGATGAATTGATTAAAATTTTAGAAGATATCAACATAGATGGGAAAGATCTCCGAATATTAAAGAATATTTACTTGAAACAAGTAGCAGCAATTGAAATGGGACATAAAGAGGGCAGTTATGAATAAATCAAGCTAGAAGTACGGCAGGGTTTTGTCTTGTCACCGGATTTCTTCTCTGCATATGACGAAGTAATAATGATGAAATCAAAGAGAAGCCAGCAATGCTAATTTGAGGTTGTAATATAAACCTTCTACATCATGCATTTATGTTCTATTTGTGACAGTTTATACAGTATTTGTAACAGTTTTCGCTGTCCGAGAGGCCTGTACAAAAGTATTGGACTTATGGCCATGGAAAATACAATGACTCACATGGAGGTCTTGAATCCTCATCCCCTTTAAAGTAATCTCCTTGAGACTGCACTCACTACTTCCAGGCACACACTACTTTTCAGTCACATACTACTTCCATGCACAGATGTCATTGTTGAAGGCATTTCAGTAAGGCTCACATAAGCCACATATACCTGACTGTTTAATTATATATATCTCTTCACCTAATGTTACATGCATCGTCATAATCCACATTGTCTCAGTAACCCATTAGATATATCTCTTCAACTAATGCCACATCCATTGTCACAATTCACATTGTTTCAGTAACCCATTAGATATATCTCGTCACCTAATGCCACATCCATTGTCACAATCTATATTGTATCCGCAACCATTTGTTCGCAACATAGACGAGCAATATCTCCTGGGGGTTTATTCTCGTTGGTCGCGGGATCCGCACTGTAGACAATGTCAGGCGGGGAGCCTGACGGTAGTACACACTTTTATAGGTCCAGACACTTAACAATGACAGATGTACACGCTCATACAGGTCCAGACACTTGGTATAAGGCATTCGGCTGAGTCATATGGCTGAACGCCTCTAAGTCAAATCCCTCGGATGTGAGGGGCTGGCCGCTACCCACCTCCTGCTTTTGGAGATTTGATGCTGATCCGCCAGCATCTGCAGCCTACCTTGTTCCAGACGTACTGTTTATCCTTTCCTCTGGAGAAAACAAGGCAAGGCCAAGAGAGGGATCATGCTGCATGGGCAACACATGTTCTCTGAATCCATGCCTAGGCATTGTGCAATGGAATTCTGGCCTAATTCCAATCCACATACTTTCATCTGTAAAGACAGCAAGGTGCCACTCACATCATGCAAATGAAATATTACTGATGATGAGAAAATGCAGATCTGCAACAATTGTTGAGCATTGTAGCAAAAGAGAGTGCAAAGATAGGAATCTCCTTGAATTTAAAAAAAATGGTTACATCAGTGAAGAAAAGATGTGAAAAAACAATACAAGGCAAAATGCTTAACGAAGTTGATAAATGTAAATACCTTGGAGCACTTATAACATCAGATGGACGATGCAAAACATAGGTTAAGAACCGAATAGGACAAGCAAAAGCAATAAGTTACAATCCTTGAATGTAAGAAATAGAGCACTGGAATGATATGTAGATCAAGTTTTGTGGCATGGCAATCTCCTAATATTATTTTAATTTCTTGTGATTTTATTTTAAATATCGCCATTTCTTCTACATGATAAATGTGTTGTATTTCTTCATCACTACTGCTTTCTGTTGGTATGCATAGTTTTATCATATTTATATTGTCTTTTATTTTGACCATAATAAATCAATCTGAAATACACCAGTAACTATTATTTGACTTAGCTGAGTTTTTTTTTTTTTTTTTTTGTTTCATCAACTTGTGGTCCTACTCCTTTTTCGTGTGTATCCCCTCCCGAATAAATTAATATGTGTTTGCAGTTATAATTTTAACATATCTTTTCCCCCTCATCTCACTTATGCCTAGGATATTCATTCTCATGTTTCCCATTTCTCTTATTACATTGTTCAACTTCCATAACTCAGCATTCTACGTTTCAATTTTAAATTTATTCATTTTAGTTTGTTTTGGTTTTGCCATCAGTAACTTGATGACGGTTTGGTGTCACCTGTGGCTTCATGACTGTCCTTACCGGACGAGGATGTCCTAAGACAGCCATTCACATCGCTCACTGGCTCTGATATATGGATACTCGTGAATTATTGGAAAGATAATGTGATGGTTTCCCTTTGACTTCCAATCCAAAACTGGGGCTTGGCGTTATACCTGTGCGGTTAACAAGCATTTTCGATTGTCAGGACAAATGAGTGCCCTGCTCTGCTCAGCTGCAGAGCTGTCCACTTATACTTGGTCCCCAGGGCTGCAATAGCCACACCATGGTGTTCTCTTCCATGGGCCATGATGGCCAAAACTCCCCAAAACTTTTTGAGGGCTTGATCCACTACATTCACATTTTTTTTTAAAAATAGGTGTGTGACATTTTAGTTCAACGCCCCGATGTTCGCCTTCAGTTATTGTGACATGGCCTATGACTTCCATTCGCATGGTGCAACATGGAAAATGCAAGCTATCAAAATATTTACATTAATTTGTTTGTTGGTGTTTTAGGCTCTTAATACAGTTAAAAGTTATTGAACGGGCTATAGAAGTAAACAAGGATGTACATCTTTGCTTTATTGACTACACAAAGGCTTTTGATAGAGTTAGACATGTCAACATGGTGGATATGCTTGCAGATCTACAAATATATGGGGAAGAAATTAAACATAAAAAACGAATTGGAAACAACAAGCTGCCATAAGGATTGATAATGAAGTGGGACAATATCAGCCTATTAAGAGAGGTGTTAGGCAGGGATGTGTAATGTCTCCAGATCTTTTATCCCTATACAGTGAAAATATTTTCAGAAATGTAGAAGACATAAATGGAATCAGCATTGGAGGACGAAACATAAATAACATTAGATATGCAGATGATACAGTATTAATTGCAGACAATGAGCAGGATGTGCAACAATTGGTAGATGCGGTTGTTGCACACCGTGAGCAGCAGGGGTTGGAATTAAATTGTAAGAAGACACAGGTTATGGTCGTCACTAGGAAGAACGAAGTGCCAAAATGTAATATGCAAGTAAATGGGAATATTCTTCAACAAGTGAATAGGTACAATTATCTCGAAACAGTCATAACATCTGATGGGAGATGCCTTGAAGAGATTAGAACATGAATCGCCATTGCGAAAGTAGCCTTTAGCAATATGAAAAACATACTGACCAATAAAAAGATGTCAGTTGAAACGAGAAAAAGAGTGTTGAGGGGCTACACAGAGCCTGCTCTTTTGTATGGATGTGAAACTTGGACAATGAGCAGTCAAGCTGAAAAATATCTGATGGCTGCAGGAAAGTGGTTTCTGAGGAAAATGCAAAGAATACCATGGACAGACAGAAAAACCAATGACCAAGTACTATAGGAGACAAATGAAAATCGTAAATTTATTAGAGAAATTAGACGTAGACAGTCAAAATTTGTTGGACATGTTATGAGAAGAAATGGATTGGAGAACTTAGTGACAACTGGCAAGATCGAAGAGAACAGACCAAGGGGAAGACCGAGAAGTTAATACCTTGATGGCTTGGCCACATGTCATGGTCGAGACAGGAACACTAAGCTGATCCACGACTCTGGTGATCGAGTGAAATGGTGAGTCATGACCGCCCACGCTTTCCGGCATGGCACATGAATGATGATACTGTTTAATATCTACATTGCCACGTCCAGTCCTCAACTGACTTCTTTTGAGCAGTCGCCATTATTAAGTAAGGGTATTCAAGGTTTGTGACCTTTTCGATTTCTTTATTGTTAATTGTAATGTTTGGGTGACTTGCGGTTTTGGTTGCGGACATTACTTGTTTAAGTTCAGAAAATTATTGCGATGTTATCGGCACGAAAAATATTAAAACAATTGTAATTCTGTTTCCGATCTACTGGATCCGGTGCGGTGGTGAAGAGGGTCCGAATGCAATTCGCAATCCCACAACGCGTTGGAAACACAGCTGCAAGCATTTTGGAAGCAGACTGCCATGCGCTGGTTTCCAAACAATGGTATGAGTGTTGTTCGTTCAGAAAGCAATGGCAAACTACTGAACGTAAACTTGCTAATAAATCACAATCTGGCAAAAATGAAGGTTTGACTGCGGCGTCCTATAAAGGTTATGGAACTCACTTTTATATGACTCCACTGAAAGTAATTATGATCTCTGTCAGAGTCCTAGTAAGAGTGAGAGAGGACAAGGACAGGACATGGGTAGAGTAGGACAGGACTGTATACCCAGTGAAAGAAAGGACATAGGGTTAGACACTGGACATGTCCTTGAATGACAGTCCAACCTTGGACTAGACGACCTGAGACATCAGCCATCAATAGACGGGTGAAGGACAGGACGATACCAAAATACCGAGACATCCGACGTAGCACAGACGCCACGTTGGTCAAACACCACGTGACCACAGACCGAGGAAAGGACGATCAGAATGGACCTGACTGGTTGAGAGAGGAGTGTTTTTGGGTTACCTGAGAGAGAGTGCTGATTGCCTCATGCTAGAGAGGTTTACTATTGTTGTGAGAGTGTTGATAATAGATAGCCTGTGCGCTAATAGGCTAAATGAATTGTGATGCGAGAAACCATGGGTGCTTTGCTGTAATAATGTTTGCATGATTCGCCATAGATGTTAGAGCGAGACGATAACTAATTTCAAATGATTACGTTGTAAATAAATAACGTGATATATTTGTTGCTGAAATTATTTTGCACATGTATTACATTACTGTCACGTCTTCGACGACGAGCTATGACTGATTGAGACGCTGACATCATATAGAAGGCGGAAAACAGAGATTAAGAACAGAATAGGGCAAGCAAAACCCACATTTCAGAAAATGACAATTATTGTATGCGGTAAGTCACTTTCATTGAGAGTAAGAAAGAGACTTCTGAAGTGCTATACAGAACGTGTTTTGCTATAAAGCAGTGAATTTTGAAATGTAAATGAACAAATTATTAAGAACTTGGAGGCAATAGAGATGTGGTTCCTGGGACGAAGTTGCGAATTCCTTAGACTGCTAAAGTAACTAACGACGATTGCCTGAAAGAGGCTAGTGGAACTAGAACGGTATAAACAACAATAAGAAAGAGTCAAACAGTTGTTTGTATTCATGTGATGAGAAGCGAGGCATTGGAGAACATTGTGACAACTGGAAAGATCAAACCGAAGTAAAGCAGAAGTAGAGACCTACCAAGAGAAACGAAGCTTGATGGATTGAGACGGTGGCCATGGTGGAATTTCATCAGCAGAGGTGATCCGGAACACCAAAGACCGAGATATGTGGAAAGACATGAAATCCTTGATAATGAATGAGATATATAAGGGTTTCCACCACATTTTATTCATTTACTTGACTCGTTATTCCATAAACGACAAGCAGCTGTCAGAGTAGAAGGCAGATTGTCAATTTTGTTTGAGGTGCAAAGTGTAGTAGGACAGGATTGCATGCTGTCCCCATACATGTTCCACATCTATATAGAAAATGTAATCATCTCATATCATCTTGTTTCTTTTCAATCTTGGGTTGTCGATGTGAAGCATAAACATCGGGACGTTTATGACTTCTATATCGAGATTTCTGGGGACTCTGTTATTCTCTCTATCCATCGTCTGATTTCATCCTTTCTGATGTTCTATCCTCTTGATACATTGCGTATTCTTCTCAGGAATCGCACTTCTTGTCATTTTGCTTTTCTCATTTTCTGTCAATGTCCAGGTTTAGCTCTCTTGGGTGCTTGTCAAATTCGAACAACATTAACAACAGCCAACATAAATTTCATCGGTTCTACAGAGTCAACAACAACACAACAAGTAAGTTCAAAAATGCTACTGTGTCATCAGCTGCTAGTGCCCAAATCACACATTGTGACGTAAAATGCATGTTGTGAGTCTAGTCGTAACCACTTTGTAAGAGAGTATTCAGTTGTTTGTAATCGCCATTGATTTTCAACAACTACATCTGCCAATTTCAACGTCTCAGTCTTCAACCAAATTTCCAGCCTGCCTGTCTTACCTGCTCCACAAAGGGAGTGCCTGTCCTGACTGTTCTGAGTACCTATGGTTTCTACCCTTTGTGTGTCTGGAGTACTGCCTATTTGCCTGTCGGGACGTGAAGGACCTAGTCTTCACTAAAGGAAAGCCACTAGGACTGAGATAAGTCGAAATTCGGACCGGAGCAAGAGAAGTCAAGTGCATTTCTTGTAGTTTGTGCTTGCTTGCGTTCGGTGGTCCGAGTGTTGCATAGTTCAGGCGCACGTTCTATCATTTTGTCTGTCATGTGTCATCATTATTTGTGAGGGGGGTTGGTTGGGCTGTCTCTGTGTTTCTGGTATCTTTAAATAAACACAAAGATACGTTCCCTCGTGGAAGACAGTCGAAAATCTGTTTTCGGTGGTCTTCTACGGCATTATGTTGTGAATTGTAAACTTTTACGTTTATTTCTTGTGCTATTGCGTCATCCAAACTATTGAACGTAATCTTGCCAATAGATCACAACGGCAGAAATTGTGAAGTGGACTACGATGTCCTGTAACAAGGATATGGGGAAAAAATCGCGTCATCGGTGTTCCTTTTAAGTGCAGTGCAGAATTTGTTCGTGTTGTTAAACTATTAGGTATATACTCTGCTAGGTGTAATTGCTGTGATTGTTTTTTTATTATTGTATATGTTGGTTCATTGTGGTGCCCATACAGTCATCAATATTGCAGTCAACTTAAGTTTTAAAAAAAAATGCTTACTAGGAACATGGAACTCATTCCTGATTTCAAAGATAGACCCTTCCATGGTTATCTTTAAATGGCTTTGGTTCTTTTTTTTTTAAATTATTATTTCAGTACATCTGTCGTATTTACATAATATGTAATTTGTCGAACATTATATTTTTTTTTAATTATTCATTCTTTTCTCTGTCACATTAGTAACTTACATTAAAGTAAACAATGTCTGCTTTAGCTGAATTCATGGCCATTGGTAAGGAAGGTGGTCTGTCAGGTCCTGAACTCTTGGCATTAGCTAAGATAGAATACACAGCTTTCAAGGAACAGGAAAGGGGTGACAGAGCACCAGCTAGAGTTGCGGAGAAAAAAAAGTTGCTGACAGAGACAGAAATGTTTGCCGCACAAGAAGCCATCTTGAAACTAGGGAAAGAAAAACTAGCTACACAAGAACTCATTACAGATAAAGAATTAGCTGCTCAGGAAAAAGACCGAGCACTATAAATAACATTTCATAAATAAAAACTACCTGCTCAGGAGAATGAGCGAGCACTTGAGAAAGACAGATTATTGTCTGTAAAGGACCCAACAATAACAGAGCTGGCACTTGAGAAAGAGAGACTTCAATCAACAAATAACTGAGAGCAGAAAAAAAAAATAATGAAAGGAAATATTAATTTAAAATGTTAGAAAAAGGACAGATGCCGAAATTGTCCAAACTAAATTAGCATCGAAAGTCAGTAAACAGTATATTCAATAATTCTAGTAAACGGTACCATGGCATCGTCCGAAATTTCACGTCAGGTGATTCCATATATGCATGGGTCACAGATTTGGAACCTTTGATGAAGCATTATAAAGTGCCCGGGGGAGAATTCGCGTTTTATTCCGCAAGCACCTAGCAGTAGTACCTTTAAAGTGTGGGAGTGATTCCGGAAGATTTAGGAATTAATTTTAAGTATGTTTGGGAACGTGTCTTAGCTCATTTTTGCCTGCATGAAGCTGGCTTTAAAACAGCCTGCAGGTCTCATGCACCGAAAGCTAATCAAACTGTCCTTGATTTTGTACCATAGGTCCAGCCGGTATTCGACAAGTGGCTACAATCAGCAAATGTGAAAGACAGCTTCCAGAAGATGAAAGACTACATACTCAAAGATAAACTGATCCAATCAGTGCTAGAGGCAATAGCAACATTACTCATTTTTAAAAATCAGCCTCAGTCCATATAAGAAATGGAATCCAAGGGCGAGGTGTATTATAGTACCAATAAGCTGCCACGTTCTCGCAAAGAAACACCACAATAACCAGTACAGATATACATACGGCCAGCAATCCCAATACCAGCAGAGATACCTGGTAAGTATGGACAGCAAACAGCCCCTCACAAAGCAAGGAAGGGAGATTGGATGCAATGCCATTATTGTAAACATTCACACTGGTCTCTAGAAACGTTTGACAAGAACCATAATGTTGATACATATAATAAAACTATTTCCACAAGGAGGAAAGATAAGTTTATAGCTTAGTTTAGTTTAGTCGATGGATCAACATCAGGGCACACGGGTGAAACCCATAAGTGCTCCGTTCTCCTCCTAACGCAAACCTAAGCCTGGAGAAACTCAGCTCAGTGCACGATCTCCGTAGCACCGGTGAGGATCCTGAAATACTTTGGGTAGATTTTTAACTCGAAATTTTGCCCGGGCAGCGTCGTTAGGCGACTCTTTTTCGATTTCAAACTGCCAAGGGATTTTTTACGTGCACAACAATACACACGGGCGTCTGATCTCACTACCCAGAGACCAGGGGAAATTTATTACTAGAAGTCCACGAGCTTGAACCCGGGACCTCCAGCACTCGAGGCGGACACCATACCTCAAGAGCACGCAACCCCCTAAGTTTATAGCTAGCTTAAAGTTTATAGCTAGCCTAATTTTATAGTTAGCTTAAAGCTATAAGCCAAGTTTATAGCTTACCAAAACCAAGTTAAATGTTTTAATTGTAGATCTTTTGGACACGTTAAGGTTACATGTCCGCTTTAACAGTTGTACAAAGAGGTAATTATTGTCGTATCTAATTCCAGTAGCGACGCATATGATGAACCCCAGAGTAACACAGCAAACATAGTGACATATCCCATGGATAATCGTTGAGACGTAAATAGGGAATTCCATGGAAAGGAGAACATGGCTTGAGGCCATAAAATCTCCATTAAGATTGCTAACGTCGCTAGCATTCCACACGGCATCATAAAAATCCAGAAAGGCTAAAAATCCAGAAAAGCTTTGTAAATGGATTTCCGGCCTCTTTAGTGAGAGACACCGGAGCGAATATTGCAGCCATAGACCAGAAACTGGCTTACGAGAAAGATTATACGAGCGAGTTAGTGGTCTGCAGGACATTGGGGGGAGGGGGGACCTAGAAAAGTTCAGAGTTGCTTGGGTACACATTAATTGCCCATACTTTACTGGAAGAGTAAAAGCGGCAGTACTGCTACGTCCATGCGCCGGGTTACTGTTGGGCAACATCTCAAATGTTTAAAAGAAAATGTAGCACTAAGGAGATCTAACAGTGGGAGAGTCGATATCTTTCAACAAACACCGTCACTGTGCGACATGATAAGACGTTAACGAAGAAGAAAACAACGCCACTCCATTGGTCCTTCCAGCTTAACTTACACAGGTCCCAACGACTAAGACATAAGACTTATTGTTAAAACCATTTTAGAAAATCAGACACAACAGCGACTGAATGGGAAACCCAGTAGTGATACTACTTTGTTAGGTTCATTTATTAGTGAACAATAGAAAGATGCTATTCATCATTAGATGTCCTCCCCTGTGGTAAATGGTACTGACAATTGCAATTTAATACGGGTAAATCCAGAACTATAACAAGCAGAGAAACAAATGTTTACCCGACCCCTTGAACAAGTCAAGAACATATTTTCTAACAATCCTACACAAATATCCATCTTAGACATTGTCATTCTAAAACAGGTATTTCAATGTATATCATGATTATTCGGTCTGAAAGCAAAACCAAGTAAGATCGAATTTTGATTTTTTTAAAGTTAAATTTCTTGGACATATACTATCTAAAGGATTCTTAGAGACAGATCCTAAATTATTTACTAAAATCCTCGATATTATAGGCAAAAATACCCCCCCCCCCCCCCAAAAAAAAGAGGGAAGAAATCAGGAGTGCGTTAGGGTTGATTAACTACTATCAATGGGAGTCTTCGTGGCGAAGTGGTCAAGCCGTTTAACTCGGGCTCCGAAAGTTGTGGGTTCGATTCCGGGCCGCGTCTTTCGGTTCACGAATTAAATTTTTCGGAGACTCCTGTGGGTTGTCGCTAGAGCTACGGAGTTCGTGCTTTGTGCGACTCTTTCTGCGCTGCGGAAAGAGACCGAGCCATATGGGATAAACACCCGGAGCAATCCAGTCGACTTTTAAGCGACTTTTTAACTACTATCAAATATTCATTCCAAATTTCGCTGATTTCCAGTCCAGATTTCAGAACTGTTAAAGAAGGGACAACCAATTAACATTATATGGACAAATAAACATGACAAAATATTACGGCAGAGCAAGACAATCTTCAGTAGATCACCAATTCTAAAATTACCTGACATTACAATAGACTTTATAGTACAGACAGACGCTAGCTCCTAAGCGCTGTCTTCAATTCTATTACAATACAAAGACGGTAAGTTACACCAAGTTCTTTACTCCATCAGAAAGCTAACAGATACACAGAAAAATTACGCAGTGACAGAACTAGAATCTCTTTCTTTAGATGAAGCTGTGACAAAGTTCTCTAAATATCTACTTTGTAGATAATTCCTCGTACTATCAGACAATAAATCACTCAAAGAAGGTTATCCCCCCCCCCCCCCCAAAAAAAAAAAAAAAAAATCAAGAATCCACTGATCTCTGCTTTTACAAGACTTCGGCATTACTATCACTCTTATACCTGGAAAAGACAATAATGTAGCAAACTCACTGAGAAAACTCTAAGGTCAAAACACGCAGTAATCTAAAATTGGCAAAACTGAAACAAACCAAGAAAATTATGTTACATAACAACTGAGATATTCATCATGTAACGTCGTTAATCACCATCATAAAGTGCGCCAGCAAATTTGACATACTTCGAAACATTGGATACAACATCGTGCAAACTAGATTCACTGAACTTGACGCATGTAAACAGGTAATTAAAATGTAATTTTTACATTCGATGTTCATAGTTCATAAGTAGTATCTACATTCTAATTTACAATGTTACAGGTTGTTTCTGTAAAAAACGATCGATTGCACCTGATGTGCTCGAAAGATTTATTACTGTCAAGATGTCAACGTTTCCATCAAAGAAACATACATCTGTTGCAACGCAAGCCAGATCAACAATGTAATATATTTAGATTACTTTTATATATTTAGTCATTACAATGTTTATATACAGTCATTAGGATAATAATAATTTTCAAGTTTGTAACATAAAGGGTGGGGCTGACTGCCTGAATGTTACCACACAAGATCATGGAGCCTCACTGACTAGTCAAGGTATCACTGTTCTGCTGACCCCTAAGTATTTTGGACTGCTGTCTAGTATAAAGTACTTAATGTACTCCCACCCTTGACATGGTCAAGGCACAAGTGAGAATTCAGAACACTACACAATGATTTAATATAGGCTCTTCAACAGCAGAAAGGGAACTTTACAAACAGATATGAGAAACACTACAATGACTGTCCTGCATGATGGAGAAATATTCCAGTCACGCTATCGGGTAGACTGATTAAAAAGGTCATCATGGGCTTGATCTAGTCACAGTTTGTACGTCTGGAGGTACAGATATGTTCACCTGGCAGTGTCAGAATTCCTCTTTCAGGCTGTAAGAATTGACGCTGGACAATACAATTCGTGTTCGCTAGGTCGGCGCTGTCAACTATTGCGGACCAGTCAATTGGATACCACTTGACAGGTATTACTCTTGGAAGACCTCGAGACGTATGGCCAAATCTTTCCCCTGAGACATGGTGGTTGGTGGGCAAATGTTCCACTATTAGGTTTGAGCTCTCGATGACTTGATATCAACTACCTGACTTGTGAAGCCAGAAAAATGAAATCGCGTATAGTGCAAAGTTCTGTTGTAATGCGCCAAGAACACTGTTCAGCAATACGATACGGAACATATGCCGAAGTATGGGTGTAACATATAGTCTCTATTGTCCTGTGCTCCCACCATATTTCAATCTCTCGATCACCCCAGTGGTCTCAGACACCCATCCTCTTCGGGATGGAAAATAAGTAAGTCAACTTGGTCTGAGGATAATTGGGCCATTGTGATACTTCAGGAAACGTATACTTGAGCCATTCATTCAGTCACACAGCTCATCAGACGATATCAACAACGGTGGCCATGTAATTGGGCTTTACTTTATATAACACAATAATTACATGAAGCCCATAAGCGGGCATATCCCCGCTGTTTATACTTCACCTCGACACCGCAAGGTACAAGAGGAACAAGATGAGATTAGATGAGACACAATAACACTGACTTATGCCCACATACAATAGGCAGAAACGTTGTTTATATTACTAACATATCGTTTGTCTAGATCAGGGGTCACCCAACTTTTTTTCACAGTGGGCCGGATACCTGACAAAATGACGAGCGCGGGCTCACGAGAACATGAGAAATTGTGACGTACTCGAGAGATCAGTAGACTCATCCAGCGCCGGAGAATACCACAACAAGTTCCTAGTTTTCTCGCTTATCTGTAGCACTATGTTCTCTCCAAGTTCTTCTGCTCTTCGCACAACTGAACTTGCCGAAAGGCTGATAGTTCCAAACAAATCGGCTTTCTCAGGACACAAATCATTTGCTGCTTCCATCATACACTCTTTGAGAAGTTGCCATCAGTAAACGGTTTTCCTCCTTCTGCAATCTTATGCGCTATTTTGTACTTTGTACGGGTAGCAGATTCATTTTCAGCAAACTTTCTAGTGAAGAGATTTCTTTGTGTTTCTAAACAACGTTTCATCGACTCATATTTCTCAGAGCGTAACTTTCCAGAAAACTGTGAATATGTTGATAGATGTTTTGTTTCGTAATGACGACGAAGATTGTACTCTTTCAAAATGGCAACACTTTCGCTGCATATTACGCTACTGGTTTTCTGGTCCTTTGTTTATACAAAGAAGTACTTTACTCTCCATTCTTCATTGAATACGCGACAATCGGAGTCCACTTTTCTTTTCTTAGCAGCCATAATGATGGGGGGGAATTAAACGGGGTCTGAAAATGAAAAAGACATCGAATTAGAAACATATATCTCATAGTAACGTAAGCAAAATATATAAACAATGCCGGCTTAAATAAACAGCCTAGAGCAGAGTGTTTCAACCGGAGTTCTGCGAGTGGCAGCCAGGGGTTTCACCGAAACAGACCGGAATCGCCTAAATGCAACATTTCTGCCTATCTGATTTATTACATAAAATAGAACAGACACTTGGATCATCGCACAGAGTTCCTCGAGCAACGTTAACACTTGCGTAAAGATCTGCTCCAGCTGAAAGGTTGAAAAACACAAGCCTAGAGACCAGCTCGATTAACAGCTTGACCGGGGAATTCTTTTGAGCTGGGGATAATATTTTCGTAATAACACGAGGCTTCTATGGCATTTTTATGCTATGTTTGCTACTTTATTGCCTCTATTCACATTTATAGTTCACTTACCTATAACTGTCAAACAAAGAAATCCTTGTTACATACCTATAAAATGGATGACTGGCAAAAAGAAGTAAATATTTCTGGAGCATCGGACCTGTGTTGACATCCGGAGGCATCTGGGTGAGGGACAAGTGTGTGTGAGTGTGTGTGTTGCCATAGAAACCATGGTAATGTCAGAGCGTAGGCGGGGCTACCACGAGCCGGGAAGGGCTTGGGAAGGCGCGAAATAAGCAAACATTACAATAAACAAGAAAATCTAGATACAAGAATTTATAATTGAAAATAGTAAATTTAAGACACACAGCTGCGAGGAGGTCTCCGCAATGTGAAGATCTTCTATTATTCTAAGCATAATATTAACATTTAAACTGTATCACAACGTCTCGTGTTCCATACGTTATATCAAGCAGGTTCGAGTAACCGTCAGTTGGCCGGATGAAATGACTTCGCGGGCCGGATCCGGCCCGCGGGCCATAGTTTGGTGACCCCTGGCCTAGATAGTCGGCTTTTCGTTCACTGGTGAACTAAGACGTCACTTTGCCATACCTTAAGCAATTGTGATTTACCGTTGATTTTCATTCCGCAAACCAAAAGGCAGAACCTTAGTTTAAAAACCAACACCTTGTCCACATGAATAGCGCTTAGATCGAATGCAAGTGTACCTTATGCGCATTTAATACAGCAAACATGGCGCGTGTTGTCTTCAAGAAGTTTGAATTCAGACTGCCTACCGAACGGATACTGGTATCGTGTCGTTATATTATAGTCCCGAAACAAGAGTAGCTTGGGTTTCACGATTTCTCTTCATAGTGAATGAATCTCGTCATGATTTCCGTAACTATGCGAGTTCCACTCTATTCATAGAAATATTCCTTTACTATTCTAATTTTAAAGTAGGAGTTATTTATTTTACAAGAACCTGTTGACCAAAGAATCCCGTGTGGGGTTCTTCTGTCTACAAATAATTCGTGACCACTTTAGACAGAACAACTGAAGAGAGAACCTGCTGCAGTTTCGTTACAAAGGTTTTTATTTTTGCTATCCTTTTTACAGGACATCGCAGTCAACACCATCATTTCTACCGCTGTGACCTCTTGACAAGTTTACGTTCAGTAGTTTGTCATTGCTTTTTGAACGACCGGCGCCAATACAACCGCAAAAACCACCGCAACACGGCCTCCTGCCAAATCGCGCCAAGCTGTGTTTCGAACGCGAGAATAAGGGATTGCGAACCGCGTCTGTAAGCCCTGCGAAGACCCACCTACAAAGATTACACAACAGAAATCGGCGAACGACAGCAAACTTTTTTTTTAAACAAGAGACTACATGAATGCCAAGACTATGTCAAAACAAAACATCCGATTACGACGTTTAAAATCATGATAGACATGACATACGATAGACCGAAAAAGAAATCACGCTGAGAAAATCAACAGATGAAACCCAGTCACAAAGTTTACAAGACACCAGTCACAAGACAGTACTGATAGGAAAAATTGAATCAACGACAATGAGCGACTAGGAGACTAATCGATAATTTATTTTCTCTAGTTCAGGAAATGTATTTACCTTTAGCAAGTTTTCCCAAATTAGTAAAGAATCCTTATTTAAAGGGAAACAACTTTGTTTTACTTGAAATTTTCAAAAGTTACATACGCTTTTTTTTTTCAATTTCTCTTCAAAGACTAAAACAGCTGAATAAATTATGGAGTGGGACAGACAGAACTACAAAAATTAGATTTTTAAGAGCATGCATCTTTCCCATTGCAACATACGCCTGTGAGACATGGACACTTATTAACAAGCTGAACAGCTCATAAACGCCTTTGAATATACATGTTATAGACGAGTTCTAAAAATATTATGGGTAAAGAAAAGAACAAATGCATCCATACTTCAAGAGTTGAATATTGAAGAAGGTTGGCTATTAAAGACGATAAAACAAAGAAAATTGAAATATTTTGGTCACTTGAAACGTCACGAAAGTTTGGAGAGAACAATAATGGAAGGGTATATGCCTGGGAAGAGAGGAAGAGGAAGGCCAAAGAGAAGATGGGTGCAGGATGTGACGGATGATCTCCAGATGGGTGTATCAGACGCGGGACATCTTGCTTATGATCGAGAGGTTTTCCGGAAGGTTTTTAAGGGAGCGAGGTTCTGCAAAGGACATGCTACTGAATGAACATACGCTTTGTTAAGAATAATTGTTACAATTTT
The DNA here is from genome assembly GCA_963921405.1 of Cepaea hortensis. Lineage (NCBI taxonomy): Eukaryota > Metazoa > Mollusca > Gastropoda > Stylommatophora > Helicidae > Cepaea > Cepaea hortensis. Next base: position 203,754,932 of record OY992876.1, read on the forward strand.
ACATGTTTTGCAAAGCACACCTAATTACCGTGTTGAATAGGATGACTATTACATATTGTTCACCAGTGTGTACATGCAAGGTTAAATACCTGTACTAAAGTAATCATTTCAAATACGAGTATTTTACCAGTGTTCGCATATAAAACTAAATACTTTATTTAATAGAAAACCAGCCGGCTCCGTGGCCGAGGCGTTAGCAGCTTTCTCCGCTAACCCCGAATACTCTCGTCACGTGACGCGACGAGAATTAGCAGTGGTTCGAATCGCAAAAGTTACTTATGAGAGTATGGAGCCGGTCGCTCAGAAAGTCGTGGCGTGCTGATGAGCGTAATCTAGCCTAGGAATCAACATACAGCTGAAAGATGCTGGTGTTGACCGCAATATCCTGAAACAGGATGGAAACGCGAAAAAAAAAAAAAAAATAGAAAACCAGTTATACAGGAAGGCCCCGCTATACGTCTCTTCGGTTTACGTCGTTTTGATATAACGTCGTTGTCACAATGGCACATAACTTCACTTTACGTCGCTACATTCCTCTATAACGTCGTCACCTATGTTGCTATGCTGTATTAACGTCGCCATTTTACATTTTGAGCAGTGCGTTATTCCAGGATTTTATCGTGTAATCACCCATGATTATGAGTTCAAAGCCCACAGTAAGTGCTGATAGTGTGTCTGGTTGTAAGAGAACCAGGAAAAGTGTTACACTTGAGGTGAAGTTAGATGTGTTACGTCGTTCTGAGGCTGGCGATCGGGCTGTTGATATCGGTAAAGTCCGTCGTTTACCTCCAACCACTGTAAGGACAATTCGTGCAGGTGCTGACAAAATCAAAGAGGATGCTAAAAGCGTAACCCCTTTGAGTGCTTCAAAGATCGCTCGTACCAGAAAACCTCTTATGGAGAACATGGAAGCACTATTGGCCGTCTGGATTGCAGACCAGAACCAACGAACCATGCCTGTGAGCAAGATGGTTATCCAAGAAGCAAGCAAGCATTTAATTCTAAGGGAAATAGTGTTTCGCTATACGTCGTTTCACTTAAAGTCGCATTTTCCAAGAACGTAACCCCGACGTTAACTGGGGCCTTCCTGTACATGCGTACACAATGTTTATATACAACGCTTAGATCACTTGCTTAACTAAATAATTGTTAAATATTTTACCATAGATTTACATACACAGATATCCAAGTTTACATACACAACTGATATAATCCATGTTGTAAATAACAGGCGACGTGTATCGTTAAAGAAAGATGGATAGCAATACATTTGTCTCTAAAAGCAAATTATATGTTGGACGCTATATGATCAACAACGTCCAAGAAAACAATGAAGAAATTTCACGAACGTACACACCGTAAACTATTAATTTTGATTTAAAAAACAACAAACTTAGAAATACAGCGAACACTTTTGCAATTTTATATTTTGAATGTAAACTATTTATTTTAATTAAACAGCATACTTATAAAACATAGAGCATTTGGCAATTGTATATTTTAAATGTAAACTATTTTAGATACTATCACCATAGTTGGTGCATGAAAAAAATGAGTATTCACTAGTTGTTATAAGGATCATATGAGAAATCCAGATAGAGCATACCACCACATTTCCCTCACCTAAGTTACACGGTATTTATACGGCAAAGTCAGGGAAAGGAGATCATGAGAAGAAAAGTATCAATCATTTTACATATGACGTATACTAACATTCCATGTGGAGATATGAGACAAGATGAGTTCATAAGATAAATAACCAAGATTCACACCTTCACCCAGAGTCGAGATGGCTTGTGGCAGGTTTCTCATGCGCGTCATGAGGGTATAAGGAACTTCATTAGTGTTTCTGCGGGAAATGTGTGATTCATGGCAGGTAGACTCGAGCAATCTGAAGGCAAAGAAGGCTCATTCTATGTGATGACCGACGGCAGTTAGGTGTTGGATATCATGTCCAAATGTATGTATTTATTTATGTGATGTCATTGACATTATTATCTGAGAATATGTCATTTAATTGCGAATATCCCGTAGAATGGGTATGTGTATGTATGAATGAGTTGGCCAAAAGCGATTTAGAAAACCTCACAGCTTCCTTTCATGACATAGACAGTAGGCCGATCACACTTGCAAAATGTGCTGGCACATTTTGGAAAAATGGGTGGGATGGGGGAATAATGCCATGGACAGAAAATGGTTAATGCAGACCTAATTTAGCAGACTATTAATCACACACCACGACCCGAGAGATAGGAACAGCGCGGGTGAACTTTAGAAAAACACTAGAACAATTCATAGGATCAGTAATATTCAGTGAGCTCAGCGGTTCACGGTAAACGCAGTGGTCACAGGTAACTAGTCAAAGGGGATACTGGTTGGACTCCACATTCGGGTCGACAATTCTATACTAGTTTTACACCTTAGATACTCAAGAGTTTTTCAACATCAAGATTGACATAAACTTCACGTAACAGCTAGAACCAACACAACGTTACAACAAAGTGCAGTAAGTTGTATGCAAACTGGTTGCAAGAAGAGCATTGTTTCACAACTGGTCTTCTATGGGTATGCAAAAACAGAACAAGCGAGTGTGCTAGTTGACACAGGCTTGACAGTGAAGTACAACAGAGTGAGAATCACCAAACATATTGTCTACAGTGAACAGTGTATGAGTGCCAGACCCAAAAAAAATGTGTGAGTATCTCAGCTGACTACAAGAGTGCTGTTGTGAGCGAACCATCGTAACATGAAGTTGTCAATCTGCCTCTGTGCTTTGTATCTACTCCATTACATTTTGTCCTGGCAGGTGTCTAGCATCATATTTTATTGTTTTCTTTTCCTTTTTATTTTTGCGTTTTCTCGCGTTCAACCTAAGCGTAGTCCATACGCGTGCTATTACTTCCAGGGCACTAGACTGATTTTTGCGTGTGGGTTAGCTTTCCCTATTACCAGTGTCCCTCGCCATCAGGCGAACCCACCCCAACTTCAGAGATACTTGTAATGTACGTCCCCACAACACGGACGAGAAATCAACATTTAAGTCCAACTGACCGATGTGGGGGATGAATTCGCTACCTCTGCATCATCACACATAATGTCTAAGAACGAGCGTTCTTATCCATTCGGCCATGCTGACTAGCATCATATGTCATTGATATTCCTTCACTGCACCGTCCCAGCCAATCCAGCATCATCGGTCTTGGCCTGACCCCCACTTTTTCTCCCGCTGATACGTCCGGCCCCAATTGTTGGCTGTACAAATTTTGTCGTTCTTTGACCGGAAGATTTCAGAAGGCTGGGCAGCACTGCTGCTAGCTAAATTATTGGCGTAGTTGTTGTTGGTTGGTCGCTGGTTGGTTATTAGTTGGATTGTTGGTTGTTTGATTGTTGGCTGTTAGTCGTTTATTGGATGGTTATTTGTTAGTTGCTTGGTTATTATTTGTTTTTTGGTTGGTTGGTTAGTTGATTGGTTGGTTGGTCGTTGGTTGGTTGGTTGATTGATTGGTTGGTTGGTTGTGTGTTAGTTGGTTGTTGGTTGGATGGTTGTTGGTTGATTAGTTGGTAGGTTGGCTGTAGGTTGCTATGTTGTTGATTGACTAGTTTCTAGTTGAATTATTGTTTATTATTGATTGGTTCGTTATTGGTTGTTGTTTGGTTTCTAGTTGTTAATTTATGGCTTGCTTATTCCATCCATCACTGGCAAACTACTTAGCGTAATCTTGCCAAGAAATCAACATACAGCTGAAAGATGCTGATGTTGACAGCGATGTCCTGTAAAGGATATGCGAATTTTAAAAAAAACGCGAAACTATATCTGATTGAAAAGTGTTCTTGCTGATACTATATAATTTTAACTTATCACTTAAAATATTATAACCATGACACGAAACTATACTTTATAACTTGTTTCTTGGCAAGATTACGCTCAGTAGTTTGCGATTGCTTTCTGAGCGGCCGGCTCAGTTATCCCGCAAGTCACCAGCGGGAGGCAAACCGCTCCCAGTTCTCGCCCGCTACGAGACTCTGCGTGATAAACGGGATTACGGAGAAAGTGGTGTAACCCCTCGGCCAGAGAGACCGGCAGTTTCGCGTTATTATGATAAAATGTAAAGTGGTCAGTTAAAATTATATTGTTCAGGCAAAGATTGTTTTCAATCCAGCTATAGAATATAGTTTCGTGTTATGATGGTGACATTTTAAGAGATAAATTAAAATTATATTGTTCCAGCAAAGACATTTTAAAACCAGATATAGTTTAGCGTTAAGACGACATTTTAAGCAGAAATCCTAGAGTTATACTTAACCAGGCGCCAAAGAAGATGATCAATGATACGAGATCAATATACTTCCCGATGAGCCTATATCTGTTAGGCAGTGATGTTAGATCACATTGTGGCTTTTTGTCTTTCACCAATGTGGGAAACGGATCTGCCTCCTCCGTTTGCGGTGTGAAAGGTTGGACTTTGTTCGGGTTCTTTGCGCTAATACCGGTGTTTTCCAGGGCACACATGGCTCCGTTGACCATAATTACTTTACCGGTAATTCTTTTTATGTTGCTCTTTGCGCGCATGTGGTGGGCCTCTTTCTGTAAATGAGAATGTATAAAATGTTTCTTAAAAATCAATTTTATGATTTGTAATAAAGAAGACACAGACAATTTATTGCATTTGTTGCTGTATCTCATCAGGTGAGCGCCACAAAAAATGTTCAGCCTATATTAACTGATTTAGTGCCATGGGTTTTTAAATCGTCTTTTTCGAAATTCCCGCAAATACAATGGGCTTATAAATCAAACTATCATTAAAATATCAATACAGTAGTTTTCCTTATGCAACCCCCTTTAATTTGATATACATAATACAACATATCTCTACCATATTAACAACTATTAGGTCATAACTGTGACAAACCCCCTACTTCCCATTTTCCCTCATCCATTTTCATTGTGTCTAGCCTACATTTTGTTTGGCACAGAGACATAAAGAATAACTTCACAAATTACTAATGAATAACAAACATTCACTAACTGGTGTCTGAGTAGGATAGTGAGGATGAAATGGTATGACAGAATAACCAATGTAGAGCTCATGATGAGTACTAGACAAGTTCTAATGAATCAAGAGTTGAGGAAAAGACGTTGGCCCTCGAAAAAAAACACACGCTGAGAAAACTTGAGGACAATATAGCAGACTCTTTTGTCCACGACGCAAAGGAAATAACGGGAGACCTAAAAACACACGGAGATGATCATTACAGACAGAGATGTTTAATATAGTGAGGACATGGAGACAGTTGCAGGAGACAGCAAAAGACAGATGGTGTGGTATGGTTTGGTTGATGCTGATGCTCCAGTGGGGGATACTTGCAGAAGATGAATATATTAAAGTAGCGAAATGAAACCTTTTAAATGAATTACACACAACAGACTGTTGTACTTTACTGTCACCAAGGTAGTTTTACAGAGACTATCATGTTTTCTGTTTGCATAATTGAGGCTTAGCCGCGTGTTTAGTAGGCACCATTGCTAATCTTAGTTACTTTTGGTTATGTGTAGTGAACAGCATACTCATTATTCGCATTTACCACGGGAAACATGGTTTTGAATATTCATGATTACCACCTTCGCCTTTAACGAACCTATGTATTTTCTATGTAGCTTGGTATATTTGGCCCGTAACATTATTCGTCTCTGAAACATGACAGGAACTAGTAAGCGTAGACTATGTGGTGTTATTATATGATGCAAGTATCAACCGGGAAGGGACGGATATAAAATTAACTATTGTGAAGTTTCATGTAAAATCCCTCCTTAATTGGTTAATGTGTGTTTAACACTGGATAATATTCATGTTTTCTTTCTTTTTTTCGGATACTAATTGCTGTTAATATTTTAGGATTTACTGCTTCCCATTCTATGTGTACTTTATCTGCCTCTGTTGATAGCATTAGAGCCACTCCACTGCCAGGGGCATTTCCATCAGTATGCCTTTCGACAGCACTGTTTAACCTGGGAATTGAAGCTTTTTGTTTTTTATCACCTATTTATTTTGTTTCACATAATCTTAAATACTAATACAGTAATATTTCAATTTCCGTACCACTTTTGCTGTCTTTCCCAATTTAAACATCGTTCTAACACTCCAGGTGTCAATTCTACAGAGATTTTAGATGAAAGAAGGATAGTCCATTATCCGGAGTCCTTCCGACATTATCTCGCCTTACTCTCTCTTTAATTCCCTTTCAACTTTATTGACTGGGTTGTTTTTCTTTCACTTTCTTTAAAACTTTTGGCTGGCTGGATTCTGCAGATAAAGTTTTAACGGAACGGGAAACTGGTCACATGCCAACCCTCATCGTCGCCTCCTAAGACATGAATGGTAGGTTACTGTCACCAACTGGCTGGGGTTAGATCCCAGATGGGCAACCACTCAGCCAAAATCATTTTCTTCTACTGGTGTTTAGTTCTGGATGCAGTTTAAGATCCCCTAACTCTGTCAGAAGGGACTAGTTACCACCCAGATCCCAGAGAGAAAACGTGGAACTAATGTCTTTTATGCTGATTTAAGACACTGTCCCTGATACTCAAGAAAACAGCCAAGAAGTGGCTCGTTGAAGATAGAATATATCTATATAGTTTTGGCTGTACTTGGTATCACCAGAAGTGAGAAAGGAGGAGTTAAGACATGCAACGTAATCTGGTTACTTATGACTGCATAGGCAAGATACCTCCCGGACATAGATTCCCACTTCTGGACAATATGTGCGAACCCCCACTAAATGATACAATAATGTGTGTACTTGATTAAGCTACACAAACATTTATAAACATTTAGAATTATACGGACAAATTGAGTTTTAAAATACAACAACTGTGTTTATTATTGCTATTGATGATCATATGATGATGATGATTATATTATGGTATACGTAACTCATCTGGCTGAAAAGCTCAGAAGCACATAGGTCATGCTTCCCCCAGTGAGACGCAGTTCACTGTCAGATAGAAGGAGTCCAAATTGGTCCCTCACAAGGCTAAGTCACTTCCTGATATGGGTTGTTGACTGTCCATTGCTCCTACGAGATCTGGAATGAAACGAACGGAGATGGGTAGTATCTACGTCTACACATCTCAAACACATATGTCTATACATTCATATAAACATACATTCAAGTCATAATATATGATGGTATGATGATAGATGATGGCATGTTACATAAACATATATCAGTTCTAAATAAATAAATATATATGTATATATTAATAAAACTATTTAGAACATCTATAGCTCAAAACATACATATTCATATACATTTGTGTAATGGAGTGTTTCCCATATAAGTTCACCTCACTTACTCTTTCCCTTTCTGATTCATTCATACTGTCTTGTCGGAAGGGCTGGTCGCACAGTCCTGTCGAACATTAAATGCCTTCCCTGAATCTGTCTGGGATATTGAATGTCCTAAGTCATGTCTGTCCTCATGCAGACATCATGCAGACAAGGTGAACTGGTGCCATTCCTCAAACCAAGTGGTTTCACCATAATCTTGGGTGGGCACTCAAAGTGTTGGTCCAAATAATCAATGTTAATTGGACGCTATCAAGAGACTGGTAGCTCTCAGGAATTTCTCCTAAGTAGTCAGTCTCCCCAATGTTTAACATCATACAGGATGAATCTAAATGTATCTCCTGTACATGCATAAGCCACACGCTCATGTAGCTTGGATAATGGATTTCTCCAAATTATCACATACAACAAATCAGACAACCAAGTGGTGAATGAAAGAAGAAAATAGTTCTCAGTGAAATCGTAAAGCTAGAACTGGAACATTAAGTACAAAGAAAATCCACCAGTGTAAAGTTTGGGAGAATATGCAGAACAAGAAACTACACAAGCCTTCAGACTAGCAGACAACTAATCAGAGTAATGGTCTTACCTGGGTTATAGCTAGGAAATCCTGTCATACGACTTCGTACAGAAGTCCAACAGAACGAAATGTTAATATTTCTCCAGTAGGTATCCTAAGAATGCTATTGTGAATTTGCGTCTGAAGTCTTGCTGGCCATGCATGTCGTTTTATTCTATTCAATTCCTGGCTAGTTTCCAGGTTGGCTAATTAATATTCCCCTTTTCATTAACTCCGCCTATTTTTCCATGTAAGATGATTTACCTAGATGGATTAAGTGCCAAATTCTTTTCACCCCTCCTCCTTTCCTGTGAAGGGTAGTTTCATCTGTCAATCAAATTGACCGATGCCCCCCACGCCTGAAACAATGAAACCTGCTTTGGCGGCAATGCAGTTGCGTCATTACATTCCAATAGGCTGGTAACACCAGCCTTCCCGGTTGCTGGCATGAATGTGTCAGCCATGTGTTTCTACTTTGCCCCGTAGTATTGCGGAGAGGTGTTAAGCATCTGGTCCTAATTGCTCCTTTGTGGTGGCAATTACAGACGTCCCGGCTCCACAAAGTCTGGACTTTTAGATAGGTGTTAGGCCTGCATTAAATTGCCGTCGTTGGATCACACGGGGTTCTGTTGAACTAAGGTGTTAGGTGTCTATTCCCACCGCAGGCTTGTAAACTAACACGTCAATCTCAACTGACTGGCTCCGCGATGTATCAACGCCGTCGGCCCCAGCCTAGATTTCACACTTTGTCTTTCTCGTCCCTTGTACTGAAAACAATGAGTTTTCAACCTTTGATAGCGCCTGCCCCGACAGGTGCCGTGGTGTCTGGGTTTTAACTTTGATCTGGACATCAAAGCTTTCTCAGACCTAGCATTACAGAAATGATGGGGCGTGCGTGGTCAAAATGTATTTTCCTCTTGTTTTCAAGTTTATTGCATTTCTATCATTTTCTGGTGGACGTTTATGCTTTTAGAGAATGATAGAAAAATAATGTGGGCTCTTTAACTCCTTTTTAACTTGGGTCATTCGGATGCTGCCGGGGCTGTCCCGCCACATAGCTCTCCAATTTAAGTAGGTTCATTAATGAAGCCTATAACAGAGCCTCGGCAGCATTCAAGAATGTATCTAAGTTCTCTCCGTTCTCCAACTGCCTCCAAGTCTGGGTTCCCAATATTCTTTGTGGCAGTGGGATGTTCTATGAGTCAAAAGAAATATCCCATGTCCATTCTCCCAGGATAAATCTTGCAAATCTTTGCTCCTGGTGTTGTGTCGGATTTCCGGGCTATTGCTCGGTAATGTCCTGTCCTCTGGAGGTTTTACTTTTTCCCAGCCGGGAAATTGCAAAATGTATAACAAGATTCTCCTGCGCCGCAGAGAGACTGCTATTGTCCACTCAATTTCTGGCCCTTGTCCTATAAGCAGAGGAAGTGCCATCAGTGTTTTCTTAAAAGAATTGGTCGCAGTACTGTTGCTCCATTTTCTTTCCCTCCGCCGGCCAAAGATCATAATAAACTCCTTTAATCTCCTCCTTTTGGCAGGAAATTTTCTAAACATCATAATTTTATGATGTGCATTCAACTCGTACTTGCCTCTTTCTTGGTAGGATGTCAGTTTACTACCTCTTGATTTAAGAGTTTTCTTCCTTCGATAATTATTTATCCAGGTGCGTTCCTCTTCAACAGAGTTCCATTTTGAATCTGTGTTTGAAAGTATAAGGCTGGTAGAAGTTGTCCAGCTTTGAGAAATCATGTTGTTCCCCAAGAACTGTGAATTTGTATCACTCCTTGTAGAAGTATACATAAACAGCTGTTCTCCCCATCCAACATTGGTTGAAGTGAAAGGTAAACAAGGTCCTGAGTGTTGAGTATACCAACCGCTCCGGTTTTGTTCCGCTGCAGAGTCCATCATTTGTGATCCCCTGTTAGCTTCAGCTGTGTTGATGATAGGCATTACCTTCATCCTGTCCAAAGAAGTATTTTCTTCTTTGTTGTTAGCAGACATGTTTATAGTCCCTGAATCAGAGTCCGTGGTATAACCTACATGAATGCTTTGTGTATCTTGAGTTTCCTTTTCGAAAGACTCCAAGATACTGACATCGTAAGAATTCTCCGTGTCTTGTTTGTCCTCCATGGCTGGGCTCTCTTGTGCCAAGTCCAATTGAGGTATTCTCTCCCTGGTCTGGTTTTCTTGTGCCAAATCCAATAGAAGTGAATGTTGTGGGGTGTCATTTTCAATGTCATCTCCCACCTGAGATAAGTAATTCAAACTGATAATTATTTCATCTTGTGTGGCCACACCGTGAGAAACAATGGAATCCTGTTTTACATCCATTCCGGTCTCAGTTGAATTCATTTCCACTCCTAGTTTCTCTGAACTGAAGGGAATAAAAGAGTCGGGTAAGGTCTCGCCTTCGATCTCTTTAATAGTTTTCCTCAGGTCCTCCTCCTCCTGGATTTTTCTCCTTTGGGAAGTCTTAGGAAGCTCCTGAGATTGCTGGGTTGCCAAGCCAGCTAATCCGCTTTCATTGCGGTGTAAACATTTATCACGTTTGTGACTGTTTACCGAACGCTTGGTACCTTTATTCCTATTCCGTTTATTTTTAATATTTTTAGGAATAGGCGAGGGAAGCATCTGCCTTTCTGTGCGCAAGTTTTTGTTTTTCTGAGCCATGGGGATTTGCGAAGGAATGCATGCCTCTTCTTTGTGACGGTCAGCTTCCCCGTTTTCTATCAGAGTTTCGGCTTGAGTGATTGGCTTTTCCTCAATCGAGCTGGTAGATTCCTCCACGTTCAGTATTTCAATTTGCTTCTTCTTCATCTCATCTTCTTCAGCTTTGTGACGCATATCTGCTTCTAATTCTGCAACTCTTTTCATCATCTGCTCATCTTCTTTGTCCCACCAATCCATTTCTTCTCTAATAAATAGTTCTAGCTTCTCTCCTACTAAGCCGAGCCTTATGCCCCATCCTCTAGCGGACTCTAAGAAATCTGTGCGTGCATCCATGATCTCTTCTCAGCTTAAACTCAGGTAAGTAATTATATTATTACCCTACAGAGAGCTAGTCAGATTTATGCTAGAGCAGGATAGTGACAAGAGGAACAGACACTGCTATGAGAATGATAGTAGTGAATTAGAGTGAGAAAGTTGATGCAAAGCAGTCCGTCATACACTGAATTAACTAAGAATTATCAAATTATTCATGATTAAATCAAATGATAAAGCATGTAATCAAAAAATCATCAAGTAAATCATCAATAAACTAATTAATATCACTAATTAATGTGATTATTAATTCTACAGTGGTGAATGATGTAAATTAACTCATATGATATTATCCATTATTAACTTTTTAACAAGTTATTTAAATTCTACAGACTTCCCTAGAAACAAATTCCTAAGTTAATACTTAGCAAATGTAATGGGTGAAGAATGAAAGAATGGTTTATGAAAATCAATAGTCTAGAATTTATTCTCTGATTCTATCATGGATGAGAAGTCCTGATGTGTCAAAATCTTGCCTACAATCAAGCAAGCTATTACATTAGAAATAAATTATAACTAACTAATGCTGCTAAGAATGTAAGTGAGAATTACCTAGGTTCTATCCATGGGCAAGACCAGAATAATACCAGACTAACAGATTTGAAATAGGTTCGTTCCTTGCGAGCGAACCAAGTTTTCTAGGGTTTACTCCCGTATTCTATAGCGGGCGAGCAGACCACTAGGCTTTAGGGTTTACTCCCGGATTCTATAGCGGACGAGCCGTCCCAATATGTCACCAACTGGCTGGGGTTAGATCCCAGATGGGCAACCACTCAGCCAAAATCATTTTCTTCTACTGGTGTTTAGTTCTGGATGCAGTTTAAGATCCCCTAACTCTGTCAGAAGGGACTAGTTACCACCCAGATCCCAGAGAGAAAACGTGGAACTAATGTCTTTTATGCTGATTTAAGACACTGTCCCTGATACTCAAGAAAACAGCCAAGAAGTGGCTCGTTGAAGATAGAATATATCTATATAGTTTTGGCTGTACTTGGTATCACCAGAAGTGAGAAAGGAGGAGTTAAGACATGCAACGTAATCTGGTTACTTATGACTGCATAGGCAAGATACCTCCCGGACATAGATTCCCACTTCTGGACAATATGTGCGAACCCCCACTAAATGATACAATAATGTGTGTACTTGATTAAGCTACACAAACATTTATAAACATTTAGAATTATACGGACAAATTGAGTTTTAAAATACAACAACTGTGTTTATTATTGCTATTGATGATCATATGATGATGATGATTATATTATGGTATACGTAACTCATCTGGCTGAAAAGCTCAGAAGCACATAGGTCATGCTTCCCCCAGTGAGACGCAGTTCACTGTCAGATAGAAGGAGTCCAAATTGGTCCCTCACAAGGCTAAGTCACTTCCTGATATGGGTTGTTGACTGTCCATTGCTCCTACGAGATCTGGAATGAAACGAACGGAGATGGGTAGTATCTACGTCTACACATCTCAAACACATATGTCTATACATTCATATAAACATACATTCAAGTCATAATATATGATGGTATGATGATAGATGATGGCATGTTACATAAACATATATCAGTTCTAAATAAATAAATATATATGTATATATTAATAAAACTATTTAGAACATCTATAGCTCAAAACATACATATTCATATACATTTGTGTAATGGAGTGTTTCCCATATAAGTTCACCTCACTTACTCTTTCCCTTTCTGATTCATTCATACTGTCTTGTCGGAAGGGCTGGTCGCACAGTCCTGTCGAACATTAAATGCCTTCCCTGAATCTGTCTGGGATATTGAATGTCCTAAGTCATGTCTGTCCTCATGCAGACATCATGCAGACAAGGTGAACTGGTGCCATTCCTCAAACCAAGTGGTTTCACCATAATCTTGGGTGGGCACTCAAAGTGTTGGTCCAAATAATCAATGTTAATTGGACGCTATCAAGAGACTGGTAGCTCTCAGGAATTTCTCCTAAGTAGTCAGTCTCCCCAATGTTTAACATCATACAGGATGAATCTAAATGTATCTCCTGTACATGCATAAGCCACACGCTCATGTAGCTTGGATAATGGATTTCTCCAAATTATCACATACAACAAATCAGACAACCAAGTGGTGAATGAAAGAAGAAAATAGTTCTCAGTGAAATCGTAAAGCTAGAACTGGAACATTAAGTACAAAGAAAATCCACCAGTGTAAAGTTTGGGAGAATATGCAGAACAAGAAACTACACAAGCCTTCAGACTAGCAGACAACTAATCAGAGTAATGGTCTTACCTGGGTTATAGCTAGGAAATCCTGTCATACGACTTCGTACAGAAGTCCAACAGAACGAAATGTTAATATTTCTCCAGTAGGTATCCTAAGAATGCTATTGTGAATTTGCGTCTGAAGTCTTGCTGGCCATGCATGTCGTTTTATTCTATTCAATTCCTGGCTAGTTTCCAGGTTGGCTAATTAATATTCCCCTTTTCATTAACTCCGCCTATTTTTCCATGTAAGATGATTTACCTAGATGGATTAAGTGCCAAATTCTTTTCACCCCTCCTCCTTTCCTGTGAAGGGTAGTTTCATCTGTCAATCAAATTGACCGATGCCCCCCACGCCTGAAACAATGAAACCTGCTTTGGCGGCAATGCAGTTGCGTCATTACATTCCAATAGGCTGGTAACACCAGCCTTCCCGGTTGCTGGCATGAATGTGTCAGCCATGTGTTTCTACTTTGCCCCGTAGTATTGCGGAGAGGTGTTAAGCATCTGGTCCTAATTGCTCCTTTGTGGTGGCAATTACAGACGTCCCGGCTCCACAAAGTCTGGACTTTTAGATAGGTGTTAGGCCTGCATTAAATTGCCGTCGTTGGATCACACGGGGTTCTGTTGAACTAAGGTGTTAGGTGTCTATTCCCACCGCAGGCTTGTAAACTAACACGTCAATCTCAACTGACTGGCTCCGCGATGTATCAACGCCGTCGGCCCCAGCCTAGATTTCACACTTTGTCTTTCTCGTCCCTTGTACTGAAAACAATGAGTTTTCAACCTTTGATAGCGCCTGCCCCGACAGGTGCCGTGGTGTCTGGGTTTTAACTTTGATCTGGACATCAAAGCTTTCTCAGACCTAGCATTACAGAAATGATGGGGCGTGCGTGGTCAAAATGTATTTTCCTCTTGTTTTCAAGTTTATTGCATTTCTATCATTTTCTGGTGGACGTTTATGCTTTTAGAGAATGATAGAAAAATAATGTGGGCTCTTTAACTCCTTTTTAACTTGGGTCATTCGGATGCTGCCGGGGCTGTCCCGCCACAGTTACAACTAACTGGCACCTAGCTGTCTTGACAGACGGCAGTTTGTTACATTGTGCTTCAAAAATGGCGTAATAGCTACAACCCATGGCGATAGCAAATGTGACTGAACAGACCTATTTCGCGCGGTAAATGTTTGTCGACAATAAATTCATGTAAACACATGGTAATTTCCACCATCACACACCAGCTGGTAGGTTGTGTTTTTTTTTTTTTTTATGATGCGTATCCCTTACAGGTCGGTGCTGTCAAAACCAGCATTTTTCAGCTGCTGTTGATGTACTAGGCAAGATTACGCTCAGTAGCCATTGCTTTCTGAGCGACCGGCTCACATACCCCGTAAGTTCCTAGCGCGGCGCGAACAGTTGCCGATTCTTGCGCAGCTGTATTACTCACGAGAATATACGGGATTACGGAGAAAGACGTTAACTCACAGGCCAGGGAGACTGGCGCGTAGGCTGTTAGGTTACAGTGTTATTATTCTTTAATTCCCCCATAGGCCCTGTAACACACGGACAAATCATCACTTTTACAACTCATCATTTACCAAAGAAAATGATGCTACTCACCTCCTCCTTGTGGAGTAAAAACACTATGATAATGCTGGTGATAACAGTGAGAAGGGAGAGAATCAGCAAGACAAAAAGGTAGATAACCACTAAAGGCAACTTATCCGAAGATAGTGGCAACATGGCGCTCATGGTCGTCATGAACACAGACGGTCGTTCCTGTGTTCGGGACAAGATGGGTTAATGTAAGGGTCAGATTGTCGGTCATTATACATTAAATTATAAAGTAAATTAAGGGCTCTTTTCCGTTCCTCGCAGTGTATTGGATATATGGTGCAAGCTCCATATTGTTATAAAACATTTGACACTCGATAGGGTTAAATTAAATGTTTGCATATTCTTTACATGACATTGCTGTCAACATCAGCATCTTTCACCTGATTATTGATTTCTTGGAAAGATTACGCTCAGTATTTTGCCATTGCTTTCTGAGCGGCCGGCTCACATACCCCGTAAGTTACCGACACGATTTGAACCACTGCTGATTCTCCCCGTCGTCACGTTACTTACGAGAGTACACGAGATTACGGAGAAAAGTCATAACCTCTAGGCCAGGAATCCGGCTACTCGATAGGATAGGCGGTCAGTATAACACCGGCCGTCTTCAATTTCCAGAAGGTTTCCTCATACCAATGTTAGGCTGGGTTGAGCTGGTATTTTTGTAGACATACGCGCATTTAAAATGCAAACACACATAGTAAGTAAATAAGCATACATTAGAAACTCCAATACATTGTAAGGTCGTTACGAAGTAGTGGGTACATAGACAGACAATTGGAACTTAAACAGCAAGTAGGAATGTAAACTAACAAGTTGGAACGTAAACACAGAGTAGGTATATAACCGGCATGTGTGAATGTAAACATAAAGTAGAAGCGTTAACGGACATGCATGTTGTAAATTCGCAATCAGACAGTAAGTAAATGAACGGACAATAGGACTACCAACAGACTTATAGATGGTGGACAACTAGACTGACAATAGGACTTTAAACAGACAAAATTTGTGTACTGAAACAAATAACTGCGCCATAAACAAACAACAGGCGGTAGATATTAAAACAAACAAACCACGACTATGTACATATACAGTTATATGGAACGATCTCTGAACTAACTTGGTTGCCTTATACAGTAGTGTGTGGCTTCTGGTTTTCTAATGACTGCCGCTTCCATCGACGGTGAAATGTATTTTTCGTGGCGGACTTTCGTGTTGGTATTCTGGCATAATATGCATGGTATACCTGCGCGGGCTGTTGGTTTGTCGAGACTTGTCTGTTCCACTTTTCATATGGGGTAGTGAGGAGCATTTTGTGTGGCATACTGTGACCGCCTTTTGCAGTGAAGTTGGAACCCCGACTATCTAACTAACTAACTAACTAACTAACTAACTAACTAACTAACTAACAGTTATTAGGAACGTAGACAGACAGGCGTTAGGTACGCGTGACACGGTGAGACAGTCACAAACAGTATACAACAGGACTGTTAACAGAAAAACAGTGGTTACGATAAACATAAAATTAGCACATTAATATATAATGTAAGAAATAGATTTGCGGGAGATACATTTACAAACATACGGTAATTGCATAAATAAGCAGAAGAAACCTAGTGAAAGAAATGCAAGCAAGCACATTGAAGGTTATCATCTAGTGTTAGCCGGCGTAGGCGTTCATGTCTCTCCACATAAACAAACATACAGAGAGCAAACAGGCAGACCTATTGTAAGCAAACACCATGTACCAAAACAAAGAGTAGGAATTAATTCACAAACTAGAAAAGTTAACAGATAATAGAAATTTGAACAGAAATTAGGCACAAAACCAAACAGTAGAAATGAAAATAGACTATATATATATGCTAAAGATGAGAAAGAAAGAAAGAAAGAAAGAAAGAAAGAAAGAAAGAAAGAAAGAAAGAAAGAAAGAAAGAAAGAAAGAAAGAAAGAAAGAAAGAAAATAGACTGGTCCCTACAGTGTGATTATTTGTAGATAAGAAGCAGGCATTCTTAGCTGACTATTGATTTCAATGTTTCTGTTATCTACTTGATATTTACAGCAGTGGATATTTACCCAGTGATATCCTGAAATCTGTATTTATAGCTATACCAAAAAGACCAGGAGCAATTGATTGTGAAGATTTTCGTATAATTAACCTTATAAACCATATCACTAAGCTTCTACTCAGAATCATAATGAGAAGAACCAAAAAGAAAATAAAAATGGAAATTAGTGAAGAACAGTATGGATTTGTGGAAGGAAAGGGTACAAACAACGCAATTTATACATTACGGACACTAATAGAAAGGTCAATAGAGAAACAGAGAGACATATATTTGTGCTTCATAGATTATACTAAGGCATTTGATAAAGTAAAACATGATGAACTGATTAAAATGTTGGAAGATATCAACACTGATGGAAAAGATTTAAGAATAATAAAGAATATTTACTGGAACCAAGTAGCAGCAATTAAAATGGGAAATAAAGAGGGTAGTTACGAACAGATAAAGCTAGGAGTACGACAAGGGTGTGTCTTGTCACCAGATCTTTTCTCCCTGTATAGCGAAGTAATAATGAGAGAGATCAAAGAGATGCCAGGAATACTAGTTGGAGGTTATAATATAAATAATATACGCTATGCAGATGACACAGTATTGGTGGCGGATAATTCAACAGACCTACAACAATTATTAGACGCTGTAGTAACAGAGAGTGCAAGGAAAGGACTCTCCTTGAATATCAAGAAAACAGTAACAATGATAATATCAAAGAAAATGGTGACACCAAAATGTGACATAGAAATAGAAGGGAAAATCCTTAACCAAGTTGATAATTTTAGATACCTAGGGGCATTTATAACATCAGATGGAAGATGTAAAACAGAGATTAGGAGCAGAATAGGGCAGGCAAAAGCCGCATTTCAGAAAATGAAGAGTATCTTATGCAATAAGTCACTATCACTGAATGTAAGAAAGAGAGTGCTTAAATGCTATGTAGAACCAGTTTTGCTGTATGGCAGTGAATCTTGGAATGTAAATGAACAGATTAAGAAGAAATTAGAAGCAACAGAGATGTGGTTCCTGAGACGAATGTTGCGAATTCCTTGGACTGCCAGAGTAAATAACGACGACTGCCTGAAACAGGCTAACGAAACAAGAACATTATATACAACAATAAGACAGAGACAAACAGCTTTCCTCGGTCATGTGATGAGAAGAGAGGCATTGGAGAACATCGTAACAACTGGAAAGATCGAGGGGAAGAGAGGCAGAGGTAGACCAAGAGAAGTGATGCTGGATGGATTGAGACGGTGGCATGGAGGAATATCAGCAGCAGAGTTGATCCAGAAAACCAAAGACCGAGATCTATGGAGAGCCATGAACGCCTACGCCAGCCGGCACGGCACTTGATGATGATGACTTGATATGTGTATGTTCACTTCTAACTGTTTGTAATCTAGACTTGGCTCTTTCAGCCCCAAACAACCCGCAACTTGTGATTTGTTCTTGACCATGAACCCCAACCATCAAGTAATGTGTTCTTCTGCTGCTCGCTTTTATTTTTTTTTTATATTTAGTCAGAGCAAACTTCTGAAATCTGGCTTCCCCACTGTCCACCGGGTATTTAGCCTCATTGAAACCCGCCATGATTTTTCACGATATTTATTTCACCCAGGGGCGTAGCCAGGGTTGAAAGTCGTGGGGAGCGAGCAAACACACGCGTGCGTTTGAAAACTCCAGGTTGACTTTCATCGCAAAAAGTAAACAAAGCGACGCTTTTGAAACATAAAGTACACGGGTAAACGGTCGCTCATCTTGTTTCCTCTAGCCCATCAAAAACATTCATCGTCTTTTTTTTTTTTTTTTGCTCGCTCGCTCGCTCGCTTTGAATTCAAGCGTAATCCATACACACTATTGCTAGTAGCACTGGACTGAATTTTGCGTGTAGATTAGCTTTCCCTATTACCATTGGCCCTCGCCATCAGGCGATACCACTCAGACTTCAGGGGTACTTGTAACTTATGTCCCAAAGTCAAGGACAAGAAATCAATATTTTAGTCCAAATTCTCGGTGTATGGGGTTGAACACCGGAGGTTCTTATCCATTCGGCCATGTTGACCTCCATTCACCGCCATGTGATTCGCAAAGTGGTCTAAGCGTTCATGATTCTCCACAGATATCCGTCAGTGATGTTGTGTATCAATTCTATTGATGACACTTATCCATGCCATCATCTTAGACAATCAAGCATAGTTTCTCTTGATCTGATCTGTCTCCTCTACCGCTGATCTTCCCAGTCGTTAAGATATTTCCTCTTTCCTAGCCACGCAAGTGATTTAACCGCCAAACTAGCTGGTTTTGCCTTATGCAATAACGTTCTCTGCTGGTTTTCTAGTGATTTGCCGCTTTTATAGACGAAGAACTGTAATTTTAGTGGCGGACTGTTGTATTGGCATTCCGGCAGCGACCTTATGCGTGTATGCCTATGCGTGCTGTTGGTTTGTCGGGACTATTGTCTGTTCACATTTCATATGAAATAGTGATGAGCATTATATGTGGTATTCACTGGCACAGGAATGGAGCATTGTGGGATAATCCTTTGCCGTAAAGTTAGAACCGCAACTAATAACTAACATCACTTGTGAAACCTTATGAGACCTAGAGAGTTAATGAGTTCAGTTGGAATGGTCATCGTGACGACAATTACCGTAGCTGATCTTCTCTCCAGATTCCACGGGTATGACGAACACCCAGAGGTTCAGGAATGACAGGAAATCCACAGGTAGAATTATATTTACCAGGATTCCGTCAGGATTTCTCTTGATAGAAAAGGTCACCTGAAATTGAGGTACAAGGTGTTTCTGGAATGCTAAATATGTGAAATAGTATTCTGATATGTGACATTG
Source organism: Cepaea hortensis (assembly GCA_963921405.1). Lineage (NCBI taxonomy): Eukaryota > Metazoa > Mollusca > Gastropoda > Stylommatophora > Helicidae > Cepaea > Cepaea hortensis. The sequence goes on from OY992876.1 coordinate 203,774,660, forward strand.
TATTCAGATATGTAACTTGTATTCAGCTGTGTGAATGTTTAGTACGAATATTGGACTTTTTCGAATATCTATTATTATTATGCCTTTCTCACTAGCTAATACCAATGACTTTCTTCTTCTTCTTCTTCTTCTTCTTCTTCTTCTTCTTCTTCTTCTTCTTCTTCTTCTTCTTCTTCTTCTTCTTCTTCTTCTTCTTCTTCTTCTTCCTTTTCTTCTTCTTCTTCTTCTTCTTCTTCTTCTTCTTCTTCTTCTTCTTCTTCTTCTTCTTCTTCTTCTTCTTCTTCTTCTTCTTCTTCCTTTTCTTCTTCTTCTTCTTCTTCTTCTTCTTCTTCTTCTTCTTCTTCTTCTTCTTCTTCTTCTTCTTCTTCTTCTTCTTCTTCTACGTCTTCTTCTACTTCTTCTTCTGCTGCTGCTACTGCTGCTCCTGTTGCTTCTACTACTACTACTACTACTACTACTACTACTACTACTACTACTACTACTACTACTACTACTACTACTACTACTACTACTACTACTACTACTACTACTACTACTACTACTACTACTACTGTGTCTGCAGTTTTCTGTGTCTGCAGACACAGATCACCCGTTGCATGAGGCACTGGACGCCGTTAAGGGTCAGCGACTGATAAGAGGGAAATCATGGATGGCTCAGGCGGAGGATACGATCAGACAGGTGTGCCCCTAAGAGAACATTAGGCGAGGAGAGGAGTGGGTCAGAGTGCCAGCGGAGCAGTCAGACTTGTGCAGAGTTATAATCACATTGAGCCGGGAGTGCAGGAAGTGGACAGCAGGGGCCACGGAAGTGAAAATCCAGCAACTAATTCTGGATAATAATCGCTCGGGTGATGTGATTATCTACACAGATGGGTCGGTTTTGAGAGGTAGGAGAAGTGCCTGGGGGTTCTTAGCAAAAGCAAAAAAGTAGACGTTTGGTGCAGGAGAGTCTAGCATATGATACCACAACATCTAGCTTAAGAATTTAGGTGGAGGCGGTCAGTGCAGCTTTCCGCTGGATCGAGAATACGATACACACACACACATCGTGATTGTAGCTGACTTAGAAAGCATTCTGAGGAAGGTGAGGACAGTCAAGCTTCGGGCAGAGTGGCTTGCTTCGCTTCGAAGGTCACGAGTGGCAAGCATCACCAGGATCTTTTCTCCGGGGCATGCCTGTGATGTTGTTTCCCCGAGAAGAGAGTGGGATCAACATGCACATCTTTAAACTGATTATCTGTTGGGATTATTGACTGACTTTTCGTCTACACTCCTCTCTTCTGTCTTCCCTTCCATATATCTCTTTCTTTCACTCTCTCTCTCTATTATTCTCTCAACACATACTTCGACAACAGTTCTTTTCCACAGTAAATAAAAGATTTAATTTAAAACTATGTCTGGTGTATGGGTGGATATTGTCTGTGTAGTTGCTAGTGTATTCTATTGTTGGTGACAGAATGAACTCAGAATGTCTATCAGCGGTATCTTCTCGCCAGTCATTCTTCACGATTACAGGACATCACATCAAACAGGACAGAGCTCACCCGGGATGATCCGTAGGCTTGAGTCTGATGGTAAATCCGTTAGTGAAATGAAAACAAACTGTTCACCACTGAGTCACCGTATTGCTATAAAAGTCCCGTAAGTTTATGACTGTGCCCAAATCGGTTTCATGATATTAAGTATCCATCATCGAGAAAAAACACCACATTGTCAATGTTCTTCCTATTGTCTATTATGATTATCACTATTGTCTTTTTCTATTCCTTCTACTCTATGTATGCAAGTCGTATGTAGGTTGAAGTCTCTGCTTGCCCCACCTTAACATCTCTTTCTGTTTAGGAGCCCCAGTGGTATATGAGTGTTAGCATACAGTCTTCTGTATTTTACTGGATGTTAGTATTTGTTCATCTGAACAAACTGTTTAGGTTCTTTCTGGATCTAAGTATGTACTTTATTGGTTCAAGTAGAGTATTTTTTCCTTTCTTCTCTAATGTCCCTAGAAACTGGGAACCTGTGGATGAATATAACAAGTCGAGTGGTAAGCGTCCGCCCCTTACTCCTAACTTATGCAAGTGTCCTTCTCCAGCCATAATGACAAGGCTTTCGAAGTCACCATCAGCATAAGACATAAGAATTCACCTCAGTCTAAAACACCCACTAATAATATGTAATGATAAAGGTAATACACGCTCATCTATATTCCTATTCTAAAACTATATTTTAATATACCTTATACACATCTATGTTCCTTTATAGAATTAATGTAGATCCACGAATCGAAATTAATCCGCATCCAAGCACTTTATCCCATTATAAGGGAGGATATTTCTTTTCATTACAGGACACATAATTCTATCTTCTCGTCCAGTTGGGAATACACACACTAAACTGACAAAGAAAGTGGCTACTCTTTATAGCTCAGTCTATGTCGCATAATCCTTGACATTGCTGGACAAAGCAAATTCAGACTTCATTATCCCTTGTCAGTGGAAAATTTCTGATCTCGAACTTTTCCGTTGTTTAATACAACCAAACCGCATTCTGCTGTCCAGTCTTAGTCGCAAACCTACCTCCAGAACGCAATAGGCTGGTCCATGATACTGTCTGTCTTTGTAGCAAACCAATTTTTCCACTCTACATGTCACCTGTGTTGTAGTCGACTCTCCCGCCTTGACCTACATACACATGCGCTGGTCAATCCGTTGTTTATATCCTTCTGTTTCATTAACCCTTCTCCCACCTGGGTCCGCTGTATACAGTCGTCGATCTGGGAATCACTAACATTCAGCATTTCACGACATAGGCCCCCTCTTAAGAGATTAGACTGCGTCGAATCTTTCTCACTGTAGGTTTGATTCCCATGATCCACAACCCTAGGCTTCTTCCTCTGGATCTGGATGTCTGGATAAGAAATCTGCTCCTACATTCTCCTTTCCCGGGATGTATTCCACTGTGAAGTGGTATGGTTGCAGCAACAATGACCATCTCATCAGTCTGGCGTTTAACTTCTGTGATGTAGCTAGGAACATCAAGGGTTGATGATCTGACTGGACCGTAAACTGTACTCCGTACAAGTATGGTTGAAATTTTTGTACAGCCCATACGAGTGACAAGCACTCTCTTTCAACCGTTGAATAATTTTTCTCTGCCGGTAGAAGTTTCTTACTGGCATACGCTACCGGTTTCAAAATTGAAGCATCGTCTATTCCTTCTTGTAATAAGGCTGCTCCAATACCGATCCCACTCGCATCTGTTCTTAGCACAAATGGCTTTGTGAGGTCTGGAAGTTGTAGAACTGGCTTGTTCACCAACGCTTCCTTTAATTGACTGTAGGCCTCCTCACATTCTGGCGTCAATATAACTGCATCTGGAAGTCCTTTTTTTAAGGTCTCTGTTAATGGATTTCCCAGTTCGGTAAAATGAGGAATGAACTTTTGATAAAATCCACACAATGATAGGAAGGATCTTATATCTTTCTTTGTTTTAGGCCTCGAAGCTCGTCTGACTTTTTCCAGGTTCTTCGCCTCCGGGACAATTTTCCCGGGAGTGATGGTATGACCTAGAAATTCCAGAGTTTGGTAACCAATCATGCACTTGGTTGGTCGCGCCGTCAGCCCGGCTTCCCGGAGCCGATCGAAAACTCTCTCTAAGGATCCCAAATGGTCATCGAATCTGTCACTGGCAATCAGTATATCATCCATGAATGAGATAATGGCTGTGTCACGTAGAGGATCCAACAACGCTATCATCATGCGAGTAAACACACTAGGCGCATTACTGAGTCCAAAAGGCATGACATTGAACTCATAGTGTCCAGTAGGTGTGCTGAAAGCTAGTAGATGTCGAACTTCTGGTTTGACCGGGATCTGATAATAACCCCTACTCAGATCTACTTTAGAGAAATACTTGGCCTTATGGAGCCTTGCGAACAACTGGGTTGGATTCGGCAACGGTTCCACTTGGAACTGGGTATGACTATTTAAAAGTCTATAGTCAATGCACAGCCGGTGTTCTCCACTCGGTTTTCGTAACAACACCACTCCAGCATTATAGGGGGATGTGGATGGTGCAATCACCTCATCCTCCAACAGTTTCTGTATCTCCTCCTCCAAAGCCTTCTCTTTAGCAAATGGTACTGGGTAGATTTTTTGGCGAACCGGATCCTGCGTAGTTAAGGTCATCTCGAACTCAACCAGCTCCGTCCGTCCTGGTTTATCCGTCAGGATCTGCTTATGGGATTTGAGAACCTGGCCAATTTTTTTCCTCTCTTGAAGAGTCAGATCAGGGTTCACCTGTACTTCCCGATAAGTTTCCTGGTTTATTAGAGGATACTCCCTCCCCTCATCTGGTCCGGTTTCAGTTTCCACTGCTACCGCCATTGCCATGAGATGGGCTGCTCCTTCCCGGGTTCTTTCTGCATATTTTCTCAAGAGATTAATATGAAAAATCTTCGATTTTCCCCGGATCCGTATTTGATAGTTGGTTCTGGATACCATCCTTTCCACGGGAAATAGTCCTTGCCAGCCTATCTCCAGTTTGTTGTTTCCCGTTGGGAGTAACAACAAGACTTTGTCTCCCACCTCAAGAGCTCTGTCTCTAGACCTACGGTTATAGTATTCCGCATGTCTCTTTCTGGCCTTTCTCAAGTTTCGAGTGGCCAGAGCCCAGCCCGTGTGAAGTTTTTCCTTCAGTTCCTCCACGTATTTGTACGAGGAGATCACCTCTTCTGAGGTTTCTTCTTCCGTCCAACTCCTCAATAACGCTTCCAATGGTCCCTTGATTGGTCGACCAAACAGCAGAGTTGCTGGCGGTACTCCTGTTGAGCCATGTGGCACTTCCCTATAAGCAAAAAGGGCTGCCGGGATGTATTCATCCCACCTATCCGGTTTTTCCTGGGCCAATTTCCTGAGCATTGTCATCAACGTGCCGTTGAAACGCTCTACTTTTCCATTAGCTTGAGGGTGGTAAGGACTGGTATGTATATGGTTGGAGTGGAACACCCCAAATACCTCCTCCATGAGTTTCCCACAAAACTGTGACCCATTATCCGTCAGAATCTGATTAGGGAAGCCTAATCTGGTAAAAACCTCCATCAAGGCATCAGCCACTCTTTTCGAGTCAATGGTTGACAATGGTATGGCTTCACTCCACATTGAACAGCAATCCACCATAGTGAGGATATACATGTTCCTCTTCTTAGTCCTAGGAAGAGGCCCCACGAGGTCGATAGCTACCCTCTCGAAAGGAGAGTTCATAACGGGCATTTCACCTAACACCACCGGCGCTGTCCAGTGTTTTGGGGCCACCCGCTGACACTCTGGGCATGACTTTACATACCGACTCACATCTCCCGTCAATCCTGGCCAATAATAATGACAGGAAATCCGCTGCATGGTGGCGGCGATACCCATGTGTCCACTGAACGAAATGGTATGCCCCATCTGAAGAATTTGGGCACGGTAGGCCTTCGGGACTACCAATTGACCGTGTAGGTTGTCTCCCCTTCCGGCTCGCCGGTATAGTAGCCGATTCTTCATGTAGTACTGTCCGCGTTTGGGTGGAACAGCACTCTTCTGCAACTTCTTGTAGCACGGACGTAAACTATCATCCTCACTCTGGGCCGTTCGTAACTCCCCTGGCATTGGGTTTGAAATCCTTTCCTCTGCCTGATCCGTTTCCTTCTGAGAGCGTGTCTGCATAGCTCCCATGTGAATTGGTTCCTTAGGCATTCCCAGAAAGACATACCGGCAACCGAGGATGACTGGAAATATGGGATCACTCAATACGGCGGCCTTGATTGTGCCCGTGACGTATCTTGACCGAATCTCCACTTGAGCAATGGGTAACTTCATGGCTACAGCACTCTTAGTCGCATGCTGTATCTCCATGGTCTCCCCTGTGAGTTGTTCGGGGGATACTAGATCCGCCGAAATCACCGCTTCCCCATCCAGTCCCGTATCGTATAAACATTGGACTGCTTGTCCATTCACCTCAATCAATTCCACCACCGAGGGTCTCCCTTGGTCCGGAATGTCCTCCCCCTCCTCGACTTTTCCCTGGGATTCCTCGAGGGGTTCATCGAGGTGTGTTTCGAAGGGACCATCATTTGCCTTGCCTCGGCATTCTGCAGTCGTATGGGTTTTCGACCTGCAGTGTGTGCACCATGTTCCCTTCCTATGTTTCCGTGTGTCCTTTTTGTTCCTTTCTCCTTCATCGACCTCAGCCTTGTCTGTGATCACCTTCTTATGATTCACTTGGCATGCCGCGAAGTAAGGATTTTTCGGTTTCGATCTGCAGTCTTTTGTGTTGTGAGATGCCGCCTTGCAAATCGAGCACCACTTCTCGGACCACGGTCGTTTCGCTGGAGAATTCGAGGTGTTCTTGGTTCCTTCCTTCACCTTCTCGGAACTCTCCGTTGACGTCTTTTTATAAGGTTCCCCTTTAGTTTCTTTTCCGTTCGTCGATTTCCTTCGGTCTTGTTTTTCCTGCCCTTTGCTTTGTGTACTTAGTTCTACCGCCTCCCCATGTACCTCTACGAATCGCTCCGCCAGCTTATTCACAACATCAATCCGTTCCGCCCCTTGTTCTCCCAAGAAGGTTCTGAGAGGTTTCGACATTTGCTTTCGCATCTGGTCGACCACCATCATCTCTTCGAGACTCTCATAATCCCTCTTGAATTCTGCCAAGTCCATCCATTTCTGGAGATAGGATTTCAGCCTTAGACTGTATGCGGCGAATAGCTCTCCCGGCTCTCGTCTAGACGATCTAAACTTTTTCCGATATGTTTGTGCTGTGACTTCATAATGTTTCATCAAAGCTGCTTTCAATTCCTCGTACTGATTTTCCTGTCCTGGTGGTAGGCGTGTGTAGACCTCGTACCCTGAACCACGTAACGCCTGGGATACTTTAAGAGCCCATCTGGATCTTTCCAGTCCCATAGCGATTGCCATAGCCTCGAACCGATCCAAAAACTGGAATATCTTTTCTTTACTTTCATCATAGACTGCTAAAGGAAACTTCATGGCATGGTAACCCTGTCCAATCATGTGGGTTGCCCCAGGTGAAGATGAACTTCCTTCTGCTGCATCTATTTCACCCTTCGTTTGTGTCTTGAGTTCTAACTCTTTCAAGCGGTATTCATGTTCCATTTCTTGTCTCCTGGCAGTCTGTTCCATTTCCAGTTTCTTGGTCTCCTGTTCCAGTTCCAGTCGCTTGGTCTCCTGTTCCAGTTCCAGTCGCTTGGTCTCCTGTTCCAGTTTCTTGGCCTCTTGTTCCATTTCCATTCGTTTGGTCTCCACCTCTATTCTTCTCACTTCCAACTCGGCTTTCCGGTCTTCTCTTTCCCCTTTACGAATCTCTCTCTCTCTTTCTTGTATGTAATCAGTTAGCTCGGTACCAGCTAACCCAATTTCCTCCCCGTTGGCTCTCAATTCTGCTGTAGTTACTTTAGGAGTTGCCATAGTTACAGCAGATAAGTCAGCACGTTGAGTAAAGATCCCTCAAGGCAGAAAAGAAGTACTCACTATACAATTATATTCCACCTAGAACCTATATCATTATCTATGTCTATCTAATATAATAAACCTACGACACCCCACAGTACATCACAACCACTCTCTCATCCACAAGAGGAGATATAGGATAAAGACTTACGTAGACGTGTGACCGTGTGACTAGGTATGTAATGTGTCTTACCACCTATCCACATTCACTCTGTCTGGAACTTTCTCACTGTAAAGTCACCAGCATTAATGAACTGTTTCTACCATAAATGTAATGGCACCATATATCCAATGGACGTCCTTCCATTAAAAGTCATCAATATATACTTCTTTTTCTTTTATTCCAATCAGTATGTCCCAACATGCAGGTACTCCGCTATGCCTGTGCCAATATGCAAGTACCCCTTTATGCATATGCCCTGTTATGCCCAGGTCATATGGGTATTTTTCCTACCCCGCTTGCTCCACCAATTATGTGATGTTGTTTCCCCGAGAAGAGAGTGGGATCAACATGCACATCTTTAAACTGATTATCTGTTGGGATTATTGACTGACTTTTCGTCTACACTCCTCTCTTCTGTCTTCCCTTCCATATATCTCTTTCTTTCACTCTCTCTCTATTATTCTCTCAACACATACTTCGACAACAGTTCTTTTCCACAGTAAATAAAAGATTTAATTTAAAACTATGTCTGGTGTATGGGTGGATATTGTCTGTGTAGTTGCTAGTGTATTCTATTGTTGGTGACAGAATGAACTCAGAATGTCTATCAGCGGTATCTTCTCGCCAGTCATTCTTCACGATTACAGGACATCACATCAAACAGGACAGAGCTCACCCGGGATGATCCGTAGGCTTGATTCTGATGGTAAATCCGTTAGTGAAATGAAAACAAACTGTTCACCACTGAGTCACCGTATTGCTATAAAAGTCCCGTAAGTTTATGACTGTGCCCAAATCGGTTTCATGATATTAAGTATCCATCATCGAGAAAAAACACCACATTGTCAATGTTCTTCCTATTGTCTATTATGATTATCACTATTGTCTTTTTCTATTCCTTCTACTCTATGTATGCAAGTCGTATGTAGGTTGAAGTCTCTGCTTGCCCCACCTTAACATCTCTTTCTGTTTAGGAGCCCCAGTGGTATATGAGTGTTAGCATACAGTCTTCTGTATTTTACTGGATGTTAGTATTTGTTCATCTGAACAAACTGTTTAGGTTCTTTCTGGATCTAAGTATGTACTTTATTGGTTCAAGTAGAGTATTTTTTCCTTTCTTCTCTAATGTCCCTAGAAACTGGGAACCTGTGGATGAATATAACAAGTCGAGTGGTAAGCGTCCGCCCCTTACTCCTAACTTATGCAAGTGTCCTTCTCCAGCCATAATGACAAGGCTTTCGAAGTCACCATCAGCATAAGACATAAGAATTCACCTCAGTCTAAAACACCCACTAATAATATGTAATGATAAAGGTAATACACGCTCATCTATATTCCTATTCTAAAACTATATTTTAATATACCTTATACACATCTATGTTCCTTTATAGAATTAATGTAGATCCACGAATCGAAATTAATCCGCATCCAAGCACTTTATCCCATTATAAGGGAGGATATTTCTTTTCATTACAGGACACATAATTCTATCTTCTCGTCCAGTTGGGAATACACACACTAAACTGACAAAGAAAGTGGCTACTCTTTATAGCTCAGTCTATGTCGCATAATCCTTGACATTGCTGGACAAAGCAAATTCAGACTTCATTATCCCTTGTCAGTGGAAAATTTCTGATCTCGAACTTTTCCGTTGTTTAATACAACCAAACCGCATTCTGCTGTCCAGTCTTAGTCGCAAACCTACCTCCAGAACGCAATAGGCTGGTCCATGATACTGTCTGTCTTTGTAGCAAACCAATTTTTCCACTCTACATGTCACCTGTGTTGTAGTCGACTCTCCCGCCTTGACCTACATACACATGCGCTGGTCAATCCGTTGTTTATATCCTTCTGTTTCATTAACCCTTCTCCCACCTGGGTCCGCTGTATACAGTCGTCGATCTGGGAATCACTAACATTCAGCATTTCACGACAATGCCGGTGTGCTGGGGAGTGAACAGACGGAGAGATTTGCTGGCTCTGCAAAACTTGGTGGAGTATTGATACATGACAAGGCAGACGTGGTTGCGGCCTTGTGGGAGCACGTGCACACCTCGGAGGAGCAAATGGATCACCATGGTCTGGCGAGAATGAGACAGCGTGGAGTGACAAGGGGATCTGACCGACGCTTCGATGCTTAGAGGAAAGGCGAGACGGACATATAATCAGATTGCTACTGGTACTATTGGTGTTGGAACTCTTCGCTGGTTGCTGAGGATGGAGACTGAGCGCTTATGGGAATGCCCCGAATGCTGTGATGTCGGTTCCTAAATCAATCAATCAATCGATCAATACTACTACTACTACTACTACTACTACTACTACTACTACTATTATTACTATAACTACTGTTGCTTCTGCTGCCGCTGCTGCAACTGTTGCTACTACTACTACTACTACTACACCTACCAATACTACTAGTACTAGTACTACTACTACTACTATTACTACTACTACTATTACTACAACTACTGTTGCTTCTGCTGCCGCTGCTGCTACTGTTGCTGCTACAATTACTGCGACTACTACTTCTACAATTACTACTACTACAACTACTACTTATACTAATACTATTACTACTACTATTATTCTTACTACTACTGCTTTTGCCGCTCATTCTTCCACGATTACTGCTGCTGCCACTGCTTCTACTACTATTAATACTACTACTACTACTACTACTACTACTTCTACTACTACTACTACTACTACTACTACTACTACTACTACTACTACTACTACTACTACCAAAATAACAACAACTGGAGTCCTTCTGTGACAATTATATCACCTATAATCATTACTGAGCACACAAATACACTAGTCATATAGCACACAGTTTCATAGGCATATATCAAGTTGTCTCGATCCTTCACCAGTTCTCCTGCCGGATTATCTTTCATCCCTAGACGGCTTCAATATCATATGCCTTCCGTCCTGTTGGCGGGCATCTCCCTCGACGTTCAAGGATCATCATCATCATCATGTGCCATGCCAATAAGCGTGGGCGGTCATGTTTCGCCATCTCACACGAGCACCAGAGTCGTGGATCAGCTCTGTCTTCTTGTCTCTACCATACCACGTGGCCAAGCCATCCAGGTATTTACTTGTCTTCTTCCCCCTTGTTCTTTTCCCCTCAATCGTGTCAGTTGTCACCAAGTTTTCCAATTTATTTCTTCTCATAACGAGTCCCAAACAATATTGACTGTCTAGGTCTAACTTCTCTAACCAATTTACGGTTTTCATTTGTTTCTTGTATGGCTTGATCATTTGGTTTTCTTCTTTTTTTCCAGCTTGTCTGCTTATTATCCACGCTTCACATCCATACAATAGTACAGGTTCTATGAAGCACTTCAACACTCTTTGTCTCGTTCGTCCAGAGAAGCAGGCCTTCCATTACTGTTAGTTCCAAACCATTGCGGTGTTACGTCTTTATCTTACATGATGTTTAGTGTCATGGCAAGCAATTGACACGTATTAATACAAATTACCAGCCTGGTACACAACCTGTGGTGATACTGACAGATGCAAAATCAGTAATAGAGACCCTCCTGACTTGGAGATTGCCAGTTCTAAGGATACTATTTTCTGAACTTAGCAGTCAGCATAAGGTCACCATACAGTGGATACCATCCCACTGTGGAGTACCGGAAACGACAGAGCTGATCGATTGGCTAAGGAAGGTGCAAAAGAAGAACAACCTGATATGCCCATTACATACCACCAAAAGAAAAGAATGATCAAATCAGTCAGAAGGCCACCAAACCTGACTCAAGACGACTACCATGTTATGGACAGACCAGAACAGGTCACTATTCTGCGCCTCGGAAGAGGACACAATAGATTACGCAACCACATGTATACAAAATTCAAGATTGGTGATTCAGCCATGTACAAATGTGGTTTGGCGTTGCAGACAGCAGAGCACATACTCCAGGACTGCCCAAACTACAACATATCCAGGCGAACCTTCTGGCCTAGAGAGACAACAGTGGAAGATAAACTCTATGGACCGCTGTGTGAACTAAAACAGACTGTTAGATTCATACAAGAGATAACATTGCAGTTATCAACATATTTCAGGCGAACGAAAGAAGAAGAAGAAACGTATTAATATAATATTGGTTCTAAATACCATTACATAGTTTTCATTCTGCTTCTTATAGTCCATGCAGTGTGGCGTTAGTGATCTTGTCTGCTCACGGCCTGGGTCTCTTGTTTTGCCTATATTTTCTTATACTGATATTCCTCCACGGCATAAAGTCAAACTGTCTAGCATCTTTTCTCTTGGTCTGCCAATGTTTCTCCTCCCTTCCAATTTTCCCGTTGTGACAACATATTCAAGATTTCCCCTTCTCATAACACACCCAAAGAATGGAGACTGTCTTCTTCTGATGCGAGTAACCAGTTTTCTTGGTGAGTTAACTTCTTAGCTGTAATTGTGACTGTGAGAAAGCAAACTGGGGATAGCTGAATGAGTGCGGGTTCGATGCCTACGCTCATCGTTTGTCACGGTGAAGGATAGACTGGCTGCCTCTTCGCACTTGCTCTAGGCCTACAAAATATGATGCCGCTTACACATAACAGAACCATAGCAGAAAACTGCAACGGGATCATTTTTTTTTAAATAGCAGAAAATAATCATTTGATACAAGAAGATTACGTTGGATCAACAAGCTATAATAAACATATTCACACCATCATATGAGGAATACAAATACTTCTTGAGATTACCATAACGGTGGATAGCCTGTATTCGCCTCCGTCAGAATTATTGAGAACGATTATAGTTGCATTGTCTAGCACCCACTCTCCATTGGATACGAAATACTGTGTTTCAACAGGTTTGGACGCCACGACAAACTGAACCTCGTCTGTTAAGTAGCCCATTGCTGTTAACTGGAAAAGTATAATAGTTAGTCCAATCGTGTTAAAACACATAATCCCGGTGCAGCGCCAGCCTTCGCCTTAAAGCGAAAAACAGCCCTTTTTATGTTCAAATACATATAGCGATAGTGTGATGTGTTGTGACTATAATATGTCAAGTGATAAATAACGCTGGGCACGTAACACTACTACACGGAGTTTAGTTAATGTAAAGCATATTTTAACTTTCTTTCGCTTACACTAACATCATTATCTAGTGGCCTATCTTGTACAGAGCGTCACCACATAACAGACTTTCTAAATGTCACTTTACCATAACCCAAATATTCTGTCTCTGTTGCTGCCATGTGTAAATTATCTATAACGTTTTTAATCCATCCACGCTGTGGCTTTCCTCTTTTCCGTCTCCCGGGTACACTTTCCTTCATACTTATCTTTTCTAGACTAACTGTCTTTTTACGTGTTGAAAATTTCGTTTTATTTTATGTGACTGCTAAGTTGTCTATGCATATGTCAAGAAGGTCATGTCGTTAATTTTCTTCTCGACAGTGAGAGTACTGATAGGTTCATCCGTGTCTTACAACTCAATAACACAGAAATATCCAACAAGAATCGTGGGAAATTCCTGCATCCGTTAAGAGTACATGCCTAATCCACATCCCACACTTCGGGCAAATAAACCCAGCTACAGTTCTCTACAAAAGGACGTAGCCAGATCCACGCCAACGCTTTCTACTTGCCTCTTACGACACGCATGGCTGGTTACCGTGTTACCACTCTTTACTTCCCTTTAGGACCTTGATAACATAGGGACGCTACATGAATTACTTGAGACAAATAGTTATAACAAACATAATCAAACTAGCATAAAGGAAACATAAATACTTCTAAAAGATTACCACAATCGCGGACAGATAGTATCCACCAATATTAGTTGTGTTGAGAATGTTTATAGCTGCATTGTCTAGCACCCATTCTCTGTTAGATATGAAATAGTCGGTGTCTATTGGCTCTGTCGCCGCAACAAACTCAAGCTCTTCTAGTGTGTAGCCCATGGCTACCAACTGGAAAAGTATTGATAATAGTTAGTACAATGCAGCAATAGTATGAGTAATCCAGTGTTAGATTTTACCTTATTGTTGTACAGTGATAGAACTTGACATATAATATCCCACGGTGTTATGTGACAGAGAAATTAATTCTATGATTGATTGATTGATTGATTGATTGATTGATTGATTGATTGATTGATTGATTGATTGATTTAGGAACCGACATCACAGCATTCGGGGCATTTCCATAAGCGATCCGTCCCCATCCTCAGCAGCCAGCAAAGAGTTCCAACACCAATATTTCCAGTAGCAATCTGATTATATGTCCGTCTCGCCTTTCCTCTGAGCGTCGAGCATCGGCCAGATCCCCTCGTCACTCCTCGCTGTCTCATTCTTGCCAGACCATGGTGATCCATTTGCTCTTCCGAGGTGTACACGTGCTCCCACAAGACCGCAACCACGTCTGCCTTGTCATGCATCAATACTCCAACAAGTTTTGCCGAGCCAGCCAATCTGTCCACCTGTTCATTACCCAGCACACCGGCATGCCCCGGAGAAAAGATCCTGGTGATGCTTGCCACCCATGACCTCCGAAGCGAAGCAAGCCACTCTGCACGAAGCCTGCCTATCCTCACCCTCCTCAGAATGCTTTCTAAGTCAGTTACAATCACGATGTGTGTATGTATCGTGTTCTCCATCCAGCGGAAAGCTGCAGTGACCGCCTCCACCTCCATTCTTAAGCTAGATGTTGTGGTATCATACGCCAGACTCTCCTGCACGAAACGTCGACCATTAGCTTTTGCTAAGAATCCCCAGGCACTTCTCCTACCTCTCAACACCGAACCATCTGTGTAGATAATCACATCACCCGGGCGAGCATTATCCTGAATTAGATGCTGGATTTCCACTTCCGTAGCCCCTGCTGGCAACTTCCTGCACTCCCGGCTCAATGTGATTATAACTCTGCACAATTCTGACTGCTCCGCTGGCACTCTGACCCACTCCTCTCCTCGCCTAATGTTCTCCAAGATGCACACCTGTCTGATCGTATCCTCCGCCTGGGCCATCCATGATTTCCCTCTTATCAGTCGCTGACCCTTAACTGCGTCCAGCGCCTCATGCAACGGGTGATCTGTGTCTGCAGCTACTCTGAGGTATGCCTTCGCATGCATCACCTTGTACTTACCAGCAACAGTCGGCAGACCAAGGATGTAACGCATACACACTAATGTGGTGTCCCTAGTTCATTCCAGAAATACCCGCATAGCTTCGTTCTGTGTGCGCTCTAATTTCACCAGCTGACTCTTTGAGACAGTGAGCAGTCCTAGTCCATAATCAATCACTGAGAGGGTCAAGTGCTGGTATAGTGTGAAGAGCATTCTCTGCTCTGTATCCATTGCCGCCATAGTTTTAAGTGCATTGAGTCCCTTTTGAGATATTGTCACAACCGTCTCCACCTGGTCCTTGAAGGACAGAATCCTGTCAAATGTGATTCCCAAATACTTCAGTTTGTTCTCTCTGTTGACGCTTCTACCATCTATCGTGAGGCTTGGGACATCAGCTCTCACAATCCTGTTGTCCAGAGAGCACCACAAAACAGCCGCCTTTTCCGGGTGGATGACAGCACTCATTTCAGTGCACCAGTCAATCACTTTGTCTACTGTCGTCTGTAGCTCCTGGGCTGTTTGCTCCCTATCTCTCCCCTGCCTATATGCAAGAATATCATCTGCAAATGTTAGTTTCCTTCCAACCCCTGGTGCTTCTAAATTTGCAATCTTGCTCGTATACACGTTAAAGAGCACCGGTGAGATTGCAGATCCCTGTGGCAGTCCCGGGGTTAAAATATGTGGCCCTGAGATCCATGCACCAAGACGTAGAGAAATCCGACGAGAATGCAGGACGGCTGCTATCCAGTTCACCAACCAGGGCTTGACCCCCTTCTCCATCAGTGCGATCATCAAAATATCATATCGAACTCTATTGTACGCATCCTCGAGATCACGCGCTGCCGCCATCGTTTCCTGTCTACTCTGGAACCCTTCTATTCTATTCATTGCCAATGTTTATTTACAGAAGAATATGCAGAACGGATTGACTGAGTCTGGGTGGACTGGATATAATCTTATATAGGCGTCATTCTTGTAGACCATAGCTCTCATTTTAAACATAAAAACAGCCAGATCCGTAGCCGGAACACGCTATCGATCATTGATGTGATAGCACCGCCACATTTTGTAGGTCGAAGCTACAAGGTGGTTAGTCTTTCCCTCGGGTAGCTAGCTCAAGAAAGAACCTACGTCCGACCTCGCTCATGTCATTGTCAGCGCAACTCCTGTGCTATTACAACAAAGCGCCCTTTGGGTCCCATTACGGCCTATTGAAAAGATTCTTGATTCTTTGTCTTTTTGTTTTGTTTTTAAGGGTCTCTTTTTAGTCCCACTTTGTAACTTTCGCGTCCGTTGTGGTCCACAAAGTGGTCAGTGATTTGATGATTCGCGTGTACAGTTTGGATGACCGCCTCTGCCCTCTGGTGGGATCAAGTGCTCTTTGATCTTAGCCATATGGCCGAGAATTATTCTGCCTCGTGCAAGTTCACGCTTTCTCACTGACTCAATGATTATGTTCACGCTTTCTCACTGACTCAATGAGTATGTTCACGCTTTCTTTGTGACTCAGTGAGTATGTTAACGCATTCTTACTGATTCAATGAGTATGTCACGCTTCTCACTGACTCAATGAGTATGTTCACGCTTTCTCGGTGACTCAATGAGTATGTTCACGCTTTCTCACTGACTCAATGAGTATTTTCACGTTTTCTCAGCGATTCAATTAGCTCAGTCAGTCAGTCAGTCAATCAGTCAGTCAGTCAGTCAGTCAGTTTAGTTAGTTTAGTTAGTTAGTTAGTTAGTTAGTTAGTTAGTTAGTTAGTTAGTTAGTTAGATAGATAGATAGTTAGTTAGTTAGTTAGTTAGTTAGTTAGTTAGTTAGTTAGTTAGTTAGTTAGTTAGTTAGTTCGTTCGTTCGTTGGTTGGTTGGTTGGTTGGTTGGTTGGTTGGCTGGTTGGCTGGTTGGTTGGTTGGTTGGTTGATTGGTTGGTTGGTTGGTTGCTTGGTTGCTTGGTTGGTTGGTTGGTTGGTTGTTTGGCTGGTTGGTTGGTTAGTTGGTTGGTTGGTTGGTTGGTTGGTTGGTTGGTTGGTTAGTTAGTTAGTTAGTTAGTTAGTCGAGGTTCCAACTTCACGGCAACGGGTCGTCCCCATTATGCTCCATTCCTGTGCCAGTGAATATCACACAAAACGCTTCCCACTGTCCAATGTGAAAAGTGGAATAGACAGGAGTCTCGACAATCCAACAGCCCGCACAGGTACACTGTGCGTAATGCCGCCGCCAGAATGCCAACACAAAATTAATCCACGAAAACCACAGTTCATCGTCGATGGACTCGGCAGTCACCAGAAAAACCTCACTGACCCGGGTTTTCTCACATGGCTCGGTCTTTTACCGCAGGGCGACCAGCCGAAAGTGTCGCATAAAGCACGAACTCCGTAACTTCAGCGCCAACTCGCAGGATTCTCCTGAAAAAGGCACTCGTGAACCGAAGAAGTCACCGAAATCAGTCAATTCAACGACAGCCGGTAGCCATTGTTCCGAACATGCAGGTCACTGTACAGGACAGATATAAAAACATTCCACGCGAATTACACAGCTCGATGTTCATGAAGATCGAGGTTATTTGGACTTGAAGACCGTGGGTGGAGTCTATGTGGAGGTCAAGGCTGACAAAACATAGTTTTATTTTTGTGCCAAGCCTCGCGAGTGTAAAACGAAATAAATAAGTTGATGGGCTTGCCAGCCGGGCTACTGTAGACAGCGGACTAGCAAATAACAGGGATGATATAGTGAATGTCCTCAGAGAGACAGGGTGATTAAACGAATCTAGTGATGGATGTGAATCTGCAACCTTGACCACACTGTAAGAACATCAAGTCAAAAGCGGTGAAGCCAGACAAGAGTGCAGTGCAGGATTCTCGACACCTTCTGTCCTGTGTCCTGGTGATACACTCAAATATACGTTTGTTCGACCATCAGTTGATGATATCCATCCACTTGTACGTTACCCACCACTTGCTTGTCTGCCTTGGATTTCGCCCTCAAGTACGGTGTATATACTTGTTTGTCTTCCATCAGTTTTATATTTGTGCAAACCTCATCTTTTGTTGCGGTAAAGCAAGACATATTCCTCGTAATGCAATCATTTGATTACATGAAATAGTCTGCCACTTATTCGTCATCTTCTTCTTCTTCTTCTTCTTCTTCTTCTTCTTCTTCTTCTTCTTCTTCTTCTTCTTCTTCTTCTTCTTCTTCTTCTTCTTCTCCTTCTTCTTCTTCTTCTTCTTCTTCTTCTTCTTCTTCTTCTTCTTCTTCTTCTTCTTCTTCTTCTTCTTCTTCTTCTTCTTCTTCTTCTTCTTCTTCTTCTTCTTCTTCTTCTTCTTCTTCTTTCCTCACCCCTGTGTTTCCTTTTAGCTCCCATTAAGCAAAGTCATCTTCTGAACGCTATGATATGTTCTTCACATATGTTGATCTATACATCCTCAGATATTCCACAATCTATCGTTTGCGTTGAGGTTATTATATTATTGTTTTCACGATGTCTAAGTGCCAGAGACACCATACACAGGTAGCGTTATTACATTATCGTCAGATAGTCATAGTTTCTGCTTTGATGTTTCTGTTTAATACAATCCAAAAAGAATGGAAATAACAATATTAAAAGTAAATTATAGTTTACATCAAGGCCAATAGAAGCATTGATGGTGTAGTGGTTATTGTGCTCGAGTACAACCATTTTGATTCGGGATTCCATTATCTATGATTCCATATTTAGCTTCATGCAATAGAAACGACACATTTATCATGTAAAATAAATAATAATGTCGAGAAGGTCGACTTCATTCTACCGGGTTTTATCCAATGTGGCTCGATCTATTTCCATAGGATGACCTGATGACCTGCCAGAGCACAGCACAAAACACGAACTCCATAGCTCAGGACGACCTCCAGGAGTCTCAGAGAAAACTGCACTCGGAATGCAATCCACAATGTTCGGAGCTCGATGCCTGAGGCTTAACCACTTCGTAACGGAGACCACCTAATAATAGCGTCCATACAATGAATATATACGCCTACACCATATCACAGATACATCTTAATGGCATATATATGGGCATTCTTGACTTCAAGGTGTGTAATATCCAAGGCCGGTTATAGCCTAATATGGTGCATATGAAAACAACTAAAAGAACTGCAAATAAACTGCAAACATTCACTAGCTGATGTCTGCGCAGAATAGCTAGAATAAAGTGGTATGACAGAATTACCAATGTAGAGCTCGTAGAGAGAACTAAATAATTCCCAGTGAACCAAGAGGTAAGGAAAAGACGCTGGAACTGAGAAAACCGGAGGGACTCCACAAGGCAAAAGAAATAGCTGGAGACCTTAAAACACTTGAGAAGAGAATTACAGACAGAGATGAATAATTTTGGAGCCGAAGAGATAGCATGTTTTGGTTGAGACCAAGCCCCAGTGGGGGATAACGGCCTGAAGAGGAAGAATAGTGCATATGCTTCCAGCCAAGAAGGTATTTTTTATATAGTAGGCGTTATTAATTAATACGTCATGGCGTGTACAAAGAGGATACACAGACACCAATATTGCTGTATAGTCAAGTAAATATTAAACATCTTCATAAATTCAAAGAAGTATATTCATAGATGCCGGTCTCTCTGGCTGTGGGGTTACAACACTTTCTCTCTGTAATCCCGTTTATCACGCAGAGTCTCGCAGCGGAGCGAGAACTGAGGTGGTTCGACCCCCGCTCGTGACTTGCGGATACTGAGCCGGCCGCTCAGAAAGCAATGGCAAACTACTGAGCGTAATCTTGCCAAGAGATCAACAGACAGCTGAAAGATGCTGCTGTTGACAGCTAAGTCCTGTAAAAGGATACGCAAAAAAAAAAAAAAAAAAAAAATATTCATAGATAACAGTACAGTTGGCACAGAAGCAAGAAAGAACATGAAAGTGTGCTAATTTACCAGCTTTCCTTATTTCTTTATCACTAAAGAATTCCGGCAAATACAAAACGATAAAAAAACATCAACATTTTTCCAGTCGTTTGCTGTGAATATCTAACATTTATACTAGTCAAAAAACAGAGAAGGATTGGTTACCATATTTAAGTGGTAAAATTCAGTGGCTTGTGCCACGAGAAAATACAATTAGGAACGACAACATACGGCAGAAATTAATAAAGACACCGTGTTTGAATTTTGTGCGAGGGAAAGTTAATAATAAGTTTAAAACTAACATTGGATAGCTTACAATCGTAGTTGATAGTTTCTAAAGGTGTCATTCGAAAGCAGTATTACCCAGATGTATAACGTTCTGTTGCGACTATTGTGTCAGTCGAAGAAACACCTATACCTACTTCTCCACTACAACAATGCCAGTCCGCATATAACCTAATACAGTGGTCTAAATCAGGGGATAATTGAATAACTTGGGTGTCAAAAGTCCCGACTAAACTCCGTGTGATTTCCACATATTTGGTGCACAAAGTGCTTCACTGATGATGAAAAGTTGAACTTGAGACAGCAAAATGTAATAATACTGTTGGAAAGTACGCTGGGAAATAAAAAGAAAATATAAGTACAATAGTATATGATGTATCTCATTTAATTGTTCTGCCTACACGTTGCAACTTACTTCCCCTCGTAGATAGAAAATGTAATGGTTTGGTTATCTGAAAAGAATGTCCTGAAGTCTACCCACGGCACATTACGTCAAGGGTAACAGAAAGTTCGAGATACAACTTGATTCATGACGTTAAAGAAATAAATACATACATGTAGCCATGTAATTTCAAGATCCACACAATTCCCCAGGAGAGTTAACTTCTCCCTGTGGTATAATTTTTTATTTCCGTTCGCACGCTTTGAACTCCAGCTTAGTCCAAACACATGCTGCTATTTCTAGTACACTGGATTGATTTTTGTATATGGATCAGGAGAACTCACTCAGACTTCATAGGTACTTGTAATTTACGTCCCAAAGTCTAGGACGAGAAGTCAACATTTTAGTCCAACTGACCTGTGTAGGGGTTGAACCCACTATCTCGACATCAGCACACAGAAAGTTTAAGAGCGAGCGCTTTTATCCATTAAGTCAGTGGTTCTCAATCGGTAGGTTAGGGTTTCAGGGGGGGGGGGGGGGGATTAAGATTATTTCAAGATCGCGTTAACACAAGAACTGATCACTTGATATTGCTTTTCCATCCATACTTTACGGTTCTGTACTTCTCGCCTTTCTGAAATTCGCTTTATAACAGTAGACCCGCAAATCACGTTTTATGTAGACGTCTAGACTTGTTCTAGTATGTGTTATTAAAGTTAGCTTCCATTTTTATGTATACTATGTAGGGGCGGGGTTGGGGGGGGGGGGAATTTATAGGTAGGAAATACGAAAGAGGGGTGGGGGGGGAGTGACATTCTGAACTAAGAATTAAGATTAATTAATTCTGAATAAAGATTATTTCAAGATCGCGTTAATACAAGAACCGATTATTTGATATTGCTTTTCCCTCCATACTTTACGGTTCTGTACTTCTGGCCTTTCTGAAATTCGTTTTATAACGTAAGTAGACCCGCAAATCACGTTTTATGTAGACGTCTAGACTTGTTCTAGTATGTGTTATTAAAGTTAGCTTCCATTTGTATGTATACTATGTAGGGACGGGGTGGGGGATTTATAGGTAGGAAATACGAAAGGGGGGGGGGGTAACATTCTGAACATATGGTGAAGGGGTGAATGGGCCAAAAATAGTTGAGAACCACTGCATTAGATCATGTTGGCCTGTGGGTACTTGAATGGTCAAGGACGCAATGCTTCCATAAGTGTGCCGAGAGAGACAGAGAAAGACACAGAGAGATAGTATTTACCTGAATGTAACATAACTGCTTGTCAAAGGGGTAGTTTGTCATGTTGAGTGCACATGATGTTGGGAAGGTGCTGCCAGGAAACCATCGAACAACGCCATCGGATGTCAATATGATAGGTCTGAGGATAATGAAATGTGTAAATTTGTTTACGGCAGCTATCTGACTGTGCTGTTACACATGTAAAGACGCTGTTGGTCTTTACGACAGATGTGTAACTATGTTATTGCATATATAAATACGATCGTAGTCTTTGTGAGAACAGTGTGACTATGCTATTACATATGTACAGACGATGGTGATGTTTACAACAGTTCTCTGACGATGCTATTAAATGTGTAAAGATGATGGTAGCCTTTATGACAACTGTGTGATTATACTATTAATATGTGACACATGCCTGGGGTCATTGACATTAAGGAGAATGACCGTGCTAGTACATAAACAAGTGACCGGGCATGAGAAATGCCAGAGGAAAGTTTAAGACAGTAAGGTGAGTGACCTGGCTACGAGAAAAACAATCAACCCTGAGAAATAATGGGGCGGGTGTGAGTGGAGACCCCCAGGGTGGATGGGGAGAGAGAGTCTAGTTCTGGGTGAAGTCAGAGGACTTGAGATCAGTTGATGTTTTAGCGCCAAACGGATCGGTTGTCGAGGACGTGGGAGTTTAGACTGACTGTGGGTCAGTTCTGGTGTTGTGTTGTTCTTCCAGTTGTGAATGCAGGCCTAAAACCCAGTGGGGGTTGGATAGTTAATGAAGGCCTGAACCCAGAGTGGGTGATATAGTTAGTGGAGACTAGACCCAGTGTGGGGGTGTATTGTGTGAGGTCCAGTGGTGGATAGGAGCTGGATTACCTGTCTTGTGAATTTGAGATTAAGCAGGCCGTGAGAAGACAGTGATGTGTGCGTGTTAATGTTGTGAGGAGGATATGGATATTCTATGGATTATATT
This sequence comes from Cepaea hortensis, assembly GCA_963921405.1. NCBI lineage: Eukaryota > Metazoa > Mollusca > Gastropoda > Stylommatophora > Helicidae > Cepaea > Cepaea hortensis. The sequence goes on from OY992876.1 coordinate 203,797,207, forward strand.
GTTTCTGGATATATAAATATGTTCCGTGGGTCTGTGTTATTTCTGTATTAAAGGATTATGTGCGCCAACTCAATCTTGTTTAATGACTGATGGATGTGTATTACTGGGGTGAGTTGCATTGTGAGACCGTTAGATAACTCAACTGACACACCAAGAGCATCGTTACCTAGACAACGACCATATCACGAACTTATCATCAAGAACATCGTGAGATATCTGAGAGCTCGTCCGATCAAGAAACCCATTGCATTATAGACATTGTTGTCATTCTGTTTATCTGTGAACTCGTCGATTAGAGAGGATACTAAGATCAGAGACATTATTCGGATGCCCATTTACAACGACAATTATGGCACAAAGAATAAACACCATTTTCAGTAGACGGTCAAGGCCAAAAGTGTCCGAGAAGTAATACAGACAGTTCAAGTGAAGGTCAGGATAGGTAAATTTGATACTAGGCGGTATTGCTGAAGCTAGCAGACAGTCACGAAGGGACACCACGGCACATCAAAAAAAATGTCAGCGCGCGTTGAGAAAACAGCGGCACAGAAAAGTCGGCGCCAAGATACTAGCTGGACGATACCCTGACAGGTGTATGTGGGTGTGACGAAGACAGGATTGAAACCAAAGATAACAGACAGTGAGCAATTTCGTCGCGAAGTCCTGTGCGTGGTGAGACATTGTGTGTGTGTGTGTGTGTGTGTGTGTGTGTGTGTGTGTGTGTGTGAGTGTGTGTGTGTGTGTGTGTGTGTGTGTGTGTGTGTGTGTGTGTGTGTGTGTGTGTGTGTGTGTTGAGGCAACGCACTGTGTTGGTCGCGGGTCGACAAGTGAAGAATTTCACCACAGGTAACACAACGGGGGAGGACGGTGGAAATTGTGAGTTTCCACGGACAAATCGGGTCAGCGCTGTTTACGAGGACAGGTGACCGAAGGGGGTAGGAACAGTACCCTACCGCAGCCAGAGTTGGGGCGAGTTAATGGTGTAAAGTCAATTTTCCACGGAGTTAAAAGAGCAGCCGGGTTGGGGCTGAGAAGGTTGTGTGGAAACTGTGTTTACTGAGGATTTTTCACTGAAGGTGATAAAAAGAAATTGAGGTGACATTGCGAGTCGGGGGTGCATGGAGTGAAGGCACTCAGGGAATTTCCACGGCCTATTGTGGTCAAGATGACTCATTGTGAATTAACAAAACAAGGTGTTTTGTGTGAAAACCAGACTTTATTGTTCGTCTTTGTTGAAATCCCTTTGTGATCATTACTCTGTAATCAGCAAACATTTTGACAACGAAGGAGGACGTGGCAGCTCCGCGAGCAGGATTGCATACAGTTGTCAAAAGAACTTACGATAAAGAGCTAAAGTGCTGGACATTTGCTGCCATTTTTTTTTTTTGGGGGGGGGGGGGGGGGGGGGGGGGTTGACCTTTGTCTTTAAACGTGAGTCTATCACATAAATGATACAGCAAAGCGCCATCTCCACAACGAAGGTATAAAGACGTTTGGTGTATTACTTTGTTGCCACCACGTCCAAGGAAAGTACAATAACGTGACGGAGTGTGTCAAGACATAACATTTTGGATAATCAATCATCATCTTCAATTTTTTCGACGGTTGGAACTTGTGATCACCACGTGAAATTCAGTCACCACGCAACAAATCTGGAATTTGACGTCGTAGACATTTCCGAATTTTAACCAACAGACACTTCCAGCCTATTGTGAAAAAACTATTAACAGCAAAATAAGAACGTTTGACGACGGATTAATAAGCACATTAGTGTCGGCCAGCCATTTGGAACTTTTGTTTGCTCTCATCGTTTAACTGTCGTTATCGTTTGTGTACTTATATATATGGAAATGTTATTACATTTAGTTGCTGTGTAGGCACTTTTTGCGATCTCTATCTACATCAGGATAGGCCTTGCAAAACGTGGGTATTTCTGGTGCTTAAGATATTTTTTGTAAGGAAAACGCTAAAAGGTTAGCGTATCGTGCATTGGCATTGGGGTCCTAACTATTATCTAGAGCGGTGTTGTCGGACGTCAGATTTGTGTATATTTTGATGCTATAATTGTTTTTTCTTTATTTTCGTTATATTTACATATGATATTTGTTGTGTTCGGATATATGTTATTATTGTGATCTTTCGTCATTTCTACTGTCTAGTGGTCGGTGTCAGTTTACATATATTACGCGCTCTGTGGTCGTCCGTCTCACACAAGCTTGTGGATGTTACTGTGGGTTATTTGTTTTCTTATCATCGTCTCCGTGTATTCCGCTTGTGCGTCTAGCGTTTTATAGAAATCACTTAGTGTGGATCATTCATCCGTTTTGTATATGTATATATATATATGTATATTTAAATATATTTCCAGAGTTTTTACAGCTATTTGGTATATAAGCGAGGGAGTATAGGTGATATTCCCCCCTCACTACCTAGTGCTTATAGAGTGACTGGGTGAATACAGAGTGATATTATTAATACTACGAATTTACGTACACAGTGAGTGCTGGTGTACTTAGGGTAAGTACACAAAGACTTGCAGCAGAGTCTTTATACTGATAGTTGGCTGACAGACAGCAACGTGTCCACAAGTACAAGATGCCTACTTTAATGGAATATATTGAAGCAGGTGAAAGGTTAGGCCTGAAGGGTAAAGAGTTACAGGAGTATGCCGAAGCAAAAGAACAAAAACAGATTGAAAGAGACCAAAGACAAGCTGAAAGAGAACAGAGACAGGCAGAACTCGAGGCCAAACGCCTACAGGAAGAAAAGTTAGCTGAAATAGAAAACAAGCGTCTACAGGAAGTAAAGTTAGCTGAAATAGAAAACAAGCGTCTACAGGAAGAGAGAGACACACAAATGAAAATAGAAATTGAGAAAAAAAGCTCAAAAGGGAAACTGAAATTGATTTAAGAAAATTAGAACTGTCTTCTAAGGGTCAAAGTGAGGAAGGCAGAAGACCTTCGCAGTCGTCACAGAGACTAAAACTGCTATATTTTACTGACCGGAACCATCTTGAATCCTATCTTGGAAGATTCGAAGCATCAGCGACAGTATTGGGTATTTCAGAGGGAGAGTATGCGATGCGGCTGGGGGAGTTTCTTACGGGTAAGGCCCTAGACACCATGTTTAATTTACCTGTGGAAGAAAGAAACAACTACACTATTTTGCGTCAACGTCTGCTTACAAAGTTCCAACTAACTGAGCATGGATATAGAACAAAGTTTAGACAGTTAGGGTCAGAGACAAATCAAGATTTCACAGATTTTGTTAACACAGTAAAGAATACATTTAACAAATGGATGGAGCTTGCAGAAGTAGGGAAAGATTTTAATAAATTAGTGGATTTAATGTTAGGAGACAAGGTAGTATCTGCATGCAATACAAACTTGGTAGCTTTCTTTGAGGAACGTAAGCCAAAGGACATAGACACAATGTCACAGTTAGGGCAAAACTACATGACTGCACATCCAAACAGTTCTATTGGTACACTAATGAGTGAGGAAATAGTCTGTGCAGCGTACACTAAACAGGACCAGAATCCAGTTATTAGACCAAGATCGAAAAGTGTGGATTCAACACATAGATATGAACAACAAGAACCTCAAGACAATGCTTCTCGAGGAAACAATGTTGGTAGAGTAGGACGTTACCCATACAAAAGGGGGAATTTCCAGAGACGTCCAAATAGTTATGCCGGATGCTGGAATTGTGGGAGCTGGAGACACAAGGCAGCACAGTGTGATGCACAACCATCCAGTGAGCCAACAAGTAACGCAAGGAAGGAAATCATCGGTTTCAAATGTGGAAAGAAGGGGCATGTCAGCTATCATTGTACGATGAGGGAAACGGAGCATTCTAATGCAGCACAAGTGATTGAGACTATCAACAATGAAGATTGTAGTGGGTGCAAACCTCTTTTTTAAAAAGACGGTCGGCCAGTCTTAGTGTGTGGTCATACAGTGAAAGCAGGATCGGCAGTCCATGCAGGTGGAAGCATGAAGATGCACAATGGTTTTGTTAGTGATAGGCCAGCATTAACAATTAGAGATTCCAGGTGTACGTCTATCGGAGTTAGAAAAAGTTTAGTGAACCCCTCGGAGTACACAGAGGAAAAGATCAGGTGCATTACATTCAACGGGACAGTAGAATTCTACTCATTAGCCGTGATAACAGTGAAAACACCATACATCACAGGAAGGGTGACAGCGTGTGTGCTAGACTCACCAGTGGCAGATTTGATTATCGGAAACGTGCCAGGAGTTAAAGATTGTACAGAAGGAGAAGTAGTTTATTGGGACCAGAAACATAGTTTAAGTAGTAGCGAGGTAGGTACCAAAAGAAAACCTAAATTATAGAGTATAGCTGAACAAGAAGAGGCACGTGAAGTAGACAGGAATTCGGGGCAAGGATAGTACAGCTGGGCAGGTGAGAATTGATCTCAAACATAGTGGGAGTGACTCCCACAGACAAGATGATACGACAGACAAATGTTTCCAAGTGTGTGGTAAAGTGAGACATAGGCAATCAAAGAAGGGTAGATGGTGCTTTGAAAGGAAGAACAATGGTCTCACTCGCAGGTTTTCAGATGGCGGAACTGCATGTGGGCAAGTAGTATTACCGTTAACACATAGAGACCGATATACTAGAACAGCTCAGGATAGGGCATGTGCAGGGCACATAGGAGTAAGGCGGAAGCAGCATAGAGCAGGATGCCAGGTATATTGGCCAGGATTTAATAAAGAGGTCAGACGAAACAGAGACTCCAGTGTAACGGTACAATATGTAGATTGCAAAGTTAAGGCAGTTCAAAAGAGTGTTAACGACATCACTGAACCAGTATTAGCAAACAGATGTTTTAAAGATATAGGAAACATGAGGCATGGGTACAGGTTCGTTTGACCCGGCTCCGAAGATTGTGGGTTCGATTACAGGCTTCATTTTTCCGTTCACGAGTTAACATTTTCGGAGACTCCCGTGTGTCGTTGCTAGAACTACGGAGTTTTGCTTAGTGCAACGCTGCTGCGCTGCGAAAAGAGACCGGGCCATATGGGATTAATAATCCGGTGCAATGAAGTTGACCCTGTCGACTTTTAAGCATCTCATTTTTTTTTTTTTTTTTTTTTTTTTTTTTTTAGATATTTATAAGATTGGTCAACATTTTAGTTGATTTGGCCTATATTGTTTCTTACTTTTTATAAATTTTGATGAGCTATTTCTACACTTGGTGAACATTTTATTCCTAATTTTTTTTTATTAGTTTGGTCGAGATATTTTTTGTATTTGGTCAACCCATTTGGCTAACAAATTTTCCCACTTTTTATAAGGTTGGACGACATATTTATAAATTTGGTTCAGATGTGTCTTTACTATATCGATATTTTTTCACATGTGGTTAACACAGTTTCCTACTTTTCATAAGCTTGGACGAGCTATTTATAAGTTTGGAGACATATTTCTTGACTTCATCAACATGTTTCCCATTTTATTGACACATTTACCTTCCTTTTATAAACTTGGTTGAGATATTTCTTAACTTTTTCGATATTTATTCACATTTGGTTAACAAGGTTTCCTAATTTTCATAAGTTTGGACGAGATATTTATAAGTTTGGTTGAAATGTGTCTTTACTAGGTCGATATTTTTTCACATTTCGTTAAAAACGTTTCCTTCTTTTCATAAGTTTGGACGAGATTGTTTTAAGTTTTGTTGAAATGCGTCTTTACTTGGTCGATAATATTTCACATTTGGTTAACAATTGTTCCTACTATTTATAAGCTTGGTTAAGATATTTCTTAACTGGGTCGATATTTTTTCAAATTTGGTTAACGTTTCCTACTTTTCATAAATTTGGAAGAGGTGTTTATAAGTTTAGTTGACATGTGTCTTTACTTCGTCGACATTTTTTCACATTTGGTTAACAAAGCTTCCTATTTTTCATAAGTTTAGATGAGCTATTCATAAGTTTGGTTATAATATTTCTGAACTTGATCAACATGTTTTCCCATTTGGTTAACAAATGTTCCTACTTTGTATAAACTTGGTTGGTATATTTCTTAACTTGATCGATAATTATTCACATTTGGTTAACAGTGTATCCTACTTTCCATTAGTTTGGACGAGATATTTTTATAAGTTTGATCAGCTTTTTGGTTTATTTTGCTAAAAATGTTTCTCTTTGGTTAACAAATCTCCCAACTTTTTTATAATCTTGGGTGAGCTATTTATTATACGTTTTGTATACCATACCCACTACAACCAGTAATACCGACCACTTTGCTTTTTTAAAGTTTTCAATTGTAACCCTATGATGATAGTGTTTAACCCACGATGACCCTCTACTTATGAGTAATAAATGCTATCCACCAATTAACTAAAAAAGAGGGGGTGTCTGTGGCGAAGTGGTCAAGGCTTTTGACTCTGGCTCCTAAAGTTGTGGGTTCGATTCCGGGACGTGTCCTTCGGTTCACGAGTGAAATTTTTTGGAGACTCCTGTGGGTCGTCTCTAGAGCTACGGAGTTCGTGCTTTCCGTGCTGCAGAAATAGACAGAGCCATATGGGATAAAATCCCGGTGCAATGAAGTCGACCCTGTCGACTTTTAAGCGACTTTTTTTTTTTAATTAACAACTAATTTCACTAATCCATCCTACTACATGCAATAATACCGGCCATCTTTACTTGTTAGGGTTTTCACTTGTAACCCGTCTGATTATAGTGTTTAAACAACCACGACCATCTACAGATCACTAATTACTGCTATCCACCCCTTAACAACGAATTTCACTAATCTATACCTACTACAATCAATAATACTGGCCATCATGACATTTTAAGATTTCCGTTTGTAACCCGTATGACGATAGTGTTTAATGTCATCCTTGCTTTTTAAAGGTTTTCATTTGAAGAGCTGTATGATGATAGTGTATACGCTACTACGGGTCTCTACGGATCACTAACAACCGTTATCCACCCCTTAACCACGAATTTCACTAGGCCATACCCACTACAACCAATACTACAAGTCATCTTTAATTTTTTTACGTTTTCATTTCCATCCATCTTTCATGTGCCATACCAGAGTAGTGGATCAGCTCCGTGTTCCTGTCTTGACCATGCCACGTAGCCAAGCTATCCATGTATTTACTTCTCTGTCTTACACTTGGTCTCTTCCTTTTGATTTTGCCAGTCGTCACCAAGTTCTCCAGTTCATTTCTTCTCATAACATGCCAAAAAAATTTCGACTGTCGACGTCTAATGACTCTAATCAGTTTCCGATCTTCATTTGTTTCTTAAGGACTTAATCATTGGTTGTTCTGTCTGTCCATGGTATTCTTTGCATATTCCTCAGAAACCACATTTCTACAGCCATCAGCTGTTTTCCAGCTTGACTGCTTATAGTCCACGCTTCACACCCATACAAAAGTATGGGTTCTATGCAGCACTTCAACACTCTTTTTCCCGTTTCAGTTGATATCTTTTCATTGGTCAGTATGTTTTTCATCTTACAAAAGGCAACCTTCGCAATGGCAATTCTTGTTCTAATCTCTTCAAGGTATCTCCCATCATGACTGTTGAGAGATAACTGTATCGATTCACTTGCTTAAGAATATGCCCATTTACTCGTATATCACACTGTGATATTTTCTTCTTCCCAATAACGACCATAATCTGTGTCTTATTAATATTTAGTTCTAACCCCAGTTGTTCACTGTGTGCAACAACCGCATCTAGTAAATTGTTCAGGTCCTGTTAATTGTCTGCAATCAAGACTGTATCATCTGCATATCTAATGTTATTGGTGTATCGTCCTCCAATGTTGATTCCTTATATATCTTCTATATTTCTGAAAATATTTTCGCTATAAAGGGAAAAAAGATCTGGAGACATTACACATCCCTGTCTCACACCTCTTTTAATAGGCTGATATTGACCTACATCGTTGTCAATTCTGATAGCAGCTTGTTGTTTCCAATATATGTTTTTACAAGTCTAATGTCTTTTCCATCAATTTGTAGATCTTCAAGCATCCTTATCATGTCGACATGTCTCACTTTATTGAATGTCTGTGTGTAGTCAATAAAGCAAAGATATCGTTTTTTATTTGCTTCTATAGAATGTTCAATTCGTATGATGATAGTGTGTAAGCCACTACGGCCATCTACAGACCATATACCCGCCATATTTACATTTCTACTTATTACAGTTTTCCTATGACGACCGTCTCGGCTTGAGGGTTCGAACCCCCTTACCCCACCGCATGCACCGGCACCACCACGCCCTAACCCTGATCCCCCAACCTCACGTCGGCCTACCCCGCCGCCGCACACACGCACACCGCCGGTCGGAATTCTAACGGGATGTAATATTGCCAGAAATCGGTCGTGTGGTTATTTATGAGTTACTAGCTGACCCGGCCGGCTTCGCCCAGTCCCTGGTGGGGAGCATCTCATTTAATTCATATAAGTAGTCATATAAGTTCTCGTTCCCGTTACCGACTATCTGCCTCTCTGTCTGTCTGTCTGTCTGTCTGTCTGTCTGTCTGTCTGTCTGACCCGGCCCGGCATCACCCAGCTCCTGGTGTGGGACATCTCATTTAATTCATATAAGTAGTCATATAAGCTCCCGTTCCCGTTCCCGTTCCCGACTATCTATCTCTCTGTCTGTCTGTCTGTCTGTCTGTCTGTCTGTCTGCCTGTCTGTCTAATCATTTATTGGTTGCAGTTAGAACAACCTTAGATAAACGAAGACCAACTTACAAAAAGTATTAGAAAGAGCACTTGAAAGATCTTTACATCTTCCCCAACAATTAACTTGGGTAAATGGAGCGGCGGCAGCAGCAGCAGCAGAAGAAGAAAAGGAGGAGTAGGAGCTGGGAGGAGGAAGAGGGAGGTGGAGGAGGGAGGAGGAGGGAGGAAGAGATAGGCGGAGAGAGGAGGAGGAGGGAGGAGGAGGAGTAGGGAGGAGGAGGGATTAGGAGTAGAAGGGAGGAGGAGGGAGGAGGAGGAGGGAGGAGGAAGGAGGAGGAGGGAGGAGGAGGAAGGAGGAGGAGGGAGGAGGAGGGAGGAGGAGGAGGGAGGAGGAAGGAGGAGGAGGAGGGGGGAGGAGTAGGGAGGAAGAGGGAGGAAGAGGGAGGAGGAGGGAGGAGGAGGGAGGAGTGGAGGAGGAGGGAGGCGGAAGAGGGAGGAGGGAGGAGGAGGAGGAGGAAGAAGAAGGGAGGAGAAGAACGCAAGAGGAGGAGGGGGAGGAGGAGGGAGGAGGAGAGGGAGGAGGAGGGAGATGGAAGAGGAGGGAGGAGGAGGAGAGAGGAGGAGGAGGGAGGAGGCGGAGGGAGAAGGAGGATGGAGGAGGAAGAGGGAGAAGGAGGAGGGAGAAGGAGGAGGGAGGAGAAGAAGGGGAGGAGGAGGGATGTGGAGGGAGGAGGAGGGATGAGGTAGAGGGAGGAGGAGAGAGGAAGAGGAGGGAGTAGGAGAAGGGAGGAAGAGGGATGAGGATGAGGGAGGAGGAGGGGGAGGAGGAGGGAGGAGGAGGAGGGAGGAGGATGAGGGGTAGGAGGAGTAGGGAGGAAGAGGGAGGAAGAGGGAGGAGGAGGGAGGAGGAGGGAGGAGGGGAGGAGGAGGGAGGCGGAAGAGGGAGGAGGAGGAGGAGGAAGAAGAAGAAGGGAGGAGAAGAACGCAAGAGGAGGAGGGGGAGGAGGAGGGAGGAGGAGAGGGAGGAGGAGGGAGATGGAGGAGGGAGGAGGAGGAGAGAGGAGGAGGAGGGAGGAGGCGGAGGGAGAAGGAGGAGGGAGGAGGAAGAGGGAGAAGGAGGAGGGAGAAGGAGGAGGGAGGAGAAGAAGGGGAGGAGGAGGGATGTGGAGGGAGGAGGAGGGATGAGGTAGAGGGAGGAGGGAGGAGGAGAGAGGATGAGGAGGGAGTAGGAGAAGGGAGGAAGAGGGATGAGGATGAGGGAGGAGGAGGGGGAGGAGGAGGGAGGAAGAGGGAGGAGAAGGAGGAGGGATGAGGAGGGATGAGGGGAGGACGTAAGAGGAGGAGGGAGTAGGAGGAGAGAGGAGAAAGGAGGAAGAAGGAAGAGGAGTGATTAGGAGGGAGGAGGTAGGAGGAGGAAGAGGGAGGAGGAGAGAGGAGGAAGGAGGAGGAGGAGAAAGAGGGAGAGGGGAGGGGAAGAGGGTAGGAGGAGGAGGGGAGAGGAGGAGGAGGATTATAACGCATATGCCTGTAGATAACTGCAGAGAAAAGGTGGGTCTGTCTATCTATCTGATCCGGCGTGGCTTCGCCCAGCTCCTGGCGGGTAGCGTCTCATTAAATTCATACAACAAAAAAAAAGTAACTTAAAAGAATGTCCTTCCACACACCATCCATTATTTCTAATGAAAACTGTTTCTAATCACCTGCATGACTGTAGGTAACTCTTTAAGCAATAAAAGATGAGTTACAATGTTATGCATTGTGCATTATTTTTATGAAAACTTTGAAAATGCCTTAAAGATTGTATCATTATTTATTACAACTCATACGCCGGTACATAACTACAGACAAAGAGTTTATAAATCTTTGAAAACGATGCAACAATATGACTATAAGCTATACAGAAAAGTTATTAAAAGTTATGCCCCTTTAAATAACTGTTATAGAGTTAAGTCCCCTCGCAATATAGAAATTATAATAAAAAATGAAATATTAAATAATATTAAGTAAGCAGCCGATTTCACACTAAAAAAATATCACAGTTGGCTGCGCTGGAATGAAAGGAAGGCGTGTAGAAAATTGCATCTCAATCGGATGGGCCGTTCGCGAACGCATAAAGGACATACATATCCACACACATCCCTTTTTATATATAAGATATTCCTTTGACTCCGCATTCTCAATACCGAGTTGATTTTGGGTGGATTGGTGTGACGTCACATAAAGTTATATAAGGAAATATTGCTCTCCCGCTGTTTATATTTCATCTCGACACGGCAAGGTAGAAGATAAGATGAGATGATGAGACAGAACACCAGTAAACAAGTACATTTTTGTTTTGGAGAACATGCATCTTTCATGTAGCAAAATACGCATGGGACGTGGACTATTTCGTCATAACATTAAAAAAAATTATGGTGTTTTATGTCAAAGTAGAGTTCTCATGCTGTCGTGGACGAAGAAAAATATTGAAATTCTACAACTTCTGAATATTGAAGGAGAGGGGGGAACTGGTTACTAAAGAGTATCGAGTTCCGGAAATTAAAATACTTTGGCCATATTAAGCGTCACAGTGGCTTTGAAAGACCATTGATAGATGGCATGGTTTCTTTGAGAAGAGATAGGGATCGACCAGCAAAAGATGGACACTGGACATTATAGACACCTTGGCCACAAATTCGTATGTGACAGGAGAAACAACGCGTGTTCGAGAAACTTATCGTCGGGGTTCATTAGAACAACCTTCTGCTAAGGTTATTGACAAGTATGAAAGATTGGAGTCGATAACCGATTTCACAACACTTGGGACATCCCCATACGTACCCCATCATCATCTTCTACAGCCAGTTAAGATTCCTAATACCAATGATGCCAGATGAAGTCCGATTGTGTATAGCCACTTGGATTTTCGTCGTAGTACTGATTGTCGGCCAGATCTGGCCATTCCATGGTCGGTGGTTCTCAACCTTTTTTGCCCATGCCCCCCTTCACCATATTTTCAGAACGTCGTTCCCCTCCCCCCCCCCCCCCCCCTTCGTATTTCCTACCTAAATTTTGGCCCGTGCCCCCCTTCACCATATTTTCAGAACGCCATTCTCCCCCTTTCGTATTTCCTACCTAAAGATCCCCCCCCCCTCTTTTTACACAGCATACGTAATAATGGAAGTTAAATTTAAAAGCACATACTAAAACAAGTCTAGTCGTCCACATAAAACGTGATTTGTGTCTACTTACTTTATAAAATGAATTTTAGAATGGTGAGACAGAACCGTAAAGTATGAAGAGAAAAACAATATCAAGTAATCGGTTCTTGTATTAACGCGATATTGAAATAATCCTAATTCCCCCCCCCCCCGGAAATCCTAAAATTCCCCCCCCCCCCAACCGGGGGGGGGGGGGGGTGTGGAATTCCCCATCGGTTGAGAACCACTGCTCAAGGCCGTGATGATTTATCTGTTCTTCCACGCTATACACATGATTCCAAAGGGTGCTAACTACATCTGCCTTATCATGCACCAGTTGGTCAGCATGACAGAATGGATAAGAGCAGTCGTTCTTAAACATCCGGTGTCCTGATGAAGAGGTTGTGGGTTCAATCCCAAAATCGGTCAGCTGGACTAAAACGTGTACCTCTCGTCATTGACTTTTTGACGTAAATTACAAGTACTCATAAAGTCACTGATGGCGAGGGAGACACTGATAATAGGGAAAGCTAATCCACACGCAAAATTCAGCCCAGCGCACTAAAAGTAGTAGTTCGTGTAAGGACTATGCTTGAGTTCAAAGTGAGCGAAAATTTTTTTAAAAAAAATGTCATGCACCAATACACCAACGAACGGTACAGACTCAGCCAATCTGTCCGCGTGTTTGTTTCCGTCCGCATGCTCGCTTCTCACGACACCAACGTGTCCTAAAGAAAGGATCCAACAGATGCTCCCATTGGTAATATCAAAGAAAAGGATCATGCTTAAATGTACAGTTAAAGTCAATGATATTAATTTGGAGGAAGTATATAAATTCAAGTTTATGGGCACGTGAATAACATTAAGTTAGAAGGTGTATCACAGAGATTAAAAAAAAAAAAAAAGGAGACACGGATAAACGAAAACTGCAAGTCATAAAATGAAGACTATCTTATGTGATAAAGTTGAGTTTAGTTGAGTTAAGAACCGACATCACTGCACTCAGGTCATTCCCATGCATGCTCCGTCCCCTCGTTCAACAGCCAGCGATAAGTCCCTATCATTGGAGGTAAGAAAAAAAAATTCGCGTGTGTTAGATTGAGCCAGTTTTAAAATATGGTGGTGATCCCTTGACAGTTAGTAAACAAGCAAACAAAAATACACTCAGGCCTCATACATGAATTAGGCAGCCAAACTGACTAATATAAATGTTTTGAAATACGCTAAGACACACACACATCCTATCACAAAGTTCAGAAAAAGACAGCAGTCATTCTTTATAGCTTATCACATCCTGGGAATAACGAAAAAAGGAACATGTACAAAGGATACAGAATGAAGCTATGCGCATTATTCTTGGATGTACAAGAGATACAGCATGCAGGGCGATGCGCTACCTTCTTGATTTTCCAACCATTGAAGAGAGAATACAAGGTTGCAGGGCACGCGCCTACCTCAGAATTAACGCAAACACACAACATCCACTGCATAGTGAAATTAGGAAGGTGAAGGGCAGCAGGTTAAAAAGAGGACGGTCGTGGATGGGTCAAGCCGAAGACATTCTTCAACAGGTGTGTTCACTTGAGGACTTAGAACCTGGCGAGGAGTGGGTGCAAGTGCCAACAGACTTCTGCACATCCTTTTCAGTTTGCATCCAACTAGATAGAAAATGCAGACAAGAAAATCCGGCTGCTGTTGAGGCTGAAGTACAAGCGTTGATTTTCGAGAATTCGCTAGACGGTGACGCGGTCATCTACACAGATGGGTCGGTCGTCCGACATGTGAGAATCTCATGGGCCTTTACAGCTCGGGCCGGATGGAGAATTGTGAAGGAGGACTCTGGTGCTTTCACTGAAACCACAAGTAGCCTGACCATGGAAGTCATGGCAGTAAGTAAAGCAATAACATGGCTCGAGACACAGACATTCACTAGGGCTTGTTTCCTTAGCGACTCAATGAACATGATCAAGAGGATAGAGGAGGGGTCGATCCGAAGAGAATGGTTGCTGCCTCTGGAGCGGTCTCGACTGGCAAAGATTAGTTTCATCTTCGTGCCAGGGCATGCGGGAGTACAAGGAAATGAGCGGGCTGACAAGCTCGCATGTAAGGCTAATGTGGAGGGCGGACGCGCCATGGACCAGGCCGACATTCTGAATGCTCTACGAGAAGTAAGACTTTTGCAAGAACCAAGTGATGACTGTCAATCTACAACAATGGCCAGACTGCGAGAGCAGCAAATTAAAAGAGGGGTGGCCAAACAAGAACACTACGCAGGAAGCCAAAGAAGATTGATAAACCAACACAGAACTGGCGTCGTTAGCCGCTACACGTTGCGGGATTTGCTGAGGAGGGGATCCGAGCACTTATGGACTGAATGGTTCGATGTGCAATAAGGATGATCTGTCGACTAACTAACTAACTAACTAACTAACTAGGAACATGTGACAAATGACAATATTTATGAAAAGAGAAATAAAGGAAGACAGTCATACCCTTCGAATGTTCCTCATTTATTTAGAGAACATATTTCTGAGAATTCGTGCCAATTGTTTAACTCAGCTCGTAAATTAATTGTAGCCACATTTAGCATCTTTTATAGGTAGATCTTCAATTTATTTCTTCTCATAACAATCAATCAATCATGTGCCATGCCGGAAAGCGTGGGCGGTTATGACTCGCCATTTCACTCGATAACCGGAGTCGTGGATCAGCTCAGTGTTCCTGTCTCTTCTATGCCATGTGGCCAAGCCATCCAGGAGTTTTCCTCTCGGTCTTCCTCTTGGTCTGTGTCAGAATCTCCCAGTCTTCATCTCCCCCGCCTGGCGGCAACAACCAGGTACGACCGTGACTGGACTAACAGTTACTACGCAGGTGATGACCAGGGGTCAGCGTGGTGCACGCAGACCGCGAGAGCGGAAAGCAGGGCCAACGAGGGAATCACTGCTGGTAGCTGAGACAGCCTAGGACAGCGAGACAGGACGGACGTGAAAGAGTGTTGCTATGTATGAGTCGAGGCTTGATGGAAGAAAGCCTGTATGCTTTGTTGAGTAGAGTGAAGATTGCGTGAGTGATATATTCTATTGTATTTATGAATTGATATATTGCATTGTATGTTTCTGGAAATGGCATTATCGCTAACTTTGAGCGATGCCTGATATGACTGCGTTTTGAGAAGTGCGATTAAAGTGTTTGAGTTATATCGCCGTGTGTTTGTACACTCATTATGTGTGTGAGAGTGTTTCACGCCTGTTAGTGAACACGAGCCTTTGGTAATCTAAACAAGACCCTGACAGGAGTAAACGTGGGCGCATCGTCCGCCTTACGAACCAAATGTAATAATATATGTATGAAGAGAAGTGAACGTGGGTACATCATCCGAGTTTGGACCATATGAAAGATAGTGTGTTTGTGTTAGGAGTGAACGTGAGACCATCGTCCGTGTTTGGACCAGAAGAAAGACGAGTGAACGACTTTTGAACGACAGAAGGAAGATACAATTAAACGTGTAAGACGTGTGTTAAAATGCAATGGAGTGAAATAGTTCTGTAAAGTGAACAAAAGCATCGGAGAAGAAGTCATATTGAACTGAAATTTGAACGCATCAGACAATACGGTCTAACAGTGAAATCATTAAAGGTAGAAATTGCCTACCATGAAATTACTTTCTTAGGATATAAAATTTGTAATGGATTTGTTACCACTGATGACAATATTGTTTCGAAAATTCTAAAATTGTCACTTCCTACAACCAAGAAGGAAGTAAGGAGCATGTTAGGATTACTGAATTATTACAGACGATTCATACCTAATTTTTCTAGTTTGACAGAATGTTTTACAAATCTACTAACCAAAAACCAACCAAATAAGATTGTAAACAGAGAAGGCCTGAGACCAGCATTTACAAAAGTATTGTCATATTTCTCGTGTAATCCCATCCTTAAATTGCCAAATTTGGAAATTCCTTTCAGATTGAGAACTGACGCGAGTTCCATAGCGATTGGGGCCGTTTTGTTACAATCCTATGATGACATCCTACATCCAGTTTGTTACGTAAGTCGCAAATTGACACCAAGAGAAAGGAGATGGTCGACTCCAGAATTGGAAGCCCTGGCTTTAATTTATTCTGTTAAGAAATTGTCTACATTTTTGTTAGGTAAACATTTCATCGTGGAAACAGACAACAACCCGTTAACTATTATTACTACAGGTACACCGACAAACCATAGGATCGCAAGATGGTCTTTGTTACTCCAAAGTTACAGCTTTGAGATTAGACACATCAGCGGCTCTGAAAATACGATTGCAGACTTGCTTTCCAGATGTCCTCTCGAGATGTCGGACGACAGGCTGACTACGCCTGAGCGCAAAGACTAAGGCAGTGAACATAGTCTGTCTCCTATAGCGCTCAGATAGCTATCACAATCCAGCGAATTAATGTTTAAGCTAACCAAAGAACGCTGTGACACGTGACTTATTGTGATAAGGACATAGTCTTCCTATTTATTTAAATTATATTTTTAACAAGTGAATATGAGAAATATATGAACGATTAGAATGATAAGGACAGTATTTTAAACACGTAGTGATATTTATACGAACAGTGCTCCAAGAACAGTACTACATGTGTACATACTTACCTGATGCCACCTTTTGGTAATATCCATAGTACCGACGCTTATGTATACTTGTGATATAAGAACAGCAGAGTTTTCTAACATTTTAACGCTACAACTGTGTTATATAGACGACAGTTAGAAATTCACCACATTCAGAACAGTTTAATCCGTACTTCTATGAGAACAGTGATATCCGAACATGTGAAAGAACAATGTGTTACTCCAACGTGTGAACACATCAATTGTGTACTTCCGTTTCCTTTTCGAATTATTTAATTAAATTTAGCAAAAGTAGCAGACTATAACAATAATAGTCACAAATGAATGACACTTGAGATAACTTTGTGACACCAAATTTACATAGATTTAATTGAATGAAAGGATTTATATATTTGTGATCTAAGAATCATTGATTGATTAATTTTTTCTCAATGGTGTCAACTATGTCACTATTGAAAATAAATATCAAACTATGACGCTTAGAATATAAGTTACAAATGTACTTTTTTTTTTTTTTTTTTTTTTTTTTGAAAGAATGTAGAAATAATCTCCCATAACGTTTCACCGTTACATCTAAAGGGAAAAAATTTGAAATATTGGGAAAATGTAAACATGCATATATTAACTTATTCATGGTAGCCACGACTACACATCACCATGTGACATCAACTATGCGTGGAATATAACTACTAAAGTTGAGGACCAGAATTGGACTATCCGACCATATCGGTTGACGTCTAGTTCTGAAGTCATCTTATAAGGAAGATGACTTAAGGCCTGACATGGTTCTTTTGGTGATTTTTTTATGTTGTCGTGAGGTAGTGCGTTGCTTGAAAGATAGCGTTAGTCGCGGATAACTACCAGACTGGCTGAGTCCATTATCAACCTAAGTACAAATCCAACTAGGGGAAAGTACTTGATGAGAGTAGCCTTATGGCATCACTGAAGACACCATATATCATGCAACTACCCAGTAAACGTCAATAAATACATGACAAACAGTTGGTCGATTCTGACGTTACATTATGAATGTAACCAAACTATAAACACCAGTAAATGAAAGGGTATACCTTTCATAAGAGGGGACGGCGGAGAATGTCAGAATCTCCCTGTCTTCATCTCCCCGGCCTGGCGGCAACAACCAGGTACGACCGTGAACTGGACTAACAGTTACTACGCAGGTGATGGCCAGGGGTCAGCGTGGTGCACGCAGACCGCGAGAGCGGAAATCAGGGCCAACGAGGGAATCACTGCTGGTAGCTGAGACAGCCTAGGACAGCGAGACAGGACGGACGTGAAAGAGTGTTGCTATGTATGAGTCGAGGCTTGATGGAAGAAAGCCTGTATGCTTTGTTGAGTAGAGTGAATATTGCGTGATTGCTATATTCTATTGTATTTATGAATTGATATATTGCATTGTATGTTTCTGGAAATGGCATTATCGCTAACTTTGAGCGATGCCTGATATGACTGCGTTTTGAGAAGTGCGATTAAAGTGTTTGAGTTATATCGCCGAGTGTTTGTACACTCATTATGTGTGTGTGAGTGTTTCACACCTGTTAGTGAACACGAGCCTTTGGTCATCTAAACAAGACCCTGACAGTCTGTTCCTTTCGATCTTACCAGTTGTCAATAAGTTCTCCAATCCATTTCTTCTCATAACATGTCCACAAAATTTTGACTGTCTACGTCTAATTTCTCTAATCAATTTATGATTTTCATTTGTCTCCTGTAGTACTTGGTCATTGGTTTTTCTGTCTGTTCATGGTATTCTTTGCATTTTCCTCAGAAACAGCACTTCTGCAGCTATCAGATGTTTTTTCAGCTTGACTGCTCATTGTCCAAGTTTCACATCCATACAAAAGAACAGGCTCTATGTATCCCCTGAAAACTCTTTTTCTCGTTTCAATTGACATCTTTTTATTGGTCAGAATGTTTTTCATCTTGCTAAAGGCTTCTTTCGCCATGTCGATTCTTGTTCTAATCTCTTCAAGGCATCTCCCATCAAATGTTATGACTGTTCCGAGATAATTGTACCGATTCACTTGTTGAAGAATATTCCCATTTACTTATATATTGCATTGTGGTACTTCGTTCCTCCTTGTGACGACCATAACCTGTGTCTTTTTGCAATTTAATTCTAACCCCAGTTGCTCACTGTGTACAACAACCGCATCCACTAATTGTTGCAGATCCTGCGCATTGTCTGCAATCAATACTGTATCATCTGCATATCTAATGTTATTGATGTTTCGTCCTCCAATGCTGATTCCATTTATATCTTCTACATTTCTGAAAATATTTTCACTGTATAGGGAAAAAAGATCTGGAGACATACACATCCCTGCCTAACACCTCTCTTAATAGGCTGATATTGTGCCACTTATTGTTTCCAATATATGTTTTTTATAAGTCTAATGCCTTTTCCATCAATTTGTAGATCTGCAAGCATATCCACCATGTTGACATGTCTAACTTTATCAAAACCTTTGTGTAGTCAATAAAGTAAAGATGTATATCCTTGTTTACTTCTATAGCACGTTCAATAACTGTGCGCAGCATATGCAATGCATTTACTGTACCCTTTCCTTCTACAAACCCACATTATTCTTCCCCTATTTCAGGTTGTATTTTCTTCCTCACTCTTTGCGTGATAATTCGTAGCAATATCTTTGTGATGTGACTCATTGTACTAATTGTTCTATGTTGATCACATTCCAAGGCTCCTGATTTCTTTGGGATTGGAATAAATACAGAGTTACATAATTCAGAAGGTATATCTCCAGTATCATATAATGTGTTCAGCAGTCTGGTGACTTGATCTAATCCAAATTCTTCTAAAGCTTTAATCATTTCTGTTGTGATGTTATCTGCACCGGGGGCCTTGCCAGCTTTCATATGCTTAAAACCATTTCCCGACTATTACCCCCAAAATCCACGTTTTTACACATGTCTTGCCCCAATCGTTCCTGAATAATAATTATGCGAATGGATGAATCTACGATTGTATCAGGGCCTAGGAAACAGGAAGAGTTGTTTCCCTTCTTCTTTCTGTTTTGAAATCCATTCAACTGTTTAGAAATTATAACAATTTTTCGGTCTTGTATCATCTATTCGCAAAAAAAATGGAATCCAGCCACGATTTTCTTGAAGATTGTGCAGGTATGTCTGTCGATTATGACAGTGCCTTTGTGGATATCACTGAACCTTTTGATTTGTTTAGAGATAGTGATGCAGAAAGTGACATTGATTGTAAGATTACAGAGGCAGGCTGGAATTTTGACGAAGAGGACCCAAATTTCTCTAGTGTCAGTGAAACTGTAGACATGTATGTTTGGAGTCCTGAGACAACCCCTGTAGTCGTTGAAGGTTTTTTTGAGAACTCTGGGCCAGTACATGATCTTCCAGAGAGTGCAGAACCGTAGTTTGACTACTTCAGTCTCATTGTAAATGAGGACTTTTATCAGTCTGCTATGGAACTAATTTGTATGCCACTCAACAACAAGAAAAGGCAGGTAAAGTGGATGTTTACTGGTCACCTGTGAGCACTCAGGAAATAAAAATTTATATTCGTCTTGCTATACTCATGGGCTATGTTCAATTGCCTGAAACTGCCATGTATTGGAGCACAGATGAAGATCTCTATCATCCTGGAGTATCACAGTGCATGGGGAAAACTAGATATGCAAAAATCTCCCAATATTTTCATCTCAATGACACCAGTAAGCAGAAGCCCATAGGCCACAAAGATTACGATCCACACACGATTCCCAGTTAAAATGTTTTTTTAACCTTTGTTTTTGTTTTATTGTTTTTAATGTTGCTTTATGTTAAACTGTGTCCATTTTTCTAGTTTATTAGTCGTCTAGGACATTTATATGTCAAACCAATTCGTGTATAATGAATTTACAAAATATCAAGTCATTAATTTTGCGGAGTTATTTCCCTTTTGTTAGTTATTAAAGGTGGAATTATTAGTGAACATTTCGAACCTCCATTTTCAAAATTGGTGGTCCTTCATGATTAAATCCTCAAAATTGTTGACATGTTATGAGAAGAAATAAATTTGGAGAACTTTGTGACAACTGGCAAGATTGAGGGGAAGAGATCATGGGGAAGGCAGAGAAGTAAATACCTGGATGGCTTGACCACGTGGCATGGTCGAGACACGAACACTGAGCTGATTCCCGACTCTGGTGATCGAGTGAAATGGTGAATCATGACCGCCTACGCTTACCGGCATGGCACATGATGGAAGGATGGGTAGACAGTGTTGGCCACGATTGGCTTGCACTGTAATGGGGACGCCATGGCCTCATCAGAATTGCAAGATTGGCGTGTTTCACGCCAAATCTGAGAAATCTGGATTTTCAAAAACAGGTTTGGCGTCAAAATATCAGTTTGGAGTTTTGGCTTTTTCTTCTAGGCTTTTAAAAAATTTGTAATAGCATAATAATAATTAATTAGTTAGATAGTTAGTCGACAGATCATCCTCGTTGCACATCGAATCATTCAGTCCATAAGTGCTCGGATCCCCTCCTCAGCAAATTCTGCAGCGTGTAGCGGCTAACGACACAAGTTCTGTGTTGGTATATCAATCTTCATTGGCTTCCTGCGTAGTGTTCTTGTTTGGCCACACCTCTTTTAATTTGCAGTTTTCGCAGTCTGACCATGGTTGTAGATTCACAGTCATCACTTAGTTCTCGCAAAAGTCTTACTTTTCGTAGAGCATTCAGAATGTCGGCCTGGTCTATGGCGCGTCCGCCCTCCACATTAGCCTTACCTGCGAGCTTGTCAGCCCGCTCATTTCCATGTACTCCAACATGCCCTGGCACGAAGATGAAACTAATCTTTGCCAGCCGAGACCGCTCCAGAGACAGCAACCACTCTCTTCGGATCCGCCCCGTCCCTATCCTCTTGAGCATGCTCATTGAGTCGCTAAGGAAACATGCCCTAGTGAATGTCTGTGTCTCGAGCCATGTTATTGATTTACTTACTGCCATGACTTCCATAGTCAGGCTATTTGTGGTCACAACAAAGGCACCAGAGTTTTCCTTCACAATTCTCTCTCCAGCCTGAGCCGTAAAGGCCCTTGAGCATTTTACATGTCGGACGACCGACCCATCTGTGTAAATGACAGCATCCCCGTCTAACGAATTCTCTAAAAATCAACGCTTGTACTTTCGCATCCACAGCAGCCGGATTTTCTTGTCTGCATTTCCTGTCTAGTTGGATGCAAACTGAAAAGGACGTACATAAATCTGTTGGCACTTGTACCCACTCCTCACCAGGTTCTAAGTCCTCAAGTGAACACACCTGTTGAAGAATGTCTTCGGCTTGACCCATGCACAACCTTCCTCTTTTTAACCTGCAGCCATTAACGTTCCTAATTTCACTGTGCAGTAGATGTTGTGTGTTTACCTTAACTCTGAGGTAGGCACGTACTCTGCAAATTTGTAGTCTGTCTTCACTAGAATCAAGAAGATGGCGCATCGCCCTGCATACTGTATCTCTTGTACATCCAAGAATAATGCGCAGAGCTTCGTTCTATATCCTTTCCATCCTTTCTATCTGCTTACGGCTGAGAGTCATGATCGCTATCGCATACTCGACAACAGACATAGCCAGCCCCTCGTATAGGAGACATAGATGGCGCTGCTCACAGTTTGCTGTCGCCATCACCCGCATCGCAGGAAACCCAGCGTGGCCTTTGTTATCACCATGTCTGTGTGCTCATTATAAGCAAGGCTTCGATCAAAACGTATCCCCAGGGAATTCATTGCCTGCGTTCTTTTCATAGTCTCTGAACACAGATTTACAGTTGGTGTTGGAGTGTTGACAATATGATTATTCAAAGAGAGCCAGAATAATTAGCTACAAATGCCTCTTTTTTCTTGAAGTAGTTAAAGGTAATTTTTATCTTGTTTTATAACACTTTTTAGCTAAAACAAAAAAAAAAAAACACTTTTTAGCTAAAACAAATGCAAAACAATAAGCTTAGCTCATACTGCTTTTGGTTCATTCTCGAGAACGAACGTAACAACTAACACGGATTAAACACGTATAGTTTTCGTACTTTGTACTGTTCTATGCGCACTCACGCACTGCGCTGCCACCTTACTGTTCATTTAAGTTTTCAAATTCATTATACCTTCATGGCAAGTATTTCTTATTATTGAGCCCATTATCATGCCAATGTGTAAACCATCTTATGATACTAATCGGAAATATAATGATCAATGGGAAAAGACATTTGTGTTGCTCAAGAAATCCACTGATGGTTCTGAATCGGCATATTGCAAATTTTGCCGGTGTAATATTGTTCCAGCCGTTCCCTCTGGCCGAGGGGTTACACCACTTTCTCCGTAATCCCGTTTATCACACAGTTTCGTAGCGGGCGAGAACTGGAAGCGGTTCTACCCCAGCTGGTGACTTACGGGATAACTGAGCCGGCCGCTCAGAGAGCAATGGCAAACTACTAAGCGTAATCTTGCCAAGAAATCAACAGACAGCTGAAAGATGCCACTGTTGACAACGATGTCCCGTAAAGGATATGCGAATTTAAAAAAAAAAAATATATTGTTCCAAGACTTTCAAATCTCTCAAATCACGAAACAATAGAAAAACACACGCGGAGCTCGCCATCTTTTTCACACACACACACACACACACACACACACACACACACACACACACACACACACACAGATATATATATATATATATATATATATACACACACACACACACACACACACACACACACACACACACACACACACTCACTTTCAGTGATGAAAACAAGTAAGAAAATTGATGATGAAGTCTGTCAGAATCTCTATGTCTCCAACCGAGATGCAGGAACATCGTTACGCCCGCCAGGCGAATAGTCGCCAGCCGGGATGCGGTAATATCGTTACGGCCGCCAGGCGAGTACCAGTTACCTGCCCACAGGTTGCGGGCTGACGCGATCGTCAGCGGTCAGGCAAGGACAAAGCAGGACGCACGCAGTCCTCGTGAAGCCAGTCCACAGGGCAAGCACTGTGTGAGGAAACCGGCAGACTGCTTGGGAACTCGGACATGACAAGACGTGTGGGTTGAGAAAGGCTTCGTATCGTTTCTGTGCCCGAAAGTCGAGTGCTTGTATATCTTGTGAGATAGACTGTGATGCTCTGGGTTTTGTCTGTAAGTGTACTGATGTATTGTATATGTATTGTAATGATCATCACATGCCAAACTAGATTGTCTTGCATGTGAATTGTGAATAAATCCATTGAACTTAGTGTCATTGTGTGTCAAGTCCAATCATTTTGTACTTGTACTTGTCTCACATATGTTAGGTACAACGAGCCAGGTTTAAGACCCTGACATGTGTGAACGCAGTAACCAGATCTACTGCGAGAGTTCAAGATGAAATTAATCAAACTGAGGCTATAGAAATGCTTAGCCCAGTCATACTACCTCCTAAAACCATGAAGGAGAATTTTGTAGCAGCCCAAAAGGCTAATCCTTCATTATCTAAATATTTTAATCTGATCGGCCAAAAGCCAAAGGTAACCAAAAATACAAGATGGCATTTTGCTCTGAAGAATGGCATCCTCACCAGATACTATATCAGAGGTGACAGCACCACAGAGCAAACTGTGTTGCCAATTGAATACCGTAAGCAAGCCTTACATCTTGCCCACGATATACCTCTTGCAGGGCATATGGCATACTCTAAGACCAGATCAAGATTATTAACACAGTTTTATTGGCCAAGATTCTGCAATGACATTAAGAAATATTGTAGAAGTTGTGACATCTGCCAAAAACTAGTAAAAAAAAGGTAAAAACCCACAGGCCAAATTACAAATTACCGACTTAGCCAGTCGACCTTTTGAGAAAATATCTGTCGACATAGTGGGCCCTCTGAATCAAGTAACATCCAGAGGAAATAGGTTCATCATTACCATCATTGATTTATGTAGCCGCTGGTCGGAAGCGATTCCGTTAAAGAACATAACTGCCAATGATATTATGGAAGTTTTCTTCCATATATTTTCACGAATAGGATTTCCAGACACTATCCTATCAGATAGGGGAAGTCAATTTATTGCTGCATCTACTCAAGCTTTCACCAAAATGTTAGGGGTGAAACAATGTTTCAATTCTCCATACCCTCCTCACTCAACCGGAATCATCGAAAGGTTTAACAGTGATCTGAAGCATATGCTTGCTAAAGTCACACAAGAACATCCCAAAAACTGGGATATATATTTGCCCGCTATACTTTTTGCTTATCGCGAGGTCCCACATTCTGGTACTGGATTCTCTCCTTTTGAACTTATCTATGGTGCCAAACCACGTGGCCCATTGAGTATCTACCATTCAATGTTAACTGAAGCCACCCCTGTACTTAAACCCATATCATCATACGTGTATGTTACATCATTGCCCGAAAGAATCATCAAATCTTGTACTATTGCAAAAGAAGCACTAAAACTATCTGGTGCTACATATAGACAATATGCAGACAAAGGTAACAGGAAAATAACGTTGGCACCTGGACAGGACGTACTTCTTCTCTTACCTAGTGACCGACACTTATTGACTGACTCTTGGCAGGGACCATTTAAAGTTATAAGACAGATTTCGAATGTGGACTATGAGATTCAAATAAAAGACAAACATAAAATATATTCCACATCAATATGCTAAGACCATACTACAACAGAGACAACGAACAAGACGATACAACAACTTGTACAATGATAATAGACCATGAAGATGACGAAGATAGTGACGAAATTCCAATACCTACATTAGACACGACAAACTGCTTGAAAGAAATCAAAATAAACCCAAACTTAACTCAAGCAGAAACAGACAGTTGCAAACATCGCATACAACAATACAACATCATCTTCTCCAACAACCCAGGACAAACAGAATTAGTACAACATCACATCACGCTCACTTCAAACACACCAATAAAATGCAGACCTTACACCATTCCATTACATTACAAAGAAAACTTACATCAAGAGATCATTAGCTTAGAGAAAAACAACATCATTAGACGATCCCAATCACATTTTTCATCTCCAATGGTCATGGTACGTAAAAAGGACAACACGATAAGACTCTGTGTCGACTATAGAAAATTAAATAAAATAACTCTTCTAGATCTGGAACCAATGACCAACTGCGAGGACCTACTGACAGAACTGACAGACTCTAGGTACTTCACGAAGTTAGATATGACGAAAGGTTACTGGCAGATAACGGTAGACGAACAGAGCAGACATCTGACAGCTTTTGCTACACCTTGGGGACTGTACGAATGGTGCAAATTACCATTTGGGCTAGTCAATGCCCCAGCGACATTCGTACGTATGACACGACTATTACTTGTGGACATAACAAACATTATCTGTTACATGGACGACATTTGTGTTCACACAAAGACGATGACAGACCACATAAAGACATTACAGCAGACATTTGAACGGATTAGACAACACGGACTGACTGTGAAGCCGACAAAAGTAGACATAGCCTATCAGGAAATCTCCTTCTTGGGTTATAGAATATCTAATGGCTTTGTCACGACAGACGATAACATCGTGTCCAAAATACTGAAACTCTCACTTCCGACTACCAAGAAACAAGTCAGAAGTGTATTAGGACTATTAAATTATTATAGGCAGTTCATACCAGATTTTGCTGAACTGACAGAAAAATTTACTAACCTATTAACGAAAAACCAACCTGAAAAGATTGTAAACAACGAATGCCTAAAATTTGCATTCAAGAAAGTGTTATCTTATTTTTCTGATAATAGTTTAAAGAATCCCATTCTCAAATTGCCAAATTTACATATTCCTTTCAGATTACGCACAGACGCGAGCTCCGTGGCGATTGGGGCTGTTCTATTACAGGAATATGACAACATTCTATATCATGTATACTACGTCTCTAGAAAATTGAAACCAAGAGAACGCGCTTGGTCCACACCTCAGTTAGAAGCTCTTGCTCTAGTGGTGGGTATAACTAAATTGTCCAGATTCCTCCTAGGACGACATTTCATTGTAGAGTCCGACAACAGACCATTAAAATTTATTACTTCAGGGGTCCCAACAAACCAGATGATAGCGCGCTGGTCTCTTTTGCTTCAAGATTACAGCTTTGAAGTTCGACATATCGCTGGCATAACAAACACGATTGCTGATCTTTTGTCCCGTTGTCCGAACGACCCAGTAAGCACTAATGTCTGAGTGCAGTGTGTTAGAAAACACTCAGACCAACACAGCCATCAGTGAATTTGTTTTTTCAGAAAAGCTGTGTACATCGATGATGTGATGTGATAGGGTTCATTCCCACTGTAAATATTGTTTCTTATTTTATTATTAATGTAGTAATCGTCGTGAATAATTGTGTAGTGTGTGGTAGAAAGCGAACAATATTAATTGTATATATTATAAAACAAGAACAGTGCCACATGCGCTTTCATCTTACCTGAAGCGGACTAATCAAGTTATCATTGGTATCTGCGAGTGGATCATATCCAGTGACATTTTAATCCGTGAACGAAAGTGTGAACTGAACTTTGACATTTACACCACTGCAGTTAATCAGAATCCAGAAGTTTTCCAGCGAAACAACGAACACATGAACTATCAGAACAATTTCGCATTGCTACACCAGAGCGGAACAAGTGTGTGATAGAGTTTTAACAACACCAGCTGTTCGTGTGTACTTCCGGATGATTTGTAAATTTAGCTAAAAGTAGCAGACGATAAACAAAAATCTTAAAAATGTATGACGCTTCTAAAATAATTATGAAACACCAATTTCGAATACACGAATTGTGTATTAACATTTTTCGACTAATGTAATCTTAGAATCATATCTTGATTAACTTATTCACGCTACCGACATTTTTTCGCTAGTATGGAAAAGCATCAAGCTATGACGCTGAGAAATAGAATAATAGTTGTAATAATTTAGATTTGAAATCTTTTGAAATTATGTCCCTTTCATTTTTGTTGTTATTACTTTATTACACAAAGGGCGGTAAATGGAAATGTATTCAGAGATGTGTTGTATAAAAATAGCCATTGTGTTGCCAGATTGTCAACACTCCAAATGGTCATCAGCTAGGTATGGTATATGGTTACCGGAGTTGTAGACCAACGGAAGAACTCCCAGCCAAATGAGGTCGGAACTCGAGCGTTGAATACGGCTTATAAAACGCCGTATTAGGTCTTACCTGATGTTTTTTGTTGCAAAAAGCATATTATTCAGTTTTTTTTAGAGGTTGCGAGGTAGTTGCATTGTTGCTGATGCTACCGATCTGACTGGGTCAATAGTGCAACTCAGGTGATCATCCATCGAGAGGATGAAACTTGGAAAGTGGTGAAGATTGAACACCGCACGACTTAACATACAACTTGCATTTCTTATGTATTTCTATGTCAATGTACATGACAACAGAAAGGTCGATTCTGACATGGTTAAAATATAAACCCTATGTCTAGGTAGAGTATGCATGAAATATAAAATCTTTCATGAATAAGCCCCGGTGGAGCGTGTCAGAATCTCTATGTCTCCAACCGAGATGCAGGAACATCGTTACGCCCGCCAGGCGAATAGTCTCCAGCCGGGATGCAGTAACATCGTTACGGCCGCCAGGCGAGTACCAGTTACCTGCCCACAGGTTGCGGGCTGACGCGATCGTCAGCGGTCAGGCAAGGACAAAGCAGGACGCACGCAGTCCTCGTGAAGCCAGTCCACAGGGCAAGCACTGTGTGAGGAAACCGGCAGACTGCTTGGGAACTCGGACATGACAAGACGTGTGGGTTGAGAAAGGCTTCGTATCGTTTCTGTGCCCGAAAGTCGAGTGCTTGTATATCTTGTGAGATAGACTGTGATGCTCTGGGTTTTGTCTGTAAGTGTACTGATGTATTGTATATGTATTGTAATGATCATCACATGCCAAACTAGATTGTCTTGCATATGAATTGTGAATAAATCCATTGAACTTAGTGTCATTGTGTGTCAAGTCCAATCATTTTGTACTTGTACTTGTCTCACATATGTTAGGTACAACGAGCCAGGTTTAAGACCCTGACAAGTCAAATTAGCAGAGTTACAAATTGCTGACTGTTAGCAAGCCTGCCATAGTGACATACACACCATCGATCACTTTTAGGTGAAATAATGGTAGCCCATGGATGTGGCTAGGAAGAACGAAGTACCACAATGTAATATACAAGTAAATGGGAATATTCTTCAACAAGTGAATCGGTTCAATTATCTCGGAACAGTCATAACATCTGATGGTAGATGCCATTTGGACATGTTATGAGAAGAAATGGACTGGAGAACTTAGTGACAGCTGGCAAGATCGAAGGGAACAGACCAAGAGGAAGACCGAGAGGAAAATACCTGGATGGCTTGGCCACATGGCATGGACGAGACAGGAACACTGAGCTGATCCACGACACTGGTGATCGAGTGAAATGGCGAATCATGACCGCCCACGCTTTCCGGCATGGCACATGATTGATTGATTGATGGATGTGACAGCACTCTTGGTCAGATAAAATTGCACCGAACAAAGTTCATATCACTAATAAGAAATGTTCAGCGATAAAAGAAATGAAATTACTACCAGTTTTCTAGCAATGTTGTGGTGGAGAGGATGTTCTCTCTTTTAACATGCATAAAAACCAAAGCATGGAATAGTCTTCAGCTGTCTCTCTTAGATGCAATTATTAGAATTAGAGCAGAACTCTCCCGTGTGTTGCCGGGGCCCATAAGGGAAGCAAAGAATAGAAACACTGTAGCCTACCACGCATGTCATAAGAGGCGACTAAGGAGGCTTGATGGTTCCGTCGCCCTGCTACTGAGTGAGTGCGTGGCGCGACACTGTGAGCTGTGAGTTTCGTGTGAAATGCTTTTGAATCTGCCCGAGGTTTTTTGGAATGTGACTGCGTGTTCGGAGCGATGGCAGATGGCTATGTCCCAGAGTTGACCGGTTTTTGCCTTATGCAGAAATGCGTGGCTGCTGGGCTTCTGGTTGACTGCCACTACAATCGACGATGAACTGTATTTCGTAGACTGTGTGGGTGAACATCTAGGAAACATCCAGATGGGAAAATGACTGCCGATTCCATCAGAAATGAACTGGGTATTTTGTGGGGGACTATTGTGTTGACATTCTGGCGGCGGCATTATGCACAGTGTATCTGTGCTGGCTGTTGTTTGTCGAGACTCCTGTCTTTTCCACTTTTCACATTGGGCAGTGGGGAGAATTTTGTGTGACATTCACTGGCACAGGAACGGAGCATAATGGGGACGACCCGTTTCTGTGAAGTTGGAACTGCGACTAACTAACTAGAGCAGAACTATTATCTTCAAACAAGTTCTATAAGGAATTTGTTCCTTCATCCAACATGTTGAATTCTTTCAAAGCTGAAATTTTATATTCTAAGGAATCCAGTACTGAATTTCTCAACAATGAAGAGGAATACTTATTTGAAGAAGTGATGTGATGTTAATATATTTTTAATAGATATTTTGTATCGGGTAATGTTCGGCTTTTTTTTTTTGGCTTTTTTATTTCACGACTTGGCTTTATTTGATCACATTGATCTGGCCACCCTGGTCCTGATGTCAAAGTCTAGAAACGAAATGGCAGAAGCTACAGTAGAAGAACGAAGATATCCTCCTCGTTATTTCTGTCGCTTGTGCATGAGAGAAGTTCAACCAAATTTTCCGGTAAAAATGTAATTTTAAGTTTAGATTTTTGTTTATGCTACAATTCTATAAATTTCAGTTGGCTATGTTAGTAAAAGAACTAAAAGATAAGATTGTTATGATGATTAAAAATTTAAATAGATAAGAATTTTATAATTTTATTTTTTTTGGTAGTAATTTTGGTCAGTATTTTAAAATTGAGTTTTTACATATGAAATATAACAGGTTGCTTGACAAGACGAATCCAACGGTATCTCAACGAATATTGTACGTTAATTCTAAGCGGAGTTACGATATTTTTTTGTTGTCGTAATTTAAAACCAGGGAGTGTAAATTGTATTTGTAATCATTACATTTACAGTAATTAGGGTGGCCCATGGTGATGTTAAATTTGAGTATTTACTAATGTGACCACCACCATAGAAAGGCCTTGAGAAACGAAATCTAATGGTACCTCAATGATGCCTGTTGTTTGTCACTTCTAAGTGAAGATATTCACATTTTTATGAAGGTAGTTCCCTATAAAATTATCACATGTTTGCCTTATTATTCAAACGAAGTGTCTATTCGTAGAGCCCTACGAATAAACAAAGCGTCTATTCGTAGGGCACGGCTGGTCACGTGATTTAACGTAAGTTTGCCGCTATATTATACATTTTCGTTGATTGGAAAACGTGTCGTCAGTGGCATAGTTGATAGTGCGCCCGCCTGATGGGCGGGAGCTTGAGGTTCGTTTCCTTTCCGGACCTTTTTTTATTTTTTTTATAATGGTTCAGCAATTAATTGGATGAAAGTCAAATGTCAATCGTTCGTTTCCTTACCCGACAATGTTTTTTTTTTATTTTTCAGCAATTCATTTAGAATTGTGTTGTTTAAAGTGAGTGTAATTTAGTTAGTACCAGTTTCTCCAGTATTGGTCCTCGTTGCTTTGCACTACGGCAATTCCAATACCCAACCCACACATTTTTGAGTCCCAAACGATCCGTTTTCCTTCTACCCCTTCTGGCTCCAGCCCTCTTCTTCCTTTTCCTTCCCCCCTCTCCCCTACCTCTTCTCCTCCGCTTAATTCTCTCCCCGCTGGCTGTTGTCAAAAGTATCGAGCACAAAGCACGTACTCCGTTGATTCTGCGATAATTCTTTGTAATATTCATAGTTTTCATATTCATAGACACGAAAGTGGTTAAGTAGGCAGGTAGAAGGGTGGGTAGGTAGTTAGTAAGCAGGTATGTGGGTAGCTAGGCAGGTAGGTGGATAGTAGGTACGCAGGTAGATGGGTAGCTAGATCCAACCAGACACTCGCTCGTCGATCATCTGTGTTCCACCATGCCAATTCATACATCTCTTTCAACCTCTCCCTGCAATACTCTGAACAGGCAGGTTGACCGGCCGAGAGAGAGAGAGGGGGGGGGGGGGCAGTCAGAGGTACAGACAAATAAACAACTGATATAAACTGGCAGACAGATAGAGAGTCAGACACACGCATACATACACACAGAGAGTCAACCAGACATACATATGCATATGGAAAGACAGACAGACAGTTTGTTAGATAGAGATTCAGATAGACATATATACAAATGGACAGATACAAGTAGGCTGATAGAGAACAAGAAATCACGCAGGCTGTCAGACGGACGGACAGACAGAGACAGAGAGACATCCGGGCATGTAGAGAGACATCCAGACAGGTGGACAAATAGAGAGGCATACAGACAGGCGGACATATAGAGAAGCATCCAGACATCTCTCTCTCTTCTTCTCTATCTCCCTCCTCCCCCTCTCTCTTTCTTGTCTTTATCACTTTTTTATGTCTTTCAACACATCTTTCTCATATCTCACATATCTGTTCGCACACTATCTTCATTATCTATCTCTCTCTTCTCTCTTTTCAACCCGCTTCACATATACCAGGTTTTCCTGCACTTTATATCCGTAGCATTTCCTTGTTTATTTGTTAATTCATGAGTGCAATCAGTCGAAAGCCTGGTGTTTGTATTGCCTAACGACCCTAATCATGTCTCTCTGAGGTGACGCATATTACTGTCAGCTTGGACCAGAATTATCAGGACATAATTAGTAGGAAATAGTAGGTCAGTGCTTGCTTGCTTGTGTTCATTGGCTTGAGCTCCAACGCAAAGTCCTGTATGTCGGATGAAGGCATCCTGTTGTCCAACATCAGTGTGATGTCATACAGGACCTGAGGTTTGCGTGAGTATCCGTTGTCCCATGTCTGGCTTATTGGTGTGCAGACTGGTGGTTCCTCGCCATACAGGCAGACACTCTCCGACTTCGGAGGAATCGGCGATCCTATTGACTTTAGCCAGGACCCCGAAGGGACCTGTTGCCCAGGACGCTCGACGAGGACGCGTCAATAGGTCTTGGCCAGCATATAACCCGGCCCTGGTGCCTTGCAAACACCTCTGCGTCCCTAGTAGGTCAGTAACGTAAACAAAGATGGATGCCTGTAAACAGTAAGTGTACAGAAACGCAAGTTAACAATTCTTAAACTCGCCTGATATTTAAACAGCCATACTTCAACTAAGTATAAAGTATCGATTCATAGGGCCCTGTGTATAAACAAAGTGTCTATTCGTAGGGCCCTGCGAATAAACGCTTTGTTTATTCGTAGGGCTCTACAAATAAACTCTCCCTTATTCAAAATCTTCAGCGTGGCCTATTATTATCTTCCCTGATGGTCCGGTGATTGTCTCAAATGTGTGATATTAGACACCAAAAGTTCTTGAAAATGGCCCAGCCCTGTGATGAGATTAACCTTGTACCTTCTGAGTTTGAGGCTGATACAGTAACCTCTCAGCCATGGCTCCCATTCATCATCATCACGTGCCATGCCGAAAGGCATAAAGGCATGGGTAGTCATGGTTCACCATCTCACAGGGTTACCAGAGTCTCGAATTAGGTCTGCGTTCTTGACTGTCTCCATCAAACTTCTCCAATCAGCCTCCATTTTTTATTTGTTTCTTAAAGGACTCTCTCATGTGATTTGGTCTGTCAATGGTATTCTTTGCATTTTTCTCAAAAACCACAATTCCACCGTGATTAGGTGTTTCTCAGCATCTGTTAATTGTCCATGTTTCACATGCATACAACAATATAGGTTCTAAATATCACTTCAACACTCTTTTTCTCACTGCAATTGACAACAGTTTGTTTGTAAGTGTGTTTTCCATTTTGCAGAAGGCCACTTTTGCCATGGCAATTCTTGATCTAATCTCTGCAAGGCATCTTCCATCAGATGTTACGACTGTTCCAAGATAGTTATACCGATTCACCTGTTTAAGAATATTTCCATTCACTTGGATGTTACAATGTGTTATTTCTTTCTTCTTGAAGATGACCATGATATCTGTTTTATTAAAATTTAATTCCAAACCTAGTTTCTCAGTGTATAATGTATTCTCCCCCCCCCCCCCCAGCAGACTTTAAACAGCATTAGTATATTGCTGCATGTGTGTTCCTGGGGCCCATAAGAGAAGCACAGAATAGTAACACTGCAACCTGGCATTCATATTGTAAGAGCTCAATAAGGAGGGTTGGCATTAGGTGACTAATTGGGAGACAGAGGTGTTTCCAGGGCCGGGTTATATACTGGCCAAGACCTATTGACGCGTCCTCGTCGAGCGTCCTGGGCAACAGGTCCCTTCGGGGTCCTGGCTAAAGTCAGTAGGATCGCCGATTCCTCCGAAGTCGGAGAGTGTCTGCCTGTACGGCGAGGAACCACCAGTCTGCACACCAATAAGCCAGACATGGGACAACGGATACTCACGCAAACCTCAGGTCCTGTATGACATCACACTGATGTTGGACAACAGGATGCCTTCATCCGACATACAGGACTTTGCGTTAGAGCTCAAGCCAACGAACACAAGCAAGCAAGGTGACTAATTCCGTATAAAACTGTAGCTGCAGAATCCAACCAATAGTGAACAAGTCTACAGAGAGCTGGCGTCAGTTAGTTGAAGACCAATAGTGATCAAGTCTACAGAGAGCTGGTGTCAGTTAGTTGAACAAGTCTACAGAGAGCTGGTGACAGTTTGTTGAAGACCAATAGTGAACAAGTCTACAGAGAGCTGGTGACAGTTAGTTGAACAAGTCTACAGAGAGCTGGTGACAGTTTGTTGAAGACCAATAGTGAACAAGTCTACAGAGAGCTGGTGACAGTTAGTTGAACAAGTCTACAGAGAGCTGGTGACAGTTTGTTGAAGACCAATAGTGAACAAGTCTACAGAGAGCTGGTGACAGTTAGTTGAAAACCAATAGTGAACAAGTCTACAGAGAGCTGGTGTCAGTTAGTTGAAGACCAATAGTGAACAAGTCTACAGAGAGCTGGTGTCAGTTAGTTGAAGACCAATAGTGAACAAGTCTACAGAGAGCTGGTGTCAGTTAGTTGAACAAGTCTACAGAGAGCTGGTGTCAGTTAGTTGAAGACCAATAGTGAACAAGTCTACAGAGAGCTGGTGTCAGTTAGTTGAAGGCCAATAGTGAACAAGTCTACAGAGAGCTGGTGTCAGTTAGTTGAACAAGTCTACAGAGAGCTGGTGTCAGTTAGTTGAAGGCCAATAGTGAACAAGTCTACAGAGAGCTGGTGTCAGTTAGTTGAAGGCCAATAGTGAACAAGTCTACAGAGAGCTGGTGTCAGTTAGTTGAACAAGTCTACAGAGAGCTGGTGTCAGTTAGTTGAAGGCCAATAGTGAACAAGTCTACAGAGAGCTGGTGTCAGTTAGTTGAAGGCCAATAGTGAACAAGTCTACAGAGAGCTGGTGTCAGTTAGTTGAAGACCAATAGTGAACAAGTCTACAGAGAGCTGGTGTCAGTTAGTTGAAGGCCAATAGTGAACAAGTCTACAGAGAGCTGGTGTCAGTTAGTTGAACAAGTCTACAGAGAGCTGGTGTCAGTTAGTTGAAGGCCAATAGTGAACAAGTCTACAGAGAGCTGGTGTCAGTTAGTCTAAGGCCAATAGTGAACAAGTCTACAGAGAGCTGGTGTCAGTTAGTTGAACAAGTCTACAGAGAGCTGGTGTCAGTTAGTTGAAGGCCAATAGTGAACAAGTCTACAGAGAGCTGGTGTCAGTTAGTTGAAGGCCAATAGTGAACAAGTCTACAGAGAGCTGGTGTCAGTTAGTTGAACAAGTCTACAGAGAGCTGGTGTCAGTTAGTTGAAGGCCAATAGTGAACAAGTCTACAGAGAGCTGGTGTCAGTTAGTTGAACAAGTCTACAGAGAGCTGGTGTCAGTTAGTTGAAGGCCAATAGTGAACAAGTCGACAGAGAGCTGGTGTCAGTTAGTTGAAGGCCAATAGTGAACAAGTCTACAGAGAGCTGGTGTCAGTTAGTTGAACAAATCTACAGAGAGCTGGTGTCAGTTAGTTGAAGGCCAATAGTGAACAAGTCTACAGAGAGCTGGTGTCAGTTAGTTGAACAAGTCTACAGAGAGCTGGTGTCAGTTAGTTGAAGGCCAATAGTGAACAAGTCTACAGAGAGCTGGTATCAGTTAGTTGAAGACCAATAGTGAACAAGTCTACAGAGAGCTGGTGTCAGTTAGTTGAAGACCAATAGTGAACAAGTCTACAGAGAGCTGGCGTCAGTTAGTTGAAGACCAATAGTGATCAAGTCTACAGAGAGCTGGTGTCAGTTAGTTGAAGACCAATAGTGAACAAGTCTACAGAGAGCTGGTGTCAGTTAGTTGAAGACCAATAGTGAACAAGTCTACAGAGAGCTGGTGTCAGTTAGTTGAAGACCAATAGTGAACAAGTCTACAGAGAGCTGGTGTCAGTTAGTTGAAGACCAATAGTGAACAAGTCTACAGAGAGCTGGTGTCAGTTAGTTGAACAAGTCTACAGAGAGCTGGTGTCAGTTAGTTGAAGGCCAATAGTGAACAAGTCTACAGAGAGCTGGTGTCAGTTAGTTGAAGGCCAATAGTGAACAAGTCTACAGAGAGCTGGTGTCAGTTAGTTGAACAAGTCTACAGAGAGCTGGTGTCAGTTAGTTGAAGGCCAATAGTGAACAAGTCTACAGAGAGCTGGTGTCAGTTAGTTGAACAAGTCTACAGAGAGCTGGTGTCAGTTAGTTGAAGGCCAATAGTGAACAAGTCTACAGGGAGCTGGTGTCAGTTAGTTGAAGGCCAATAGTGAACAAGTCTACAGAGAGCTGGTGTCAGTTAGTTGAACAAGTCTACAGAGAGCTGGTGTCAGTTAGTTGAAGGCCAATAGTGAACAAGTCTACAGAGAGCTGGTGTCAGTTAGTTGAACAAATCTACAGAGAGCTGGTGTCAGTTAGTTGAAGGCCAATAGTGAACAAGTCTACAGAGAGCTGGTGTCAGTTAGTTGAACAAATCTACAGAGAGCTGGTGTCAGTTAGTTGAAGGCCAATAGTGAACAAGTCTACAGAGAGCTGGTATCAGTTAGTTGAAGACCAATAGTGAACAAGTCTACAGAGAGCTGGTGTCAGTTAGTTGAAGACCAATAGTGAACAAGTCTACAGAGAGCTGGCGTCAGTTAGTTGAAGACCAATAGTGATCAAGTCTACAGAGAGCTGGTGTCAGTTAGTTGAAGACCAATAGTGAACAAGTCTACATAGAGCTGGTGTCAGTTAGTTGAAGACCAATAGTGAACAAGTCTACAGAGAGCTGGTGTCAGTTAGTTGACGACCAATAGTGAACAAGTCTACAGAGAGCTGGTGTCAGTTAGTTGAAGACCAATAGTGAACAAGTCTACAGAGAGCTGGTGTCAGTTAGTTGAAGACCAATAGTGAACAAGTCTACAGAGAGCTGGTGTCAGTTAGTTGAAGACCAATAGTGAACAAGTCTACAGAGAGCTGGTGTCAGTTAGTTGAAGGCCAATAGTGAACAAGTCTACAGAGAGCTGGTGTCAGTTAGTTGAACAAGTCTACAGAGAGCTGGTATCAGTTAGTTGAAGGCCAATAGTGAACAAGTCTACAGAGAGCTGGTGTCAGTTAGTTGAAGGCCAATAGTGAACAAGTCTACAGAGAGCTGGTGTCAGTTAGTTGAACAAGTCTACAGAGAGCTGGTGTCAGTTAGTTGAAGGCCAATAGTGAACAAGTCTACAGAGAGCTGGTGTCAGTTAGTTGAAGGCCAATAGTGAACAAGTCTACAGAGAGCTGGTGTCAGTTAGTTGAACAAGTCTACAGAGAGCTGGTGTCAGTTAGTTGAAGGCCAATAGTGAACAAGTCTACAGAGAGCTGGTGTCAGTTAGTTGAAGGCCAATAGTGAACAAGTCTACAGAGAGCTGGTGTCAGTTAGTTGAACAAGTCTACAGAGAGCTGGTGTCAGTTAGTTGAAGGCCAATAGTGAACAAGTCTACAGAGAGCTGGTGTCAGTTAGTTGAACAAGTCTACAGAGAGCTGGTGTCAGTTAGTTGAAGGCCAATAGTGAACAAGTCGACAGAGAGCTGGTGTCAGTTAGTTGAAGGCCAATAGTGAACAAGTCTACAGAGAGCTGGTGTCAGTTAGTTGAACAAATCTACAGAGAGCTGGTGTCAGTTAGTTGAAGGCCAATAGTGAACAAGTCTACAGAGAGCTGGTGTCAGTTAGTTGAACAAGTCTACAGAGAGCTGGTGTCAGTTAGTTGAAGGCCAATAGTGAACAAGTCTACAGAGAGCTGGTATCAGTTAGTTGAAGACCAATAGTGAACAAGTCTACAGAGAGCTGGTGTCAGTTAGTTGAAGACCAATAGTGAACAAGTCTACAGAGAGCTGGCGTCAGTTAGTTGAAGACCAATAGTGATCAAGTCTACAGAGAGCTGGTGTCAGTTAGTTGAAGACCAATAGTGAACAAGTCTACAGAGAGCTGGTGTCAGTTAGTTGAAGACCAATAGTGAACAAGTCTACAGAGAGCTGGTGTCAGTTAGTTGAAGGCCAATAGTGAACAAGTCTACAGAGAGCTGGTGTCAGTTAGTTGAAGACCAATAGTGAACAAGTCTACAGAGAGCTGGTGTCAGTTAGTTGAACAAGTCTACAGAGAGCTGGTGTCAGTTAGTTGAAGGCCAATAGTGAACAAGTCTACAGAGAGCTGGTGTCAGTTAGTTGAAGGCCAATAGTGAACAAGTCTACAGAGAGCTGGTGTCAGTTAGTTGAACAAGTCTACAGAGAGCTGGTGTCAGTTAGTTGAAGGCCAATAGTGAACAAGTCTACAGAGAGCTGGTGTCAGTTAGTTGAAGGCCAATAGTGAACAAGTCTACAGAGAGCTGGTGTCAGTTAGTTGAACAAGTCTACAGAGAGCTGGTGTCAGTTAGTTGAAGGCCAATAGTGAACAAGTCTACAGGGAGCTGGTGTCAGTTAGTTGAAGGCCAATAGTGAACGAGTCTACAGAGAGCTGGTGTCAGTTAGTTGAACAAGTCTACAGAGAGCTGGTGTCAGTTAGTTGAAGGCCAATAGTGAACAAGTCTACAGAGAGCTGGTGTCAGTTAGTTGAACAAATCTACAGAGAGCTGGTGTCAGTTAGTTGAAGGCCAATAGTGAACAAGTCTACAGAGAGCTGGTGTCAGTTAGTTGAACAAATCTACAGAGAGCTGGTGTCAGTTAGTTGAAGGCCAATAGTGAACAAGTCTACAGAGAGCTGGTATCAGTTAGTTGAAGACCAATAGTGAACAAGTCTACAGAGAGCTGGTGTCAGTTAGTTGAAGACCAATAGTGAACAAGTCTACAGAGAGCTGGCGTCAGTTAGTTGAAGACCAATAGTGATCAAGTCTACAGAGAGCTGGTGTCAGTTAGTTGAAGACCAATAGTGAACAAGTCTACAGAGAGCTGGTGTCAGTTAGTTGAAGACCAATAGTGAACAAGTCTACAGAGAGCTGGTGTCAGTTAGTTGACGACCAATAGTGAACAAGTCTACAGAGAGCTGGTGTCAGTTAGTTGAAGACCAATAGTGAACAAGTCTACAGAGAGCTGGTGTCAGTTAGTTGAAGACCAATAGTGAACAAGTCTACAGAGAGCTATTGTCAGTTAGTTGAACAAGTCTACAGAGAGCTGGTGTCAGTTAGTTGAAGGCCAATAGTGAACAAGTCTACAGAGAGCTGGTGTCAGTTAGTTGAAGGCCAATAGTGAACAAGTCTACAGAGAGCTGGTGTCAGTTAGTTGAACAAGTCTACAGAGAGCTGGTGTCAGTTAGTTGAAGGCCAATAGTGAACAAGTCTACAGAGAGCTGGTATCAGTTAGTTGAAGACCAATAGTGAACAAGTCTACAGAGAGCTGGTGTCAGTTAGTTGAAGACCAATAGTGAACAAGTCTACAGAGAGCTGGCGTCAGTTAGTTGAAGACCAATAGTGATCAAGTCTACAGAGAGCTGGTGTCAGTTAGTTGAAGACCAATAGTGAACAAGTCTACAGAGAGCTGGTGTCAGTTAGTTGAAGACCAATAGTGAACAAGTCTACAGAGAGCTGGTGTCAGTTAGTTGAAGACCAATAGTGAACAAGTCTACAGAGAGCTGGTGTCAGTTAGTTGAAGACCAATAGTGAACAAGTCTACAGAGAGCTGGTGTCAGTTAGTTGAACAAGTCTACAGAGAGCTGGTGTCAGTTAGTTGAAGGCCAATAGTGAACAAGTCTACAGAGAGCTGGTGTCAGTTAGTTGAAGGCCAATAGTGAACAAGTCTACAGAGAGCTGGTGTCAGTTAGTTGAACAAGTCTACAGAGAGCTGGTGTCAGTTAGTTGAAGGCCAATAGTGAACAAGTCTACAGAGAGCTGGTGTCAGTTAGTTGAACAAGTCTACAGAGAGCTGGTGTCAGTTAGTTGAAGGCCAATAGTGAACAAGTCTACAGGGAGCTGGTGTCAGTTAGTTGAAGGCCAATAGTGAACAAGTCTACAGAGAGCTGGTGTCAGTTAGTTGAACAAGTCTACAGAGAGCTGGTGTCAGTTAGTTGAAGGCCAATAGTGAACAAGTCTACAGAGAGCTGGTGTCAGTTAGTTGAACAAATCTACAGAGAGCTGGTGTCAGTTAGTTGAAGGCCAATAGTGAACAAGTCTACAGAGAGCTGGTGTCAGTTAGTTGAACAAATCTACAGAGAGCTGGTGTCAGTTAGTTGAAGGCCAATAGTGAACAAGTCTACAGAGAGCTGGTATCAGTTAGTTGAAGACCAATAGTGAACAAGTCTACAGAGAGCTGGTGTCAGTTAGTTGAAGACCAATAGTGAACAAGTCTACAGAGAGCTGGCGTCAGTTAGTTGAAGACCAATAGTGATCAAGTCTACAGAGAGCTGGTGTCAGTTAGTTGAAGACCAATAGTGAACAAGTCTACATAGAGCTGGTGTCAGTTAGTTGAAGACCAATAGTGAACAAGTCTACAGAGAGCTGGTGTCAGTTAGTTGACGACCAATAGTGAACAAGTCTACAGAGAGCTGGTGTCAGTTAGTTGAAGACCAATAGTGAACAAGTCTACAGAGAGCTGGTGTCAGTTAGTTGAAGACCAATAGTGAACAAGTCTACAGAGAGCTGGTGTCAGTTAGTTGAAGACCAATAGTGAACAAGTCTACAGAGAGCTGGTGTCAGTTAGTTGAAGGCCAATAGTGAACAAGTCTACAGAGAGCTGGTGTCAGTTAGTTGAACAAGTCTACAGAGAGCTGGTATCAGTTAGTTGAAGGCCAATAGTGAACAAGTCTACAGAGAGCTGGTGTCAGTTAGTTGAAGGCCAATAGTGAACAAGTCTACAGAGAGCTGGTGTCAGTTAGTTGAACAAGTCTACAGAGAGCTGGTGTCAGTTAGTTGAAGGCCAATAGTGAACAAGTCTACAGAGAGCTGGTGTCAGTTAGTTGAAGGCCAATAGTGAACAAGTCTACAGAGAGCTGGTGTCAGTTAGTTGAACAAGTCTACAGAGAGCTGGTGTCAGTTAGTTGAAGGCCAATAGTGAACAAGTCTACAGAGAGCTGGTGTCAGTTAGTTGAAGGCCAATAGTGAACAAGTCTACAGAGAGCTGGTGTCAGTTAGTTGAACAAGTCTACAGAGAGCTGGTGTCAGTTAGTTGAAGGCCAATAGTGAACAAGTCTACAGAGAGCTGGTGTCAGTTAGTTGAACAAGTCTACAGAGAGCTGGTGTCAGTTAGTTGAAGGCCAATAGTGAACAAGTCGACAGAGAGCTGGTGTCAGTTAGTTGAAGGCCAATAGTGAACAAGTCTACAGAGAGCTGGTGTCAGTTAGTTGAACAAATCTACAGAGAGCTGGTGTCAGTTAGTTGAAGGCCAATAGTGAACAAGTCTACAGAGAGCTGGTATCAGTTAGTTGAAGACCAATAGTGAACAAGTCTACAGAGAGCTGGTGTCAGTTAGTTGAAGACCAATAGTGAACAAGTCTACAGAGAGCTGGTGTCAGTTAGTTGAAGGCCAATAGTGAACAAGTCTACAGAGAGCTGGTGTCAGTTAGTTGAACAAGTCTACAGAGAGCTGGTATCAGTTAGTTGAAGGCCAATAGTGAACAAGTCTACAGAGAGCTGGTGTCAGTTAGTTGAAGGCCAATAGTGAACAAGTCTACAGAGAGCTGGTGTCAGTTAGTTGAACAAGTCTACAGAGAGCTGGTGTCAGTTAGTTGAAGGCCAATAGTGAACAAGTCTACAGAGAGCTGGTGTCAGTTAGTTGAAGGCCAATAGTGAACAAGTCTACAGAGAGCTGGTGTCAGTTAGTTGAACAAGTCTACAGAGAGCTGGTGTCAGTTAGTTGAAGGCCAATAGTGAACAAGTCTACAGAGAGCTGGTGTCAGTTAGTTGAACAAGTCTACAGAGAGCTGGTGTCAGTTAGTTGAAGGCCAATAGTGAACAAGTCGACAGAGAGCTGGTGTCAGTTAGTTGAAGGCCAATAGTGAACAAGTCTACAGAGAGCTGGTGTCAGTTAGTTGAACAAATCTACAGAGAGCTGGTGTCAGTTAGTTGAAGGCCAATAGTGAACAAGTCTACAGAGAGCTGGTGTCAGTTAGTTGAACAAGTCTACAGAGAGCTGGTGTCAGTTAGTTGAAGGCCAATAGTGAACAAGTCTACAGAGAGCTGGTATCAGTTAGTTGAAGACCAATAGTGAACAAGTCTACAGAGAGCTGGTGTCAGTTAGTTGAAGACCAATAGTGAACAAGTCTACAGAGAGCTGGCATCAGTTAGTTGAAGACCAATAGTGATCAAGTCTACAGAGAGCTGGTGTCAGTTAGTTGAAGACCAATAGTGAACAAGTCTACAGAGAGCTGGTGTCAGTTAGTTGAAGACCAATAGTGAACAAGTCTACAGAGAGCTGGTGTCAGTTAGTTGAAGGCCAATAGTGAACAAGTCTACAGAGAGCTGGTGTCAGTTAGTTGAAGACCAATAGTGAACAAGTCTACAGAGAGCTGGTGTCAGTTAGTTGAACAAGTCTACAGAGAGCTGGTGTCAGTTAGTTGAAGGCCAATAGTGAACAAGTCTACAGAGAGCTGGTGTCAGTTAGTTGAAGGCCAATAGTGAACAAGTCTACAGAGAGCTGGTGTCAGTTAGTTGAACAAGTCTACAGAGAGCTGGTGTCAGTTAGTTGAAGGCCAATAGTGAACAAGTCTACAGAGAGCTGGTGTCAGTTAGTTGAAGGCCAATAGTGAACAAGTCTACAGAGAGCTGGTGTCAGTTAGTTGAACAAGTCTAC
This sequence comes from Cepaea hortensis, assembly GCA_963921405.1. Classification (NCBI taxonomy): domain Eukaryota; kingdom Metazoa; phylum Mollusca; class Gastropoda; order Stylommatophora; family Helicidae; genus Cepaea; species Cepaea hortensis. Next base: position 203,840,039 of record OY992876.1, read on the forward strand.
AGAGAGCTGGTGTCAGTTAGTTGAAGGCCAATAGTGAACAAGTCTACAGGGAGCTGGTGTCAGTTAGTTGAAGGCCAATAGTGAACGAGTCTACAGAGAGCTGGTGTCAGTTAGTTGAACAAGTCTACAGAGAGCTGGTGTCAGTTAGTTGAAGGCCAATAGTGAACAAGTCTACAGAGAGCTGGTGTCAGTTAGTTGAACAAATCTACAGAGAGCTGGTGTCAGTTAGTTGAAGGCCAATAGTGAACAAGTCTACAGAGAGCTGGTGTCAGTTAGTTGAACAAATCTACAGAGAGCTGGTGTCAGTTAGTTGAAGGCCAATAGTGAACAAGTCTACAGAGAGCTGGTATCAGTTAGTTGAAGACCAATAGTGAACAAGTCTACAGAGAGCTGGTGTCAGTTAGTTGAAGACCAATAGTGAACAAGTCTACAGAGAGCTGGCGTCAGTTAGTTGAAGACCAATAGTGATCAAGTCTACAGAGAGCTGGTGTCAGTTAGTTGAAGACCAATAGTGAACAAGTCTACAGAGAGCTGGTGTCAGTTAGTTGAAGACTAATAGTGAACAAGTCTACAGAGAGCTGGTGTCAGTTAGTTGACGACCAATAGTGAACAAGTCTACAGAGAGCTGGTGTCAGTTAGTTGAAGACCAATAGTGAACAAGTCTACAGAGAGCTGGTGTCAGTTAGTTGAAGGCCAATAGTGAACAAGTCTACAGAGAGCTGGTGTCAGTTAGTTGAACAAGTCTACAGAGAGCTGGTGTCAGTTAGTTGAAGGCCAATAGTGAACAAGTCTACAGAGAGCTGGTGTCAGTTAGTTGAAGGCCAATAGTGAACAAGTCTACAGAGAGCTGGTGTCAGTTAGTTGAACAAGTCTACAGAGAGCTGGTGTCAGTTAGTTGAAGGCCAATAGTGAACAAGTCTACAGAGAGCTGGTATCAGTTAGTTGAAGACCAATAGTGAACAAGTCTACAGAGAGCTGGTGTCAGTTAGTTGAAGACCAATAGTGAACAAGTCTACAGAGAGCTGGCGTCAGTTAGTTGAAGACCAATAGTGATCAAGTCTACAGAGAGCTGGTGTCAGTTAGTTGAAGACCAATAGTGAACAAGTCTACAGAGAGCTGGTGTCAGTTAGTTGAAGACCAATAGTGAACAAGTCTACAGAGAGCTGGTGTCAGTTAGTTGAAGACCAATAGTGAACAAGTCTACAGAGAGCTGGTGTCAGTTAGTTGAAGACCAATAGTGAACAAGTCTACAGAGAGCTGGTGTCAGTTAGTTGAACAAGTCTACAGAGAGCTGGTGTCAGTTAGTTGAAGGCCAATAGTGAACAAGTCTACAGAGAGCTGGTGTCAGTTAGTTGAAGGCCAATAGTGAACAAGTCTACAGAGAGCTGGTGTCAGTTAGTTGAACAAGTCTACAGAGAGCTGGTGTCAGTTAGTTGAAGGCCAATAGTGAACAAGTCTACAGAGAGCTGGTGTCAGTTAGTTGAACAAGTCTACAGAGAGCTGGTGTCAGTTAGTTGAAGGCCAATAGTGAACAAGTCTACAGGGAGCTGGTGTCAGTTAGTTGAAGGCCAATAGTGAACAAGTCTACAGAGAGCTGGTGTCAGTTAGTTGAACAAGTCTACAGAGAGCTGGTGTCAGTTAGTTGAAGGCCAATAGTGAACAAGTCTACAGAGAGCTGGTGTCAGTTAGTTGAACAAATCTACAGAGAGCTGGTGTCAGTTAGTTGAAGGCCAATAGTGAACAAGTCTACAGAGAGCTGGTGTCAGTTAGTTGAACAAATCTACAGAGAGCTGGTGTCAGTTAGTTGAAGGCCAATAGTGAACAAGTCTACAGAGAGCTGGTATCAGTTAGTTGAAGACCAATAGTGAACAAGTCTACAGAGAGCTGGTGTCAGTTAGTTGAAGACCAATAGTGAACAAGTCTACAGAGAGCTGGCGTCAGTTAGTTGAAGACCAATAGTGATCAAGTCTACAGAGAGCTGGTGTCAGTTAGTTGAAGACCAATAGTGAACAAGTCTACATAGAGCTGGTGTCAGTTAGTTGAAGACCAATAGTGAACAAGTCTACAGAGAGCTGGTGTCAGTTAGTTGACGACCAATAGTGAACAAGTCTACAGAGAGCTGGTGTCAGTTAGTTGAAGACCAATAGTGAACAAGTCTACAGAGAGCTGGTGTCAGTTAGTTGAAGACCAATAGTGAACAAGTCTACAGAGAGCTGGTGTCAGTTAGTTGAAGACCAATAGTGAACAAGTCTACAGAGAGCTGGTGTCAGTTAGTTGAAGGCCAATAGTGAACAAGTCTACAGAGAGCTGGTGTCAGTTAGTTGAACAAGTCTACAGAGAGCTGGTATCAGTTAGTTGAAGGCCAATAGTGAACAAGTCTACAGAGAGCTGGTGTCAGTTAGTTGAAGGCCAATAGTGAACAAGTCTACAGAGAGCTGGTGTCAGTTAGTTGAACAAGTCTACAGAGAGCTGGTGTCAGTTAGTTGAAGGCCAATAGTGAACAAGTCTACAGAGAGCTGGTGTCAGTTAGTTGAACAAGTCTACAGAGAGCTGGTGTCAGTTAGTTGAAGGCCAATAGTGAACAAGTCTACAGAGAGCTGGTGTCAGTTAGTTGAAGGCCAATAGTGAACAAGTCTACAGAGAGCTGGTGTCAGTTAGTTGAACAAGTCTACAGAGAGCTGGTGTCAGTTAGTTGAAGGCCAATAGTGAACAAGTCTACAGAGAGCTGGTGTCAGTTAGTTGAACAAGTCTACAGAGAGCTGGTGTCAGTTAGTTGAAGGCCAATAGTGAACAAGTCGACAGAGAGCTGGTGTCAGTTAGTTGAAGGCCAATAGTGAACAAGTCTACAGAGAGCTGGTGTCAGTTAGTTGAACAAATCTACAGAGAGCTGGTGTCAGTTAGTTGAAGGCCAATAGTGAACAAGTCTACAGAGAGCTGGTGTCAGTTAGTTGAACAAGTCTACAGAGAGCTGGTGTCAGTTAGTTGAAGGCCAATAGTGAACAAGTCTACAGAGAGCTGGTATCAGTTAGTTGAAGACCAATAGTGAACAAGTCTACAGAGAGCTGGTGTCAGTTAGTTGAAGGCCAATAGTGAACAAGTCTACAGAGAGCTGGTGTCAGTTAGTTGAACAAGTCTACAGAGAGCTGGTGTCAGTTAGTTGAAGGCCAATAGTGAACAAGTCTACAGAGAGCTGGTGTCAGTTAGTTGAAGGCCAATAGTGAACAAGTCTACAGAGAGCTGGTGTCAGTTAGTTGAACAAGTCTACAGAGAGCTGGTGTCAGTTAGTTGAAGGCCAATAGTGAACAAGTCTACAGAGAGCTGGTGTCAGTTAGTTGAAGGCCAATAGTGAACAAGTCTACAGAGAGCTGGTGTCAGTTAGTTGAACAAGTCTACAGAGAGCTGGTGTCAGTTAGTTGAAGGCCAATAGTGAACAAGTCTACAGAGAGCTGGTGTCAGTTAGTTGAACAAGTCTACAGAGAGCTGGTGTCAGTTAGTTGAAGGCCAATAGTGAACAAGTCGACAGAGAGCTGGTGTCAGTTAGTTGAAGGCCAATAGTGAACAAGTCTACAGAGAGCTGGTGTCAGTTAGTTGAACAAATCTACAGAGAGCTGGTGTCAGTTAGTTGAAGGCCAATAGTGAACAAGTCTACAGAGAGCTGGTGTCAGTTAGTTGAACAAGTCTACAGAGAGCTGGTGTCAGTTAGTTGAAGGCCAATAGTGAACAAGTCTACAGAGAGCTGGTATCAGTTAGTTGAAGACCAATAGTGAACAAGTCTACAGAGAGCTGGTGTCAGTTAGTTGAACAAATCTACAGAGAGCTGGTGTCAGTTAGTTGAACAAATCTACAGAGAGCTGGTGTCAGTTAGTTGAAGGCCAATAGTGAACAAGTCTACAGAGAGCTGGTATCAGTTAGTTGAAGACCAATAGTGAACAAGTCTACAGAGAGCTGGTGTCAGTTAGTTGAAGACCAATAGTGAACAAGTCTACAGAGAGCTGGCGTCAGTTAGTTGAAGACCAATAGTGATCAAGTCTACAGAGAGCTGGTGTCAGTTAGTTGAAGACCAATAGTGAACAAGTCTACAGAGAGCTGGTGTCAGTTAGTTGAAGACCAATAGTGAACAAGTCTACAGAGAGCTGGTGTCAGTTAGTTGACGACCAATAGTGAACAAGTCTACAGAGAGCTGGTGTCAGTTAGTTGAAGACCAATAGTGAACAAGTCTACAGAGAGCTGGTGTCAGTTAGTTGAAGGCCAATAGTGAACAAGTCTACAGAGAGCTGGTGTCAGTTAGTTGAACAAGTCTACAGAGAGCTGGTGTCAGTTAGTTGAAGGCCAATAGTGAACAAGTCTACAGAGAGCTGGTGTCAGTTAGTTGAAGGCCAATAGTGAACAAGTCTACAGAGAGCTGGTGTCAGTTAGTTGAACAAATCTACAGAGAGCTGGTGTCAGTTAGTTGAAGGCCAATAGTGAACAAGTCTACAGAGAGCTGGTATCAGTTAGTTGAAGACCAATAGTGAACAAGTCTACAGAGAGCTGGTGTCAGTTAGTTGAAGACCAATAGTGAACAAGTCTACAGAGAGCTGGCGTCAGTTAGTTGAAGACCAATAGTGATCAAGTCTACAGAGAGCTGGTGTCAGTTAGTTGAAGACCAATAGTGAACAAGTCTACAGAGAGCTGGTGTCAGTTAGTTGAAGACCAATAGTGAACAAGTCTACAGAGAGCTGGTGTCAGTTAGTTGACGACCAATAGTGAACAAGTCTACAGAGAGCTGGTGTCAGTTAGTTGAAGACCAATAGTGAACAAGTCTACAGAGAGCTGGTGTCAGTTAGTTGAAGGCCAATAGTGAACAAGTCTACAGAGAGCTGGTGTCAGTTAGTTGAACAAGTCTACAGAGAGCTGGTGTCAGTTAGTTGAAGGCCAATAGTGAACAAGTCTACAGAGAGCTGGTGTCAGTTAGTTGAAGGCCAATAGTGAACAAGTCTACAGAGAGCTGGTGTCAGTTAGTTGAACAAGTCTACAGAGAGCTGGTGTCAGTTAGTTGAAGGCCAATAGTGAACAAGTCTACAGAGAGCTGGTATCAGTTAGTTGAAGACCAATAGTGAACAAGTCTACAGAGAGCTGGTGTCAGTTAGTTGAAGACCAATAGTGAACAAGTCTACAGAGAGCTGGCGTCAGTTAGTTGAAGACCAATAGTGATCAAGTCTACAGAGAGCTGGTGTCAGTTAGTTGAAGACCAATAGTGAACAAGTCTACAGAGAGCTGGTGTCAGTTAGTTGAAGACCAATAGTGAACAAGTCTACAGAGAGCTGGTGTCAGTTAGTTGAAGACCAATAGTGAACAAGTCTACAGAGAGCTGGTGTCAGTTAGTTGAAGACCAATAGTGAACAAGTCTACAGAGAGCTGGTGTCAGTTAGTTGAACAAGTCTACAGAGAGCTGGTGTCAGTTAGTTGAAGGCCAATAGTGAACAAGTCTACAGAGAGCTGGTGTCAGTTAGTTGAAGGCCAATAGTGAACAAGTCTACAGAGAGCTGGTGTCAGTTAGTTGAACAAGTCTACAGAGAGCTGGTGTCAGTTAGTTGAAGGCCAATAGTGAACAAGTCTACAGAGAGCTGGTGTCAGTTAGTTGAACAAGTCTACAGAGAGCTGGTGTCAGTTAGTTGAAGGCCAATAGTGAACAAGTCTACAGGGAGCTGGTGTCAGTTAGTTGAAGGCCAATAGTGAACAAGTCTACAGAGAGCTGGTGTCAGTTAGTTGAACAAGTCTACAGAGAGCTGGTGTCAGTTAGTTGAAGGCCAATAGTGAACAAGTCTACAGAGAGCTGGTGTCAGTTAGTTGAACAAATCTACAGAGAGCTGGTGTCAGTTAGTTGAAGGCCAATAGTGAACAAGTCTACAGAGAGCTGGTGTCAGTTAGTTGAACAAATCTACAGAGAGCTGGTGTCAGTTAGTTGAAGGCCAATAGTGAACAAGTCTACAGAGAGCTGGTATCAGTTAGTTGAAGACCAATAGTGAACAAGTCTACAGAGAGCTGGTGTCAGTTAGTTGAAGACCAATAGTGAACAAGTCTACAGAGAGCTGGCGTCAGTTAGTTGAAGACCAATAGTGATCAAGTCTACAGAGAGCTGGTGTCAGTTAGTTGAAGACCAATAGTGAACAAGTCTACATAGAGCTGGTGTCAGTTAGTTGAAGACCAATAGTGAACAAGTCTACAGAGAGCTGGTGTCAGTTAGTTGACGACCAATAGTGAACAAGTCTACAGAGAGCTGGTGTCAGTTAGTTGAAGACCAATAGTGAACAAGTCTACAGAGAGCTGGTGTCAGTTAGTTGAAGACCAATAGTGAACAAGTCTACAGAGAGCTGGTGTCAGTTAGTTGAAGACCAATAGTGAACAAGTCTACAGAGAGCTGGTGTCAGTTAGTTGAAGGCCAATAGTGAACAAGTCTACAGAGAGCTGGTGTCAGTTAGTTGAACAAGTCTACAGAGAGCTGGTATCAGTTAGTTGAAGGCCAATAGTGAACAAGTCTACAGAGAGCTGGTGTCAGTTAGTTGAAGGCCAATAGTGAACAAGTCTACAGAGAGCTGGTGTCAGTTAGTTGAACAAGTCTACAGAGAGCTGGTGTCAGTTAGTTGAAGGCCAATAGTGAACAAGTCTACAGAGAGCTGGTGTCAGTTAGTTGAAGGCCAATAGTGAACAAGTCTACAGAGAGCTGGTGTCAGTTAGTTGAACAAGTCTACAGAGAGCTGGTGTCAGTTAGTTGAAGGCCAATAGTGAACAAGTCTACAGAGAGCTGGTGTCAGTTAGTTGAAGGCCAATAGTGAACAAGTCTACAGAGAGCTGGTGTCAGTTAGTTGAACAAGTCTACAGAGAGCTGGTGTCAGTTAGTTGAAGGCCAATAGTGAACAAGTCTACAGAGAGCTGGTGTCAGTTAGTTGAACAAGTCTACAGAGAGCTGGTGTCAGTTAGTTGAAGGCCAATAGTGAACAAGTCGACAGAGAGCTGGTGTCAGTTAGTTGAAGGCCAATAGTGAACAAGTCTACAGAGAGCTGGTGTCAGTTAGTTGAACAAATCTACAGAGAGCTGGTGTCAGTTAGTTGAAGGCCAATAGTGAACAAGTCTACAGAGAGCTGGTGTCAGTTAGTTGAACAAGTCTACAGAGAGCTGGTGTCAGTTAGTTGAAGGCCAATAGTGAACAAGTCTACAGAGAGCTGGTATCAGTTAGTTGAAGACCAATAGTGAACAAGTCTACAGAGAGCTGGTGTCAGTTAGTTGAAGACCAATAGTGAACAAGTCTACAGAGAGCTGGCGTCAGTTAGTTGAAGACCAATAGTGATCAAGTCTACAGAGAGCTGGTGTCAGTTAGTTGAAGACCAATAGTGAACAAGTCTACAGAGAGCTGGTGTCAGTTAGTTGAAGACCAATAGTGAACAAGTCTACAGAGAGCTGGTGGCAGTTAGTTGAAGACCAATAGTGAACAAGTCTACAGAGAGCTGGTGTCAGTTAGTTGAAGACCAATAGTGAACAAGTCTACAGAGAGCTGGTGTCAGTTAGTTGAACAAGTCTACAGAGAGCTGGTGTCAGTTAGTTGAAGGCCAATAGTGAACAAGTCTACAGAGAGCTGGTGTCAGTTAGTTGAAGGCCAATAGTGAACAAGTCTACAGAGAGCTGGTGTCAGTTAGTTGAACAAGTCTACAGAGAGCTGGTGTCAGTTAGTTGAAGGCCAATAGTGAACAAGTCTACAGAGAGCTGGTGTCAGTTAGTTGAAGGCCAATAGTGAACAAGTCTACAGAGAGCTGGTGTCAGTTAGTTGAACAAGTCTACAGAGAGCTGGTGTCAGTTAGTTGAAGGCCAATAGTGAACAAGTCTACAGGGAGCTGGTGTCAGTTAGTTGAAGGCCAATAGTGAACGAGTCTACAGAGAGCTGGTGTCAGTTAGTTGAACAAGTCTACAGAGAGCTGGTGTCAGTTAGTTGAAGGCCAATAGTGAACAAGTCTACAGAGAGCTGGTGTCAGTTAGTTGAACAAATCTACAGAGAGCTGGTGTCAGTTAGTTGAAGGCCAATAGTGAACAAGTCTACAGAGAGCTGGTGTCAGTTAGTTGAACAAATCTACAGAGAGCTGGTGTCAGTTAGTTGAAGGCCAATAGTGAACAAGTCTACAGAGAGCTGGTATCAGTTAGTTGAAGACCAATAGTGAACAAGTCTACAGAGAGCTGGTGTCAGTTGAAGACCAATAGTGAACAAGTCTACAGAGAGCTGGCGTCAGTTAGTTGAAGACCAATAGTGATCAAGTCTACAGAGAGCTGGTGTCAGTTAGTTGAAGACCAATAGTGAACAAGTCTACAGAGAGCTGGTGTCAGTTAGTTGAAGACCAATAGTGAACAAGTCTACAGAGAGCTGGTGTCAGTTAGTTGACGACCAATAGTGAACAAGTCTACAGAGAGCTGGTGTCAGTTAGTTGAAGACCAATAGTGAACAAGTCTACAGAGAGCTGGTGTCAGATAGTTGAAGGCCAATAGTGAACAAGTCTACAGAGAGCTGGTGTCAGTTAGTTGAACAAGTCTACAGAGAGCTGGTGTCAGTTAGTTGAAGGCCAATAGTGAACAAGTCTACAGAGAACTGGTGTCAGTTAGTTGAAGGCCAATAGTGAACAAGTCTACAGAGAGCTGGTATCAGTTAGTTGAAGACCAATAGTGAACAAGTCTACAGAGAGCTGGTGTCAGTTAGTTGAAGACCAATAGTGAACAAGTCTACAGAGAGCTGGCGTCAGTTAGTTGAAGACCAATAGTGATCAAGTCTACAGAGAGCTGGTGTCAGTTAGTTGAAGACCAATAGTGAACAAGTCTACAGAGAGCTGGTGTCAGTTAGTTGAAGACCAATAGTGAACAAGTCTACAGAGAGCTGGTGTCAGTTAGTTGAAGACCAATAGTGAACAAGTCTACAGAGAGCTGGTGTCAGTTAGTTGAAGACCAATAGTGAACAAGTCTACAGAGAGCTGGTGTCAGTTAGTTGAACAAGTCTACAGAGAGCTGGTGTCAGTTAGTTGAAGGCCAATAGTGAACAAGTCTACAGAGAGCTGGTGTCAGTTAGTTGAAGGCCAATAGTGAACAAGTCTACAGAGAGCTGGTGTCAGTTAGTTGAACAAGTCTACAGAGAGCTGGTGTCAGTTAGTTGAAGGCCAATAGTGAACAAGTCTACAGAGAGCTGGTGTCAGTTAGTTGAACAAGTCTACAGAGAGCTGGTGTCAGTTAGTTGAAGGCCAATAGTGAACAAGTCTACAGGGAGCTGGTGTCAGTTAGTTGAAGGCCAATAGTGAACAAGTCTACAGAGAGCTGGTGTCAGTTAGTTGAACAAGTCTACAGAGAGCTGGTGTCAGTTAGTTGAAGGCCAATAGTGAACAAGTCTACAGAGAGCTGGTGTCAGTTAGTTGAACAAATCTACAGAGAGCTGGTGTCAGTTAGTTGAAGGCCAATAGTGAACAAGTCTACAGAGAGCTGGTGTCAGTTAGTTGAACAAATCTACAGAGAGCTGGTGTCAGTTAGTTGAAGGCCAATAGTGAACAAGTCTACAGAGAGCTGGTATCAGTTAGTTGAAGACCAATAGTGAACAAGTCTACAGAGAGCTGGTGTCAGTTAGTTGAAGACCAATAGTGAACAAGTCTACAGAGAGCTGGCGTCAGTTAGTTGAAGACCAATAGTGATCAAGTCTACAGAGAGCTGGTGTCAGTTAGTTGAAGACCAATAGTGAACAAGTCTACATAGAGCTGGTGTCAGTTAGTTGAAGACCAATAGTGAACAAGTCTACAGAGAGCTGGTGTCAGTTAGTTGACGACCAATAGTGAACAAGTCTACAGAGAGCTGGTGTCAGTTAGTTGAAGACCAATAGTGAACAAGTCTACAGAGAGCTGGTGTCAGTTAGTTGAAGACCAATAGTGAACAAGTCTACAGAGAGCTGGTGTCAGTTAGTTGAAGACCAATAGTGAACAAGTCTACAGAGAGCTGGTGTCAGTTAGTTGAAGGCCAATAGTGAACAAGTCTACAGAGAGCTGGTGTCAGTTAGTTGAAGACCAATAGTGAACAAGTCTACAGAGAGCTGGTGTCAGTTAGTTGAAGACCAATAGTGAACAAGTCTACAGAGAGCTGGTGTCAGTTAGTTGAACAAGTCTACAGAGAGCTGGTGTCAGTTAGTTGAAGGCCAATAGTGAACAAGTCTACAGAGAGCTGGTGTCAGTTAGTTGAAGGCCAATAGTGAACAAGTCTACAGAGAGCTGGTGTCAGTTAGTTGAACAAGTCTACAGAGAGCTGGTGTCAGTTAGTTGAAGGCCAATAGTGAACAAGTCTACAGAGAGCTGGTGTCAGTTAGTTGAAGGCCAATAGTGAACAAGTCTACAGAGAGCTGGTGTCAGTTAGTTGAACAAGTCTACAGAGAGCTGGTGTCAGTTAGTTGAAGGCCAATAGTGAACAAGTCTACAGGGAGCTGGTGTCAGTTAGTTGAAGGCCAATAGTGAACGAGTCTACAGAGAGCTGGTGTCAGTTAGTTGAACAAGTCTACAGAGAGCTGGTGTCAGTTAGTTGAAGGCCAATAGTGAACAAGTCTACAGAGAGCTGGTGTCAGTTAGTTGAACAAATCTACAGAGAGCTGGTGTCAGTTAGTTGAAGGCCAATAGTGAACAAGTCTACAGAGAGCTGGTGTCAGTTAGTTGAACAAATCTACAGAGAGCTGGTGTCAGTTAGTTGAAGGCCAATAGTGAACAAGTCTACAGAGAGCTGGTATCAGTTAGTTGAAGACCAATAGTGAACAAGTCTACAGAGAGCTGGTGTCAGTTGAAGACCAATAGTGAACAAGTCTACAGAGAGCTGGCGTCAGTTAGTTGAAGACCAATAGTGATCAAGTCTACAGAGAGCTGGTGTCAGTTAGTTGAAGACCAATAGTGAACAAGTCTACAGAGAGCTGGTGTCAGTTAGTTGAAGACCAATAGTGAACAAGTCTACAGAGAGCTGGTGTCAGTTAGTTGACGACCAATAGTGAACAAGTCTACAGAGAGCTGGTGTCAGTTAGTTGAAGACCAATAGTGAACAAGTCTACAGAGAGCTGGTGTCAGATAGTTGAAGGCCAATAGTGAACAAGTCTACAGAGAGCTGGTGTCAGTTAGTTGAACAAGTCTACAGAGAGCTGGTGTCAGTTAGTTGAAGGCCAATAGTGAACAAGTCTACAGAGAACTGGTGTCAGTTAGTTGAAGGCCAATAGTGAACAAGTCTACAGAGAGCTGGTGTCAGTTAGTTGAACAAGTCTACAGAGAGCTGGTGTCAGTTAGTTGAAGGCCAATAGTGAACAAGTCTACAGAGAGCTGGTGTCAATTAGTTGAACAAGTCTACAGAGAGCTGGTGTCAGTTAGTTGAAGGCCAATAGTGAACAAGTCGACAGAGAGCTGGTGTCAGTTAGTTGAAGGCCAATAGTGAACAAGTCTACAGAGAGCTGGTGTCAGTTAGTTGAACAAATCTACAGAGAGCTGGTGTCAGTTAGTTGAAGGCCAATAGTGAACAAGTCTACAGAGAGCTGGTGTCAGTTAGTTGAACAAGTCTACAGAGAGCTGGTGTCAGTTAGTTGAAGACCAATAGTGAACAAGTCTACAGAGAGCTGGTGTCAGTTAGTTGAACAAGTCTACAGAGAGCTGGTATCAGTTAGTTGAAGGCCAATAGTGAACAAGTCTACAGAGAGCTGGTGTCAGTTAGTTGAAGGCCAATAGTGAACAAGTCTACAGAGAGCTGGTGTCAGTTAGTTGAACAAGTCTACAGAGAGCTGGTGTCAGTTAGTTGAAGGCCAATAGTGAACAAGTCTACAGAGAGCTGGTGTCAGTTAGTTGAAGGCCAATAGTGAACAAGTCTACAGAGAGCTGGTGTCAGTTAGTTGAACAAGTCTACAAAGAGCTGGTGTCAGTTAGTTGAAGGCCAATAGTGAACAAGTCTACAGAGAGCTGGTGTCAGTTAGTTGAAGGCCAATAGTGAACAAGTCTACAGAGAGCTGGTGTCAGTTAGTTGAACAAGTCTACAGAGAGCTGGTGTCAGTTAGTTGAAGGCCAATAGTGAACAAGTCTACAGAGAGCTGGTGTCAGTTAGTTGAACAAGTCTACAGAGAGCTGGTGTCAGTTAGTTGAAGGCCAATAGTGAACAAGTCGACAGAGAGCTGGTGTCAGTTAGTTGAAGGCCAATAGTGAACAAGTCTACAGAGAGCTGGTGTCAGTTAGTTGAACAAATCTACAGAGAGCTGGTGTCAGTTAGTTGAAGGCCAATAGTGAACAAGTCTACAGAGAGCTGGTGTCAGTTAGTTGAACAAGTCTACAGAGAGCTGGTGTCAGTTAGTTGAAGGCCAATAGTGAACAAGTCTACAGAGAGCTGGTATCAGTTAGTTGAAGACCAATAGTGAACAAGTCTACAGAGAGCTGGTGTCAGTTAGTTGAAGACCAATAGTGAACAAGTCTACAGAGAGCTGGCGTCAGTTAGTTGAAGACCAATAGTGATCAAGTCTACAGAGAGCTGGTGTCAGTTAGTTGAAGACCAATAGTGAACAAGTCTACAGAGAGCTGGTGTCAGTTAGTTGAAGACCAATAGTGAACAAGTCTACAGAGAGCTGGTGTCAGTTAGTTGAAGACCAATAGTGAACAAGTCTACAGAGAGCTGGTGTCAGTTAGTTGAACAAGTCTACAGAGAGCTGGTGTCAGTTAGTTGAAGGCCAATAGTGAACAAGTCTACAGAGGGCTGGTGTCAGTTAGTTGAAGGCCAATAGTGAACAAGTCTACAGAGAGCTGGTGTCAGTTAGTTGAACAAGTCTACAGAGAGCTGGTGTCAGTTAGTTGAAGGCCAATAGTGAACAAGTCTACAGAGAGCTGGTGTCAGTTAGTTGAACAAGTCTACAGAGAGCTGGTGTCAGTTAGTTGAAGGCCAATAGTGAACAAGTCGACAGAGAGCTGGTGTCAGTTAGTTGAAGGCCAATAGTGAACAAGTCTACAGAGAGCTGGTGTCAGTTAGTTGAACAAATCTACAGAGAGCTGGTGTCAGTTAGTTGAAGGCCAATAGTGAACAAGTCTACAGAGAGCTGGTGTCAGTTAGTTGAACAAGTCTACAGAGAGCTGGTGTCAGTTAGTTGAAGACCAATAGTGAACAAGTCTACAGAGAGGTGGTGTCAGTTAGTTGAACAAGTCTACAGAGAGCTGGTATCAGTTAGTTGAAGGCCAATAGTGAACAAGTCTACAGAGAGCTGGTGTCAGTTAGTTGAAGGCCAATAGTGAACAAGTCTACAGAGAGCTGGTGTCAGTTAGTTGAACAAGTCTACAGAGAGCTGGTGTCAGTTAGTTGAAGGCCAATAGTGAACAAGTCTACAGAGAGCTGGTGTCAGTTAGTTGAAGGCCAATAGTGAACAAGTCTACAGAGAGCTGGTGTCAGTTAGTTGAACAAGTCTACAGAGAGCTGGTGTCAGTTAGTTGAAGGCCAATAGTGAACAAGTCTACAGAGAGCTGGTGTCAGTTAGTTGAAGGCCAATAGTGAACAAGTCTACAGAGAGCTGGTGTCAGTTAGTTGAACAAGTCTACAGAGAGCTGGTGTCAGTTAGTTGAAGGCCAATAGTGAACAAGTCTACAGAGAGCTGGTGTCAGTTAGTTGAACAAGTCTACAGAGAGCTGGTGTCAGTTAGTTGAAGGCCAATAGTGAACAAGTCGACAGAGAGCTGGTGTCAGTTAGTTGAAGGCCAATAGTGAACAAGTCTACAGAGAGCTGGTGTCAGTTAGTTGAACAAATCTACAGAGAGCTGGTGTCAGTTAGTTGAAGGCCAATAGTGAACAAGTCTACAGAGAGCTGGTGTCAGTTAGTTGAACAAGTCTACAGAGAGCTGGTATCAGTTAGTTGAAGGCCAATAGTGAACAAGTCTACAGAGAGCTGGTATCAGTTAGTTGAAGACCAATAGTGAACAAGTCTACAGAGAGCTGGTGTCAGTTAGTTGAAGACCAATAGTGAACAAGTCTACAGAGAGCTGGCGTCAGTTAGTTGAAGACCAATAGTGATCAAGTCTACAGAGAGCTGGTGTCAGTTAGTTGAAGACCAATAGTGAACAAGTCTACAGAGAGCTGGTGTCAGTTAGTTGAAGACCAATAGTGAACAAGTCTACAGAGAGCTGGTGTCAGTTAGTTGAAGACCAATAGTGAACAAGTCTACAGAGAGCTGGTGTCAGTTAGTTGAAGACCAATAGTGAACAAGTCTACAGAGAGCTGGTGTCAGTTAGTTGAACAAGTCTACAGAGAGCTGGTGTCAGTTAGTTGAAGGCCAATAGTGAACAAGTCTACAGAGAGCTGGTGTCAGTTAGTTGAAGGCCAATAGTGAACAAGTCTACAGAGAGCTGGTGTCAGTTAGTTGAACAAGTCTACAGAGAGCTGGTGTCAGTTAGTTGAAGGCCAATAGTGAACAAGTCTACAGAGAGCTGGTGTCAGTTAGTTGAAGGCCAATAGTGAACAAGTCTACAGAGAGCTGGTGTCAGTTAGTTGAACAAGTCTACAGAGAGCTGGTGTCAGTTAGTTGAAGGCCAATAGTGAACAAGTCTACAGGGAGCTGGTGTCAGTTAGTTGAAGGCCAATAGTGAACAAGTCTACAGAGAGCTGGTGTCAGTTAGTTGAACAAGTCTACAGAGAGCTGGTGTCAGTTAGTTGAAGGCCAATAGTGAACAAGTCTACAGAGAGCTGGTGTCAGTTAGTTGAACAAATCTACAGAGAGCTGGTGTCAGTTAGTTGAAGGCCAATAGTGAACAAGTCTACAGAGAGCTGGTGTCAGTTAGTTGAACAAATCTACAGAGAGCTGGTATCAGTTAGTTGAAGACCAATAGTGAACAAGTCTACAGAGAGCTGGTGTCAGTTAGTTGAAGACCAATAGTGAACAAGTCTACAGAGAGCTGGCGTCAGTTAGTTGAAGACCAATAGTGATCAAGTCTACAGAGAGCTGGTGTCAGTTAGTTGAAGACCAATAGTGAACAAGTCTACAGAGAGCTGGTGTCAGTTAGTTGAAGACCAATAGTGAACAAGTCTACAGAGAGCTGGTGTCAGTTAGTTGACGACCAATAGTGAACAAGTCTACAGAGAGCTGGTGTCAGTTAGTTGAAGACCAATAGTGAACAAGTCTACAGAGAGCTGGTGTCAGTTAGTTGAAGGCCAATAGTGAACAAGTCTACAGAGAGCTGGTGTCAGTTAGTTGAACAAGTCTACAGAGAGCTGGTGTCAGTTAGTTGAAGGCCAATAGTGAACAAGTCTACAGAGAGCTGGTGTCAGTTAGTTGAAGGCCAATAGTGAACAAGTCTACAGAGAGCTGGTGTCAGTTAGTTGAACAAGTCTACAGAGAGCTGGTGTCAGTTAGTTGAAGGCCAATAGTGAACAAGTCTACAGAGAGCTGGTGTCAGTTAGTTGAACAAGTCTACAGAGAGCTGGTGTCAGTTAGTTGAAGGCCAATAGTGAACAAGTCGACAGAGAGCTGGTGTCAGTTAGTTGAAGGCCAATAGTGAACAAGTCTACAGAGAGCTGGTGTCAGTTAGTTGAACAAATCTACAGAGAGCTGGTGTCAGTTAGTTGAAGGCCAATAGTGAACAAGTCTACAGAGAGCTGGTGTCAGTTAGTTGAACAAGTCTACAGAGAGCTGGTGTCAGTTAGTTGAAGACCAATAGTGAACAAGTCTACAGAGAGCTGGTGTCAGTTAGTTGAACAAGTCTACAGAGAGCTGGTATCAGTTAGTTGAAGGCCAATAGTGAACAAGTCTACAGAGAGCTGGTGTCAGTTAGTTGAAGGCCAATAGTGAACAAGTCTACAGAGAGCTGGTGTCAGTTAGTTGAACAAGTCTACAGAGAGCTGGTGTCAGTTAGTTGAAGGCCAATAGTGAACAAGTCTACAGAGAGCTGGTGTCAGTTAGTTGAAGGCCAATAGTGAACAAGTCTACAGAGAGCTGGTGTCAGTTAGTTGAACAAGTCTACAGAGAGCTGGTGTCAGTTAGTTGAAGGCCAATAGTGAACAAGTCTACAGAGAGCTGGTGTCAGTTAGTTGAAGGCCAATAGTGAACAAGTCTACAGAGAGCTGGTGTCAGTTAGTTGAACAAGTCTACAGAGAGCTGGTGTCAGTTAGTTGAAGGCCAATAGTGAACAAGTCTACAGAGAGCTGGTGTCAGTTAGTTGAACAAGTCTACAGAGAGCTGGTGTCAGTTAGTTGAAGGCCAATAGTGAACAAGTCGACAGAGAGCTGGTGTCAGTTAGTTGAAGGCCAATAGTGAACAAGTCTACAGAGAGCTGGTGTCAGTTAGTTGAACAAATCTACAGAGAGCTGGTGTCAGTTAGTTGAAGGCCAATAGTGAACAAGTCTACAGAGAGCTGGTGTCAGTTAGTTGAACAAGTCTACAGAGAGCTGGTATCAGTTAGTTGAAGGCCAATAGTGAACAAGTCTACAGAGAGCTGGTATCAGTTAGTTGAAGACCAATAGTGAACAAGTCTACAGAGAGCTGGTGTCAGTTAGTTGAAGACCAATAGTGAACAAGTCTACAGAGAGCTGGCGTCAGTTAGTTGAAGACCAATAGTGATCAAGTCTACAGAGAGCTGGTGTCAGTTAGTTGAAGACCAATAGTGAACAAGTCTACAGAGAGCTGGTGTCAGTTAGTTGAAGACCAATAGTGAACAAGTCTACAGAGAGCTGGTGTCAGTTAGTTGAAGACCAATAGTGAACAAGTCTACAGAGAGCTGGTGTCAGTTAGTTGAAGACCAATAGTGAACAAGTCTACAGAGAGCTGGTGTCAGTTAGTTGAACAAGTCTACAGAGAGCTGGTGTCAGTTAGTTGAAGGCCAATAGTGAACAAGTCTACAGAGAGCTGGTGTCAGTTAGTTGAAGGCCAATAGTGAACAAGTCTACAGAGAGCTGGTGTCAGTTAGTTGAACAAGTCTACAGAGAGCTGGTGTCAGTTAGTTGAAGGCCAATAGTGAACAAGTCTACAGAGAGCTGGTGTCAGTTAGTTGAAGGCCAATAGTGAACAAGTCTACAGAGAGCTGGTGTCAGTTAGTTGAACAAGTCTACAGAGAGCTGGTGTCAGTTAGTTGAAGGCCAATAGTGAACAAGTCTACAGGGAGCTGGTGTCAGTTAGTTGAAGGCCAATAGTGAACAAGTCTACAGAGAGCTGGTGTCAGTTAGTTGAACAAGTCTACAGAGAGCTGGTGTCAGTTAGTTGAAGGCCAATAGTGAACAAGTCTACAGAGAGCTGGTGTCAGTTAGTTGAACAAATCTACAGAGAGCTGGTGTCAGTTAGTTGAAGGCCAATAGTGAACAAGTCTACAGAGAGCTGGTGTCAGTTAGTTGAACAAATCTACAGAGAGCTGGTATCAGTTAGTTGAAGACCAATAGTGAACAAGTCTACAGAGAGCTGGTGTCAGTTAGTTGAAGACCAATAGTGAACAAGTCTACAGAGAGCTGGCGTCAGTTAGTTGAAGACCAATAGTGATCAAGTCTACAGAGAGCTGGTGTCAGTTAGTTGAAGACCAATAGTGAACAAGTCTACAGAGAGCTGGTGTCAGTTAGTTGAAGACCAATAGTGAACAAGTCTACAGAGAGCTGGTGTCAGTTAGTTGACGACCAATAGTGAACAAGTCTACAGAGAGCTGGTGTCAGTTAGTTGAAGACCAATAGTGAACAAGTCTACAGAGAGCTGGTGTCAGTTAGTTGAAGGCCAATAGTGAACAAGTCTACAGAGAGCTGGTGTCAGTTAGTTGAACAAGTCTACAGAGAGCTGGTGTCAGTTAGTTGAAGGCCAATAGTGAACAAGTCTACAGAGAGCTGGTGTCAGTTAGTTGAAGGCCAATAGTGAACAAGTCTACAGAGAGCTGGTGTCAGTTAGTTGAACAAGTCTACAGAGAGCTGGTGTCAGTTAGTTGAAGGCCAATAGTGAACAAGTCTACAGAGAGCTGGTGTCAGTTAGTTGAACAAGTCTACAGAGAGCTGGTGTCAGTTAGTTGAAGGCCAATAGTGAACAAGTCGACAGAGAGCTGGTGTCAGTTAGTTGAAGGCCAATAGTGAACAAGTCTACAGAGAGCTGGTGTCAGTTAGTTGAACAAATCTACAGAGAGCTGGTGTCAGTTAGTTGAAGGCCAATAGTGAACAAGTCTACAGAGAGCTGGTGTCAGTTAGTTGAACAAGTCTACAGAGAGCTGGTGTCAGTTAGTTGAAGACCAATAGTGAACAAGTCTACAGAGAGCTGGTGTCAGTTAGTTGAACAAGTCTACAGAGAGCTGGTATCAGTTAGTTGAAGGCCAATAGTGAACAAGTCTACAGAGAGCTGGTGTCAGTTAGTTGAAGGCCAATAGTGAACAAGTCTACAGAGAGCTGGTGTCAGTTAGTTGAACAAGTCTACAGAGAGCTGGTGTCAGTTAGTTGAAGGCCAATAGTGAACAAGTCTACAGAGAGCTGGTGTCAGTTAGTTGAAGGCCAATAGTGAACAAGTCTACAGAGAGCTGGTGTCAGTTAGTTGAACAAGTCTACAGAGAGCTGGTGTCAGTTAGTTGAAGGCCAATAGTGAACAAGTCTACAGAGAGCTGGTGTCAGTTAGTTGAAGGCCAATAGTGAACAAGTCTACAGAGAGCTGGTGTCAGTTAGTTGAACAAGTCTACAGAGAGCTGGTGTCAGTTAGTTGAAGGCCAATAGTGAACAAGTCTACAGAGAGCTGGTGTCAGTTAGTTGAACAAGTCTACAGAGAGCTGGTGTCAGTTAGTTGAAGGCCAATAGTGAACAAGTCGACAGAGAGCTGGTGTCAGTTAGTTGAAGGCCAATAGTGAACAAGTCTACAGAGAGCTGGTGTCAGTTAGTTGAACAAATCTACAGAGAGCTGGTGTCAGTTAGTTGAAGGCCAATAGTGAACAAGTCTACAGAGAGCTGGTGTCAGTTAGTTGAACAAGTCTACAGAGAGCTGGTGTCAGTTAGTTGAAGGCCAATAGTGAACAAGTCTACAGAGAGCTGGTATCAGTTAGTTGAAGACCAATAGTGAACAAGTCTACAGAGAGCTGGTGTCAGTTAGTTGAAGACCAATAGTGAACAAGTCTACAGAGAGCTGGCGTCAGTTAGTTGAAGACCAATAGTGATCAAGTCTACAGAGAGCTGGTGTCAGTTAGTTGAAGACCAATAGTGAACAAGTCTACAGAGAGCTGGTGTCAGTTAGTTGAAGACCAATAGTGAACAAGTCTACAGAGAGCTGGTGTCAGTTAGTTGAAGACCAATAGTGAACAAGTCTACAGAGAGCTGGTGTCAGTTAGTTGAAGACCAATAGTGAACAAGTCTACAGAGAGCTGGTGTCAGTTAGTTGAACAAGTCTACAGAGAGCTGGTGTCAGTTAGTTGAAGGCCAATAGTGAACAAGTCTACAGAGAGCTGGTGTCAGTTAGTTGAAGGCCAATAGTGAACAAGTCTACAGAGAGCTGGTGTCAGTTAGTTGAACAAGTCTACAGAGAGCTGGTGTCAGTTAGTTGAAGGCCAATAGTGAACAAGTCTACAGAGAGCTGGTGTCAGTTAGTTGAAGGCCAATAGTGAACAAGTCTACAGAGAGCTGGTGTCAGTTAGTTGAACAAGTCTACAGAGAGCTGGTGTCAGTTAGTTGAAGGCCAATAGTGAACAAGTCTACAGGGAGCTGGTGTCAGTTAGTTGAAGGCCAATAGTGAACAAGTCTACAAAGAGCTGGTGTCAGTTAGTTGAACAAATCTACAGAGAGCTGGTGTCAGTTAGTTGAACAAATCTACAGAGAGCTGGTGTCAGTTAGTTGAAGGCCAATAGTGAACAAGTCTACAGAGAGCTGGTGTCA
This sequence comes from Cepaea hortensis, assembly GCA_963921405.1. NCBI lineage: Eukaryota > Metazoa > Mollusca > Gastropoda > Stylommatophora > Helicidae > Cepaea > Cepaea hortensis. The sequence goes on from OY992876.1 coordinate 203,859,874, forward strand.
GTTAGTTGAACAAATCTACAGAGAGCTGGTGTCAGTTAGTTGAAGGCCAATAGTGAACAAGTCTACAGAGAGCTGGTATCAGTTAGTTGAAGACCAATAGTGAACAAGTCTACAGAGAGCTGGTGTCAGTTAGTTGAAGACCAATAGTGAACAAGTCTACAGAGAGCTGGCGTCAGTTAGTTGAAGACCAATAGTGATCAAGTCTACAGAGAGCTGGTGTCAGTTAGTTGAAGACCAATAGTGAACAAGTCTACAGAGAGCTGGTGTCAGTTAGTTGAAGACCAATAGTGAACAAGTCTACAGAGAGCTGGTGTCAGTTAGTTGACGACCAATAGTGAACAAGTCTACAGAGAGCTGGTGTCAGTTAGTTGAAGACCAATAGTGAACAAGTCTACAGAGAGCTGGTGTCAGTTAGTTGAAGGCCAATAGTGAACAAGTCTACAGAGAGCTGGTGTCAGTTAGTTGAACAAGTCTACAGAGAGCTGGTGTCAGTTAGTTGAAGGCCAATAGTGAACAAGTCTACAGAGAGCTGGTGTCAGTTAGTTGAAGGCCAATAGTGAACAAGTCTACAGAGAGCTGGTGTCAGTTAGTTGAACAAGTCTACAGAGAGCTGGTGTCAGTTAGTTGAAGGCCAATAGTGAACAAGTCTACAGAGAGCTGGTGTCAGTTAGTTGAACAAGTCTACAGAGAGCTGGTGTCAGTTAGTTGAAGGCCAATAGTGAACAAGTCGACAGAGAGCTGGTGTCAGTTAGTTGAAGGCCAATAGTGAACAAGTCTACAGAGAGCTGGTGTCAGTTAGTTGAACAAATCTACAGAGAGCTGGTGTCAGTTAGTTGAAGGCCAATAGTGAACAAGTCTACAGAGAGCTGGTGTCAGTTAGTTGAACAAGTCTACAGAGAGCTGGTGTCAGTTAGTTGAAGGCCAATAGTGAACAAGTCTACAGAGAGCTGGTATCAGTTAGTTGAAGACCAATAGTGAACAAGTCTACAGAGAGCTGGTGTCAGTTAGTTGAAGACCAATAGTGAACAAGTCTACAGAGAGCTGGCGTCAGTTAGTTGAAGACCAATAGTGATCAAGTCTACAGAGAGCTGGTGTCAGTTAGTTGAAGACCAATAGTGAACAAGTCTACAGAGAGCTGGTGTCAGTTAGTTGAAGACCAATAGTGAACAAGTCTACAGAGAGCTGGTGTCAGTTAGTTGAAGACCAATAGTGAACAAGTCTACAGAGAGCTGGTGTCAGTTAGTTGAAGACCAATAGTGAACAAGTCTACAGAGAGCTGGTGTCAGTTAGTTGAACAAGTCTACAGAGAGCTGGTGTCAGTTAGTTGAAGGCCAATAGTGAACAAGTCTACAGAGAGCTGGTGTCAGTTAGTTGAAGGCCAATAGTGAACAAGTCTACAGAGAGCTGGTGTCAGTTAGTTGAACAAGTCTACAGAGAGCTGGTGTCAGTTAGTTGAAGGCCAATAGTGAACAAGTCTACAGAGAGCTGGTGTCAGTTAGTTGAAGGCCAATAGTGAACAAGTCTACAGAGAGCTGGTGTCAGTTAGTTGAAGGCCAATAGTGAACAAGTCTACAGGGAGCTGGTGTCAGTTAGTTGAAGGCCAATAGTGAACAAGTCTACAGAGAGCTGGTGTCAGTTAGTTGAACAAGTCTACAGAGAGCTGGTGTCAGTTAGTTGAAGGCCAATAGTGAACAAGTCTACAGAGAGCTGGTGTCAGTTAGTTGAACAAATCTACAGAGAGCTGGTGTCAGTTAGTTGAAGGCCAATAGTGAACAAGTCTACAGAGAGCTGGTGTCAGTTAGTTGAACAAATCTACAGAGAGCTGGTGTCAGTTAGTTGAAGGCCAATAGTGAACAAGTCTACAGAGAGCTGGTATCAGTTAGTTGAAGACCAATAGTGAACAAGTCTACAGAGAGCTGGTGTCAGTTAGTTGAAGACCAATAGTGAACAAGTCTACAGAGAGCTGGCGTCAGTTAGTTGAAGACCAATAGTGATCAAGTCTACAGAGAGCTGGTGTCAGTTAGTTGAAGACCAATAGTGAACAAGTCTACAGAGAGCTGGTGTCAGTTAGTTGAAGACCAATAGTGAACAAGTCTACAGAGAGCTGGTGTCAGTTAGTTGACGACCAATAGTGAACAAGTCTACAGAGAGCTGGTGTCAGTTAGTTGAAGACCAATAGTGAACAAGTCTACAGAGAGCTGGTGTCAGTTAGTTGAAGACCAATAGTGAACAAGTCTACAGAGAGCTGGTGTCAGTTAGTTGAAGACCAATAGTGAACAAGTCTACAGAGAGCTGGTGTCAGTTAGTTGAAGGCCAATAGTGAACAAGTCTACAGAGAGCTGGTGTCAGTTAGTTGAACAAGTCTACAGAGAGCTGGTATCAGTTAGTTGAAGGCCAATAGTGAACAAGTCTACAGAGAGCTGGTGTCAGTTAGTTGAAGGCCAATAGTGAACAAGTCTACAGAGAGCTGGTGTCAGTTAGTTGAACAAGTCTACAGAGAGCTGGTGTCAGTTAGTTGAACAAGTCTATAGAGAGCTGGTGTCAGTTAGTTGAACAAGTTTACAGAGAGCTGGTATCAGTTAGTTGAAGGCCAATAGTGAACAAGTCTACAGAGAGCTGGTGTCAGTTAGTTGAAGGCCAATAGTGAACACGTCTACAGAGAGCTGGTGTCAGTTAGTTGAAGGCCAATAGTGAACAAGTCTACAGAGAGCTGGTGTCAGTTAGTTGAAGGCCAATAGTGAACAAGTCTACAGAGAGCTGGTGTCAGTTAGTTGAAGGCCATTAGTGAACAAGTCTACAGAGAGCTGGTGTCAGTTAGTTGAAGGCCAATAGTGAACAAGTCTACAGAGAGCTGGTATCAGTTAGTTGAAGGCCAATAGTGAACAAGTCTACAGAGAGCTGGTGTCAGTTAGTTGAAGGCCAATAGTGAACAAGTCTACAGAGAGCTGGTGTCAGTTAGTTGAACAAGTCTACAGAGAGCTGGTGTCAGTTGAAGGCCTTTTGTTTTTTTTCATTCGCTAGCTTTGAACTCAAGCATAGTCTATACAATCACTGGACTGATTTTTGCACATGGATTAGCTTTCCCTATTACAGTGTCCCTCACCATCAGGTAAACCTACCCTGACTTCTGAGGTACTTGTAATTTACGTCCTCAAGTCAAGGACAAGAAGTCACCATTTTAATCCAACTGACAGATTAAGGGTTGACCCACTACCTCGACATCAGCACACAGGAAGTTTAAGAACAAGTGCTGTTATCCATTCGGTCATGCTGGCCTCCAGTTGAAGGCCTAATCACCTTTAGGAGATGAAAGATGGTAGAAGTATATTATATTGTTTGTTTGTTATGTTTGTCATTGATATTCTAAGACTATACAAAGATGATTATTTACAAACAATTAATTCATTGTACATTAACTTTGTGTAATAAATATTTCAGGATTTAACATGCTCAAGATGCAACAGAATATTTGTAGAAGTTGTGAGGAGGTAACTATAATCATTTTTCATAATGAAGCAAAATTGGTATATTCAGTTCAATCCGGGTGTTTTGTTGGAGTCTGTTGACAATGAAATCTGTGGAACCTTTGAAAGAAATAATTTTAATGTACATCTTTGTTCATTGCATATCCTTTGACGTCCCGAATTGCATTTGTAATCCCTTCACCGCGGAGCCAACTGTGCCAATTGGTATGTGCTGTGCTGAATCATGACCTGGTTGCATCTTATTGTGCCTCACTACAGATGTCAAGTTCCAGTACCAGTCTTGCACACTTTGCTGGTTTCTGAGATTGGAGAAGGGAGGGAGAGCTCGGCAACTTAGTTCTGTGGATCTGGCACTTTGGTGCCGGGTCAGAGAAAAGTGTCTTCACCAGCCTCACTTCAATAGTTGCCAGCCCTTGCCAGAGCTCAGATGACCTGAACACCAATGCACCAGAATTAATAGTCTTCCAGAAGATTCACCAGTCTATCAAGGTATATTAAGATCCAGCAGTCTGTAATGTGATAGCACCATCACCATTTGTAGGCAGAGAGCAAGGAGGTGGCCAACAAGAAGCTCATGTATTATACCTCACAAAGATGTCATACCAATGTATAGAAGTCAAAGAAACACTAATTGTTCTTGTATATGGATCAACAATTTAAAATAAAAAATGCTAAAGAAAAGTCCAAATAAATTTTCTTTTAAATTTTGCATTTTCTCTCTTTGAACTCAAGCTTATATATCTGCTACTACTTTTAGTCTTCTGATTTGCCATTTGATGATATTATACTTCCTAGATACTTGAAACTCTTTACTTGTTTCAAGGGATGTTCGTTTAAGTGAATTGTTGTTTTTTCTTCTTTTCATTACCTCTGTTTTACTTGTGCTAATTTTCATGTTATGTTCCCTACGCATTTTGTTTAGATATTCATGTGGTCCTGTAATTCAGCTTCTGATTTTGCTATTAGTGCTTGGTCATCCGCAAACAGGAATTCTCTAATGGTATAATTTGCGGATGGTTCTTCTGTGTTCTCTTCATGCGGTGTTCTTGCAGTCTCTGTTTGGCTGGTTTCTTTACATATGTTGTCTATACATGTTATGAACAAGAGAGGAGACAGGACACGACCTTGTCGTACTCCAGATCTTATAGTGAAGGGTTCTGAGTGTCCTCCAGTTGCTCTCACTATGCATTCACTGTTGTTGTATAAGCTTCTACATAGGTTTGTTAGATGTGTACTCACTCCACATTGTTTAAGGATTTCCCACAGCTTGTTTCTATCTACTCTATCAAATGCATTTTCTCTATCAAATACCTTTTCTATAAATGCCAGCCAATCATCCTTTTCAGTTCCACATGCATGACCAGGACAGTAGAGGCATCAGAGCTGCAGCAGGTGCACTGACTCCCAGCATGTCCGCCATTGATGCCAGAAACACCCAGATTGAATCTTCCAGCGCATTGACTGATAATCATTTATGATAACTGCTGTATTGAATGGAGTCTCATAAAACTATCTCAGAGCTGCAGTCATTGCCTGAACTTCTATGAATTTGCAAGAAACTTAATATGGAAAAAGTTGTACATTTTTATGTGTGTTCTAGCAGGCAAGAGAAAAAGGAGCCTAACACAATTTGAGAACCACTGATGTTGTGCATTTGATTAAAAAGGCATTGAATATTTCATGTGGGTGACAAATGACTGCTCAAGTGTGAATGTTGCAGTGTTAATATGGTCTAAACAGCTGTTGACTTTGGCATGCTAAAAACCAGAAAACAAGGACATATTTTCTTTCTCTCACTGAGTGAATCTGTATTATTATTGTGAACACAGATAGAGAGTAAAAAATAAACAATATTTAGAGATGTTTTTATCCATATCTTTATTATTCAGCAGGCCAGCCCACCTGCCCCTGTCATCTGCTGATTTACATAACACACATTCTGCAATACCGCTTGATGACGTAAGCATTTTAAGACATTTGTTAATATAGTTGTAATGTTACTTTATGTTACCTGTGTTATGTGATTTTGCAAAAAAATGCATTTGATAGAGGCCGCAATGGTATTGTCGTCAATGTGCTTGTCTACCAAGACATTCTTCTTCTTCTTCAGCGTTCCGAGCCATTGAGGTTCTTTGCTGCAAATACAATCCGTCTCCATTCGTCTCTCTGGTGGACCTTCTCTTGCCAGTCGTTGATTCCAAGTGCTTGTAGGTCTTTACATGTATTATCTCTCCACCGCCTTCTTGGTCTACCTCGGGGTCTACGGTCATTTATTTCCTAAGTGTAAGCGAGTTTTGTTTCCCTATTATCTTCCATTCTTTCTATATGCCCCAGCCATTGTAGTCTATTAGCCTTCATGATACCAGTGATTAGCGGGGACTTAAACCAAGACATTGGTCAGGGTTAAATTCTCAACAGAGGCAGTATGGCTGTAGGATCTCATGAAAAGGAGTAGCAGACAATTGTCTAGGAAAGGATTGAAATTCATTTTCAAAGGGTCACAAATTGGGTATGCAGGCCTGTCTTACATTCAACCCTTCCGACCACTCATCTTTTGCACATCATTTATCTGTGATGCATGTTATTTTCACATTAAAAAAACATGGTAAAATGAATGCTGTGAACATAAACAATGCATGGAACGAGCAAAGATCTTTTTTTTCAAAGGGTTTAGAATTGGGCACGCAGGCCCATCTGACATTCTGCCCTTCTTCTCTATTTCCTCTCATACATTCTTTCATTCAACATCCCTTATGAAGCAAATCTTTGACAACAAAAGAACAATAATCATTAAAACGCATGAAAAATAATCAATAATACATGACTCACTGAGGCAATGTTTAACTTGGGCATTATAAATCATATATCATATGGGAATGTTTTTTGGCTAGTTGTCCTTCGAGATAATTTGCCATTATTATTGTCTTTGTTTGTTTTTTTTATGGGGGCATGTAGTCTGTCTTGAGGTAGTGTTCAAACAGGTTGCGACTGTATATATAATGATTGGTGGTGTCTTTGATTTCTTGTGGAAGATTGTTCCACAACTGAGTGGCAGAGTATGCTAAGCTTGTTTTATATGTCTATCCTAGGTTTAGGGACTTGAAGTATATTTAGTCGTTCGCTATGTCTTGCGTTATATTTAAACAATGGCCAAAGGTAGCTTGGATCATTTTGAAATAGGATTTTGTGAATTAGTTTAGCCTTATTAAAAAGTAGGCGTTTGTGGAGAGGCAGTTACTGAAGACGTTCATGTAGGTTAGAATTGTCTGTAAGCTTATTACCATTGATTAAATGCACTGCCTTTTCTAGAGTGAATACAGGCATTTTGTTATTGATTTGGAGTATCCATCCCAGATTGTGGAGCAATAATCAATATGTGTTTGTATGTGGTAAGCATAGAATATCTTTCTTGTTTTTTCGTCGAGGAAATTTTTTTATTTTGGCAAGTTGGTATACATTTTTTGCTATTTGTTCAACTTGAGCATGAACATGGGAATTAAAGGATAGATTTTGATCTATGATAAGTCCCAGTGCCTTGTGCTCAGTTACACTTTCCATAGGCATGCTACCAATGTGCAGCTGAAGAGTTCTCTGCGAGTTTAGGGTGTGAAGTCTTTGCCTGGTTCCTATTAACATAGTTTTTGTTTTAGAAATGTTAATTTGCATGCGGTTTGCATGACTCCAGTTAACTACACTATTTATTTCCTGTTGCAAGGATAATTCTAGCACATTACGATCGACAGCATTCGTATGTACTGTGCAGTCGTCTGCAAATAGATCGCAGGACGACGACAGATATAAGGGAAGATCATTTATATAAATGGCAAATAACAGAGGGCCAAGTGTAGACCCCTGAAGTACTCCAATATTAATGGTAATGGCTTGAGATAGAGATTTATTGTGTGATACTAATTGTTTTCTGTCTAATAAAAATGTTTATTAATGTCACTATATTAAAGCTTACTTTCATTGTTTGTTTTTTAATTAGAATAGTATGATCTATCATATCGAATGCTTTTCGAAAGTCTATAAACACCGTTCCACATAGAGTATTGTTGTTAATATTTTGATGCCAGTTTTCTATCATGTTTGTTAGGGTCGTATGACAAGAATATTTTGGCCGAAATCTTGACTGACTGTCAACTATTAGTTTGTGGCAAACTAAGTGCTCTAGTGTTGTTTTGTGGATGTGCTTTTCTAGCGGTTTGGATAGTGAGGATAATATGGAAATTGGCCTATAATTACTCATGAGACGTTCGCCTAATGAACCAGCTTTTAAATGAGGATATACTTTAGCAATTTTAAAGGCTGATGGGAAGTGACCTTTGGTGAGACATTGATTATATATAAAAGTTAGTGACTTGCAGATCGCTGGTGCAGCATAGCGAAGGATTCGATTACTGATTCCATCAAGTCCTGATGAGTTGTTGTTTTTTAGGTTACTACTGGGATGAGTAAATACTTCAGTGGTCGCCATTAGCGGTATTTTGGAGGGAATGTCATCATAGCATTTGTTCTCATAGAATGATAATAAAGATATGTCATGAGATGCATCTGGTATTGCAGCCTTCAGTTGGTTTGTTGGACTGAAAGAATCTACTTTAATGAGGAAGGGAACTGGACAACCCATCTCATATTGTGGCCTCATGTGAAGGCCTAATACTCGCACCCTAACGGCAGTGTCTTCTGTTGCACTACGTTTACCTTTTCAATTCCAATTCTTGATAAGAGTGGCCTCTTTCAAAGCGTCGACTTATCGATTTGGCTGTAGTTGGTGCCATGGAGTTTGAGAGTATTTTCTCATTCGTGGAATTTATGGTTAACATAGTATCATACATGACACGACACTGATTGATTGAGCTGAGCTTTAGTTGTTACTTGTTACGTTTCCGAGACTGGTTGAATGTTATCTTTGGACATACATTATGTGATGATTGACACCACTCCACAATGAACTATTATAACATAACATTGATGCAGTTTTGATACATTATATTGTCATCTCTTCACAACACTGTGTACACTTCATGATCATATTAAAATAATGTCAATATAGGATACTTGCAAGCGACATCTGCATTCAAACTCTGTTGATGTAGAATACTTGTAAACAACATCTGCATTCAAACTGTAATTGGCGGCAAGGTGAAATTCTGCCATAGCCATTATTCATTTTCAGACTATCTGACTCCAAACTCGGTTCAAACTTGAATGATGCTTTTGGAGGAGACACTGTCCCCTACTCAGCGACTTGCTTGTCTGAAGCTCAATACTCTATACTCTCCGCACTCCATGCCCCCCATAATGGGTCATAGCACTCACCACCGGTTCACCAAAAAAAATGTGAAGCATTCTTTTAACACATAGCATTCAATTTGACTACTAATGTCTAATTAATTTAATGTATCTTGTCTGTATGGCACAACGTGACACATTCTGCAATGAAAAATCTTATGAAACTCATGTTTATGATGTTACGTATTTATCCTATTACAACTTTAACTTTAAATTCATTTATTAATCATTTTGAGATTTGCTAACTATTAATATAATATATCAATTTTAAAGTAAGTATATGCCAATCATGATATGTGAAACTTACGATCTCAGTGTATCTCAACATATATAATTCTCATGAAGTGAATTACATTTCACAACAATACTAAACATGGCAGTAATAGACATCGCTTAAAAAAAAGTCGCTTAAACGTCGACAGGGTCGACTTCATTGCACCAGGTTTTATCCCATATGGCTCGGTCTCTTTCCGCAGCACGGAAAGCGTCGCACAAAGCACAAACTCCGTAGCTTTTAGCGACGACCCACAGGAGTCTCTGAAACATTTAACTCGTAAACCGAAGGGTGCGGCCCGGAATCGAACCCACAACCTTCGGAGCACGAGTCAAACGGCTTGACCACTTCGCCACAGAGACTCCCCGCACAATAGACATCGCATGATTCTAAAAGACTGAACATTTGTGGAACAGTTTTCAAAGTCTGTTTCCAACTTCACTGTTAGTTCAATCTTCCGATCATTCAAGAATATTGTTCTGCTGTGATGAGAGTTAAAACAAGCCCGCAACCCCAACTCCCATCTGTTCTAAACAAGTACAGCTCTTCATGAGGCTATGCATACCTCGCTGTCTTGCCATGCTGTTACTTCACCTCTTATACTTGAGCTACAGTGTTCGCCAACACAATTCAGAGATGACTATCGTCAATTAGTAACCTGCTTCAGACATCATCACACTGTATGCTGAAATCTGCAATCGCTATCTCATGTATGATCAATTCATTGCATTTATCACTGAATCAAATGTACATATTTCAACGATCATCAGTTCTTATTATGCTATGTCTTATTTACTCACACATATTTAAAAAAAATGCAAATAATTCTGTAATATAATGATTGAAGATTAACTCCCTCTTACTAATTAACAATTGTTTTACCCATCTTAGGAACTCTATTCCTTCTAATTTAACAAATGACAATATGATAAAATTAATTCCATTAATTAATCTAAATTTGATCAATCAATGCAAAATTATGTTAATGAATAACAATTACAAACTCATTTTTTATTTTGCGCTCGCTCGCTTTGAACTTAAGTGATGGAATGAATTTTGCGTGTGGGTTAGCTTTCCCTATTAACAATGTTCCTCGACATCAGGTGAACCCACTCCTACTTCAGAGGTACTTGGATTTTACGTCCCCAAGTCAAGGACAACAGGTCAGCATTTTAATCCAGGTGTAGGGGGTGAACCTCTAACCTCGGCACCAGCACACCAGATGTTTAAGAACACTGTTCTTATCCATTCAGCCATGCGGACCTGCAAACTCATTATTACCTACTATAATTTATATCAAATTAATCATTTTTTTCTTCTATGTAAATCAATTAGCTATGATAGCAAAAATTAACTCAAGTTTAATCAGTTCAATCATAGAATCAATCGTGCAAGCAACACATGCACTAACTTTAATTCTCTCAATTTCTAACTCATGCATATTTAACATTATCAGCTGCATTATCTAAGCACTAGAGAGAGTTTACCCAAACTTCCTAGTAGTCTATTCGCCTAAAGAATATGCCCGCTAATAATCTCCACTATTACTGAGTGTCCCATACTGTAGATCTTCAGTGATGGGCTCTTATGACGTCGTTCTTCCATAATGGTGATGCAGCGCCAAGTTGATGAGTAGCTTCTGGATACTCTTTCCTATTATTACACATTTACATGGACACCATGCTCAAAAAGATAATTCAGCATAATCAATAGAGATGCTTCTTCTTCTGCGTTCATCCAGAGTTTTTTTTCCGGACGCGATTGCGTTGTGCCTGTTTACAGCAGAGCTGCGTTCTTGCGCCGTTAGGCCGACACATCTGACTTCTGCGGGCATTTGTTGACCGGGTTAACCTTCCCAGACAATAGCGATGCCATCACAACAATTTGATTCAATAAAATTGGTTAGTTAAATATGCAACCAATTATAATACTTTACTTTTCAAAGAAGAGCAAATAGAATTTAACTTCACATGCTTTTAACCAACTTAACTATGTCAATTCAAATGTAATTTTGCATGCTGTTCAAGAACATTAATTATGTAAACAATAGTTGTTAGTCATTGTTACGCTAATAAATAAATTAAAATGTCAATTTGAAAGTTGTTAAGGCGATGTGCGGCAGAAGAAATAACGATATTTTGTCAATTTGGCAATTTTTTGAATAGTTCCTTTTTAAACACCTTAGCATGTCTTCTATCAGATTCGGTACTTGTTTTTGTGTAAAAACTGTTATTTAAATGCAATATTAATATTTTACTTAACACACCCTAAGTGTCAGATTGTCTACTTATTAAAAATTGTTCCGAAATTGATGAGATTGACATCTTCTTCTGTGTTCATCCGGAGTGTTTTTTCAGATGTGATTGCGGAGTTATACGCCATAGGGACCCAACCCATAGGCCACACATCCGACTTTAGCGCACATTTTTTACCAGGTTAGCATTCCTGGGGACTCTCACTTTTGTGGTGCCGTCCACATCCCAGCTGCTCAAGTTAGAATGTCAAAGACCTCAAGGGAAGGCAGGGATAGTCCATGGCATTATCCGCCATCCAAGGGAGGCTTCCACATTTGCAGAGCCGAACTTCATAACATCGATGCAGTTTTGATACATTATATTGTCATCTCTTCACAACACTGTGTACACTTCATGATCATATTAAAATAATGTCAATATAGGATACTTGCAAGCGACATCTGCATTCAAACTCTGTTGATGTAGAATACTTGTAAACAACATCTGCATTCAAACTGTAATTGGCGGCAAGGTGAAATTCTGCCATAGCCATTATTCATTTTCAGACTGTCTGACTCCAAACTCGGTTCAAACTTGAATGATGCTTTTGGAGGAGACACTGTCCCCTACTCAGCGACTTGCTTGTCTGAAGCTCAATACTCTATACTCTCCGCACTCCATGCCCCCCATAATGGGTCATAGCACTCACCACCGGTTCACAAAAAAAAATGTGAAGCATTCTTTTAACACATAGCATTCAATTTGACTACTAATGTCTAATTAATTTAATGTATCTTGTCTGTATGGCACAACGTGACACATTCTGCAATGAAAAATCTTATGAAACTCATGTTTATGATGTTACGTATTTATCCTATTACAACTTTAACTTTAAATTCATTTATTAATCATTTTGAGATTTGCTAACTATTAATATAATATATCAATTTTAAAGTAAGTATATGCCAATCATGATATGTGAAACTTACGATCTCAGTGTATCTCAACATATATAATTCTCATGAAGTGAATTACATTTCACAACAATACTAAACATGGCAGTAATAGACATCGCTTAAAAAAAAGTCGCTTAAACGTCGACAGGGTCGACTTCATTGCACCAGGTTTTATCCCATATGGCTCGGTCTCTTTCCGCAGCACGGAAAGCGTCGCACAAAGCACAAACTCCGTAGCTTTTAGCGACGACCCACAGGAGTCTCTGAAACATTTAACTCGTAAACCGAAGGGTGCGGCCCGGAATCGAACCCACAACCTTCGGAGCACGAGTCAAACGGCTTGACCACTTCGCCACAGAGACTCCCCGCACAATAGACATCGCATGATTCTAAAAGACTGAACATTTGTGGAACAGTTTTCAAAGTCTGTTTCCAACTTCACTGTTAGTTCAATCTTCCGATCATTCAAGAATATTGTTCTGCTGTGATGAGAGTTAAAACAAGCCCGCAACCCCAACTCCCATCTGTTCTAAACAAGTACAGCTCTTCATGAGGCTATGCATACCTCGGCTGTCTTGCCATGCTGTTACTTCACCTCTTATACTTGAGCTACAGTGTTCGCCAACACAATTCAGAGATGACTATCGTCAATTAGTAACCTGCTTCAGACATCATCACACTGTATGCTGAAATCTGCAATCGCTATCTCATGTATGATCAATTCATTGCATTTATCACTGAATCAAATGTACATATTTCAACGATCATCAGTTCTTATTATGCTATGTCTTATTTACTCACACATATTTAAAAAAATGCAAATAATTCTGTAATATAATGATTGAAGATTAACTCCCTCTTACTAATTAACAATTGTTTTACCCATCTTAGGAACTCTATTCCTTCTAATTTAACAAATGACAATATGATAAAATTAATTCCATTAATTAATCTAAATTTGATCAATCAATGCAAAATTATGTTAATGAATAACAATTACAAACTCATTTTTTATTTTGCGCTCGCTCGCTTTGAACTTAAGTGATGGAATGAATTTTGCGTGTGGGTTAGCTTTCCCTATTAACAATGTTCCTCGACATCAGGTGAACCCACTCCTACTTCAGAGGTACTTGGATTTTACGTCCCCAAGTCAAGGACAACAGGTCAGCATTTTAATCCAGGTGTAGGGGGTGAACCTCTAACCTCGGCACCAGCACACCAGATGTTTAAGAACACTGTTCTTATCCATTCAGCCATGCGGACCTGCAAACTCATTATTACCTACTATAATTTATATCAAATTAATCATTTTTTTCTTCTATGTAAATCAATTAGCTATGATAGCAAAAATTAACTCAAGTTTAATCAGTTCAATCATAGAATCAATCGTGCAAACAACACATGCACTAACTTTAATTCTCTCAATTTCTAACTCATGCATATTTAACATTATCAGCTGCATTATCTAAGCACTAGAGAGAGTTTACCCAAACTTCCTAGTAGTCTATTCGCCTAAAGAATATGCCCGCTAATAATCTCCACTATTACTGAGTGTCCCATACTGTAGATCTTCAGTGATGGGCTCTTATGACGTCGTTCTTCCATAATGGTGATGCAGCGCCAAGTTGATGAGTAGCTTCTGGATACTCTTTCCTATTATTACACATTTACATGGACACCATGCTCAAAAAGATAATTCAGCATAATCAATAGAGATGCTTCTTCTTCTGCGTTCATCCAGAGTTTTTTTTCCGGACGCGATTGCGTTGTGCCTGTTTACAGCAGAGCTGCGTTCTTGCGCCGTTAGGCCGACACATCTGACTTCTGCGGGCATTTGTTGACCGGATTAACCTTCCCAGACAATAGCGATGCCATCACAACAATTTGATTCAATAAAATTGGTTAGTTAAATATGCAACCAATTATAATACTTTACTTTTCAAAGAAGAGCAAATAGAATTTAACTTCACATGCTTTTAACCAACTTAACTATGTCAATTCAAATGTAATTTTGCATGCTGTTCAAGAACATTAATTATGTAAACAATAGTTGTTAGTCATTGTTACGCTAATAAATAAATTAAAATGTCAATTTGAAAGTTGTTAAGGCGATGTGCGGCAGAAGAAATAACGATATTTTGTCAATTTGGCAATTTTTTGAATAGTTCCTTTTTAAACACCTTAGCATGTCTTCTATCAGATTCGGTACTTGTTTTTGTGTAAAAACTGTTATTTAAATGCAATATTAATATTTTACTTAACACACCCTAAGTGTCAGATTGTCTACTTATTAAAAATTGTTCCGAAATTGATGAGATTGACATCTTCTTCTGTGTTCATCCGGAGTGTTTTTTCAGATGTGATTGCGGAGTTATACGCCATAGGGACCCAACCCATAGGCCACACATCCGACTTTAGCGCACATTTTTTACCAGGTTAGCATTCCTGGGGACTCTCACTTTTGTGGTGCCGTCCACATCCCAGCTGCTCAAGTTAGAATGTCAAAGACCTCAAGGGAAGGCAGGGATAGTCCATGGCATTATCCGCCATCCAAGGGAGGCTTCCACATTTGCAGAGCCGAACTTCATAACATCGATGCAGTTTTGATACATTATATTGTCATCTCTTCACAACACTGTGTACACTTCATGATCATATTAAAATAATGTCAATATAGGATACTTGCAAGCGACATCTGCATTCAAACTCTGTTGATGTAGAATACTTGTAAACAACATCTGCATTCAAACTGTAATTGGCGGCAAGGTGAAATTCTGCCATAGCCATTATTCATTTTCAGACTGTCTGACTCCAAACTCGGTTCAAACTTGAATGATGCTTTTGGAGGAGACACTGTCCCCTACTCAGCGACTTGCTTGTCTGAAGCTCAATACTCTATACTCTCCGCACTCCATGCCCCCCATAATGGGTCATAGCACTCACCACCGGTTCACAAAAAAAAATGTGAAGCATTCTTTTAACACATAGCATTCAATTTGACTACTAATGTCTAATTAATTTAATGTATCTTGTCTGTATGGCACAACGTGACACATTCTGCAATGAAAAATCTTATGAAACTCATGTTTATGATGTTACGTATTTATCCTATTACAACTTTAACTTTAAATTCATTTATTAATCATTTTGAGATTTGCTAACTATTAATATAATATATCAATTTTAAAGTAAGTATATGCCAATCATGATATGTGAAACTTACGATCTCAGTGTATCTCAACATATATAATTCTCATGAAGTGAATTACATTTCACAACAATACTAAACATGGCAGTAATAGACATCGCTTAAAAAAAAGTCGCTTAAACGTCGACAGGGTCGACTTCATTGCACCAGGTTTTATCCCATATGGCTCGGTCTCTTTCCGCAGCACGGAAAGCGTCGCACAAAGCACAAACTCCGTAGCTTTTAGCGACGACCCACAGGAGTCTCTGAAACATTTAACTCGTAAACCGAAGGGTGCGGCCCGGAATCGAACCCACAACCTTCGGAGCACGAGTCAAACGGCTTGACCACTTCGCCACAGAGACTCCCCGCACAATAGACATCGCATGATTCTAAAAGACTGAACATTTGTGGAACAGTTTTCAAAGTCTGTTTCCAACTTCACTGTTAGTTCAATCTTCCGATCATTCAAGAATATTGTTCTGCTGTGATGAGAGTTAAAACAAGCCCGCAACCCCAACTCCCATCTGTTCTAAACAAGTACAGCTCTTCATGAGGCTATGCATACCTCGGCTGTCTTGCCATGCTGTTACTTCACCTCTTATACTTGAGCTACAGTGTTCGCCAACACAATTCAGAGATGACTATCGTCAATTAGTAACCTGCTTCAGACATCATCACACTGTATGCTGAAATCTGCAATCGCTATCTCATGTATGATCAATTCATTGCATTTATCACTGAATCAAATGTACATATTTCAACGATCATCAGTTCTTATTATGCTATGTCTTATTTACTCACACATATTTAAAAAAATGCAAATAATTCTGTAATATAATGATTGAAGATTAACTCCCTCTTACTAATTAACAATTGTTTTACCCATCTTAGGAACTCTATTCCTTCTAATTTAACAAATGACAATATGATAAAATTAATTCCATTAATTAATCTAAATTTGATCAATCAATGCAAAATTATGTTAATGAATAACAATTACAAACTCATTTTTTATTTTGCGCTCGCTCGCTTTGAACTTAAGTGATGGAATGAATTTTGCGTGTGGGTTAGCTTTCCCTATTAACAATGTTCCTCGACATCAGGTGAACCCACTCCTACTTCAGAGGTACTTGGATTTTACGTCCCCAAGTCAAGGACAACAGGTCAGCATTTTAATCCAGGTGTAGGGGGTGAACCTCTAACCTCGGCACCAGCACACCAGATGTTTAAGAACACTGTTCTTATCCATTCAGCCATGCGGACCTGCAAACTCATTATTACCTACTATAATTTATATCAAATTAATCATTTTTTTCTTCTATGTAAATCAATTAGCTATGATAGCAAAAATTAACTCAAGTTTAATCAGTTCAATCATAGAATCAATCGTGCAAACAACACATGCACTAACTTTAATTCTCTCAATTTCTAACTCATGCATATTTAACATTATCAGCTGCATTATCTAAGCACTAGAGAGAGTTTACCCAAACTTCCTAGTAGTCTATTCGCCTAAAGAATATGCCCGCTAATAATCTCCACTATTACTGAGTGTCCCATACTGTAGATCTTCAGTGATGGGCTCTTATGACGTCGTTCTTCCATAATGGTGATGCAGCGCCAAGTTGATGAGTAGCTTCTGGATACTCTTTCCTATTATTACACATTTACATGGACACCATGCTCAAAAAGATAATTCAGCATAATCAATAGAGATGCTTCTTCTTCTGCGTTCATCCAGAGTTTTTTTTCCGGACGCGATTGCGTTGTGCCTGTTTACAGCAGAGCTGCGTTCTTGCGCCGTTAGGCCGACACATCTGACTTCTGCGGGCATTTGTTGACCGGATTAACCTTCCCAGACAATAGCGATGCCATCACAACAATTTGATTCAATAAAATTGGTTAGTTAAATATGCAACCAATTATAATACTTTACTTTTCAAAGAAGAGCAAATAGAATTTAACTTCACATGCTTTTAACCAACTTAACTATGTCAATTCAAATGTAATTTTGCATGCTGTTCAAGAACATTAATTATGTAAACAATAGTTGTTAGTCATTGTTACGCTAATAAATAAATTAAAATGTCAATTTGAAAGTTGTTAAGGCGATGTGCGGCAGAAGAAATAACGATATTTTGTCAATTTGGCAATTTTTTGAATAGTTCCATTTTAAACACCTTAGCATGTCTTCTATCAGATTCGGTACTTGTTTTTGTGTAAAAACTGTTATTTAAATGCAATATTAATATTTTACTTAACACACCCTAAGTGTCAGATTGTCTACTTATTAAAAATTGTTCCGAAATTGATGAGATTGACATCTTCTTCTGTGTTCATCCGGAGTGTTTTTTCAGATGTGATTGCGGAGTTATACGCCATAGGGATCCAACCCATAGGCCACACATCCGACTTTAGCGCACATTTTTTACCAGGTTAGCATTCCTGGGGACTCTCACTTTTGTGGTGCCGTCCACATCCCAGCTGCTCAAGTTAGAATGTCAAAGACCTCAAGGGAAGGCAGGGATAGTCCATGGCATTATCCGCCATCCAAGGGAGGCTTCCACATTTGCAGAGCCGAACTTCATAACATCGATGCAGTTTTGATACATTATATTGTCATCTCTTCACAACACTTTATACACTTCGTGATCATATTAAAACGTCAATATAAGATACTTGCAAGCAACATCTGCATTCAAACTCTGTTGATGGAGGATACTTGCAAACAACATCTGCATTCAAACTGTAATTGGCGGCAAGGTGAAATTCTGCTATAACCATTATTCGTCTTCTACCGGTCCGACCCAGAATTCGGTTCAAACTTGAATTATGCTTTTTGAGGAGACGCTGTCCCCTGCTCAGTGACTCGCTTGCTGTCTTCATGCAAAGCGTGAATCTGTGAACTGAGTCGATCTTCACGCTGAATTGCATGAAGTTCAGTACTGTATACTCTCTGCACTCCATGCCCCCCATAATGGGTCATGGCAGTTGGGGCCTTTATGGTGTATCTTGTATTTCTTCTTTCATAGATAGGGCTGCTTGTTTCTGCTTCCTGGCTTCTGATTGGTTGAATTGTGTTAGTTACTTTTTTGTTGTGGTTTTATATGTCTGGACACTTGTTAAGGCCTGGCGTAATTGTGTACTCGCTCCGTCTTATGGTGTTATTTCCTTCAGGGAGCTTTACCAGTTGTTGTTTCTCCTGGGTTGCTTTTAATACTACATTATTAATATTGAACCACAGAGTATTTTAGAGTTGTGTACATGCAAGCTCGTGCGCACACACACGCACACTCACACAAATCAAATGACTTTGTGGTTAGTGTATGGCTTAACAAACAGTATAGCAACTTGGGGTTCAACCCCAAGTAGTGGCAGAATTTTATTGTGACCAGCGTAGATCTGATGTTGGTCCAGCCTCGTAAAGTGGATAACAGTTATTTGTTTTAAAAAATAGTTTTGGGAGGGAAAATTGACTGCTTGCCCTTGTCTCATAATATCAGGACCTAGTACATGTGAAGGCCTATCACTTGATAAACTTATGGCTTTACCAAATGTGGAATTACCTTTGCTTGTTATTCTACATACAGAGAGTGTCATGAAAGCCTAGCTGTTAGGTAGTTTCAGGATTAAAATGAAACTAGAAACTACCCAAAATAGGGAGCATCTGTTGGATTGTTTCCCCAGGACATGCTGGTGTGGTAGAAAACGAACAGCTGAACAGATTGCATCTGCACTGCTGGATGGTGTGGTGGTACATCATAAGGCAGGTGTGATAGGGGCCCTTTGGGATCATGTGTATAGTGCAGGGGGGAACTTTAGGGTTTCCAGGGGGGGGGGGGGGGGGGGAATTAAGATTATTTCCAGATCGCGTTAATACAAGAACCGATTACTTGAAATTGTTTTTCCCTCTGTCCTTCTCGCCCTTCTGAAATTCATTTTATAACGTAATTAGACCTGCAAATCACATTTTATGTAGACGTCTAGACTTGTTCTAGTATGTGTTATTAAATTTAGCTTCTATTTTTATGTATACTGTGTGGAGGGGGGATTTATAGGGAGGAAATACGAATTAGGGGGGGGGGGGGGGGAGAGAGAGAGAATGATGTTCTAATGTATGGTGAAAAAATGAAAAATGTGGTGCTTGGGCCAAAAAACGGTTGTGAACCACTGAGATAGATCATCACCGCCTGGAGAGAATGGTTTTGTAGGGTTGCCCACATAATCTGGCAGACACTCATTATTCCGAGAAAAGGCCAGACGGACGCATAATCAGACTGCTACTGGTACCATTAGATTGTGACTCTTCGCTGGTTGTTGAAGTTAAGGACAGAGCACATATGGGAATTTCCTGAGTGCTGTAATGTCAGTTCTTGACTCCGCTCAACTCAGCTAGATTATGGAAGTTGTTGAAAAATTAATGCACACGTCCATCTGTGTTGGAAAGATTTGGTCTTGGTGAAAGGAAATGGCATAAATACGTCTGGGACCTAGTATCATCATCATGTAACAGGTCCCTTGCAGAATGGCGCTGCCATGACAACCCACCAAAAGGTTTCTCAATCTCTTGCCAGTTCTCCTGCCTCATACCAAGGTGTCTGCAATATCCTGTGTCCATCATCATGCAGATTCCTGCCTCGTTTTCAGCCTATTGCTCATTTGTCTTCAACTTAATCTCCTGTGTGGTTTTATAAATATTTCACTTGCATCTTTTTTATTTCTTTCATCAACTCTCTTTTCATTCCCAGTTTTTCTAGAACCTCTGTATTTGATTGTTTTTGTTTCCATGAAATACAACATATTCTTCTGTTTATCCACATCTCCAGGCCTCTATTCAACCAAATAGTAGTTTTTGAATATACATAACATTTGACAGTTCTCATCTTTTATGCATTATTAATCTCTAGATGTTAGTACTGATTTCATGATGTTAAAATAATTTTTGGCCATTCCTATTCTCATTTTGATTTCTGTTTCACTTCTGCCGTCATCTGTTTATTTATTTATTTATACATTTAATTTATTTCAGCTGCTAAGAATGAGAGAGATACTCTCTGAAATTTTTCGACTCACCGGGAGAACGTCACTCTATGAACTTTTAAGAATCACTGACGTTCGTGACAGATACAACGCCCATTCCTCAGTTAGAAATAATGATGCTGATAGTGAGGACAATGAGATGCTGGGTGTAGCACCAAGCGCTTCCTTTCATTTTAATTCTGGAGCTCCTCAGCAGCTGGGTCAACAAACCTTCCATGGGTGAAACCATTTGTTTTATTTTTAATGACTTTTATATATAGTATGTGTACGTGTGTTGAAACTTAGCAACAGATACTGACAGTGAGATGTACTTGTGGCTGAAATTGTTGATTCTGATGTTGACAGCAATGTCCTGTAAAGGATATGCGAACAAAAAATACAAGGTATATTTCATGTATTAGGGACGTTCATTTGAAACCCATTCCAATGGCTTTATTACAAAAGCATGAAAGAAACATTAACAGGTGTGAATGAATTATGCACCATGGGTTGGTCAGAAGAATTCGCCGTAGGCATTCAGGCAAGCATACCATTGCTTGGGTAGGCGATGAATGTCATCCGCAAAAAAGGATTGTGGTTACTCACTGAACCAAGTGTTTACTGCGTTCATTACATCTGCATCTGTATGTAATCGTTGCCCCTTGAGAGCTTTTTTTAGAGGTCCAAACAAATGAAAATCACATGGTGACAAATCAGGACTATAGGCTGGATGTTGCAGAATTTCCCACTTTTTCCTTGTTAATGCTCCCTACACAGTCTTTGCGACATGCAGACGAGCATTATCATGCAACAAAATCACACAGCGAGAAAGCATGCTGGGTCATTTATTCTTGATGGCTTTTCGCAGCTTGTCTAGTGTTTGAAAAGTAGTGGGTAGAGTTGATGTTGACACCAGGCTCTTTAAAGTCGGCCAACAATAGCCCTTCAAGGTAAAAAAAATGCGCTCTGCATAACCTTGCCAGCGGAAACCTGTAACTTGAATTTTTTGGCTTTTGGTGATCCAACATGCTTCCATTGCATGCTCTCTCTTTTGCTGCTCGGCTCAAAGTGGTGACACCATGATTCATCTCCTACCACTATGCGGAAGAGAAATGCATCAACCTCCACTCTGTAATGCAGCAAGTGGTTCAAACACCATCCCATGTGTTCCTCTTTTTGGTGGTCGGTCAGCATCCGCGGTACGCACTGTGAACACACCTTCCGATATAGCAGTTTCTTATGAACGACCTTTTGAATTGACACATCAAATTCTTTCGCTAGCGAACGTATGCTTTGACAATGGTTCATCTGTACTGCTGCATCAGTTTTGGCGATGTTTTTTTTTTGTTGCAACATGTGATTGGCCCGGCCGTCGAAGATCTGTCGTGAACTGACGTCCTTTCCGAAACATTTGTGCCCAGTCTGTCACTGTTGTCTTCGACACGCATTTGTTACCGTACGCTGCCTGCATTCTTCGATGAATGTCCACTGGTCGACATCCTTCAAATGAAAGAAACTGAATCACTGCTCTTTGAGCTTCTTTGGATGGATTTTGGATCAACCCGGCCATTTTCTCAATGGTCTGAAACAGAACCTATGCATCATGGGACGATAAGCACATGCTCTTTTATTCATTGCTCAGTACTTTTCACATGACTATGATATGATCATGTTCAATGTACACAATTACACGCGGTGCGGCACGAACGGATTTCAAATTAACACCCCTTATATATACACAGCTATTGACTTGGCACTTGTCTCCCAGTCATCAGTCCTTGATGTAAAGTGGACTGTTTTGAATGACCATGGGAGTGATCACATGCCATGCTCAGTCCTGATCTCTAAACCCAGGAAAGTTAAAGCTGGGAGAGTGCGCAAGACCTTCCGGTATGAGTGGACCGATTGCCTTCTTGGACGCCTCAGACAAGGGGCATGCAACAGGACTGTTAAAACTCCCTTTTTGCAGCCCCCATGATGGACCCCAGAAGTAGACCATGCTTGGAAAGCAAAGAGAGCTGCAGGGAAGCAGCTAAAGAAAGTGCGACAGACACTTCGAAGCTCACGAGAGGAAGTGGACACAGCGGAAAACGTCAAGAAAGACAAGGTGGAGGTTTTCAAGCTCTGTGCTGCAGAGGCCAAAAAGGCAAAATGGGAATGTTTCATGAAGGAGATTGGAGGTGATTCTGGAAACTGCACAGGCAAATGCAGAGAAAAGATCGGCCTATGACAGTGGGAACAATTTATAGAGATGATGGTGTGCGCGTGACAACAGACAAAGAGAAAGGGGAGGCGTTTCTCCAGAGATTTTTAGAGCAGACCAATCATAATGATGAGGACACCAGGGATGCAGTTAGAGAGGAGTTATCTGGCACCACGAAGAATATACAGTATGAATACATCATACGGGTGGAAGATGTTAAACACATTTTGAAAAGGGCAAAAGACACGGCACCAGGGCCCGATGGGGTCAGGTATGGCCACATGAAGGGTTTGAGCGATGCAGACATGGAGGAGATGACAGACTGCTTTAACCAGAGCATTAGGACAGCATCAGTACCGCAGGATTGGGTGCACAGCTATCTCATCCCTCTCCCAAAACCATTCAAGGATCAGTCAAAGCATAGCGGCTTTAGGATCATCACCCTTCAAAATACATTTGGGAAGGTTTTAGAGAAGATATTTGCTGTCAAGCTGCAGGATTTTTTTGGAAAGGGGGAAGCTTCTTCCAAGAGGCCTGGGGAGTTACAGGCCAGGAAAAGATACCTGGTCAAATGCAGCCACTTTTGCCTTTGATGTTTATGAGGGGTTCCAGAGTAGACAGGAAATGATGGCGGTAGCGCTTGATCTCGAGGATGCGTACAATAGAGTTCGATATGATATTTTGATGAACGCACTGATGGAGAAGGGGGTCAATCCCTGGTTGGTGAACTGGATAGCAGCCGTCCTGCACTCTCGTCGGGTTGCTCTCCGTCTGGGTGCATGGACCTCAGAGCCACATATGTTAACCCCGGTACTGCCACAGGGATCTTCAGTCTCACCGGTGCTCTTTAATTTGTATACAAGCAAGATTGCAAACCTAGAAGCACCAGGGGTTGGAAAAATACTAACATTTGCAGATGATATTCTTGCATATAGGCAGGGGAGAGATAGGAAGCAAACAGCCTAGGAGTTAAGGCGACAGTAGATAAAGTGATTGACTGGTGCACAGAAATGAGTGCTGTCATCCACCCGGAAAAGGCGGCTGTTTTGTGGTGCTCTCTGGACAACAGGATTGATGTCCCAAGCCTCGCGATAGATGGTAGAAATGTCAGCAGAGAGAACAAACTGAAGTATCTGGGGATCACATTTGACAGGAGCCTAGCCTTCAAGGACCATGTGGAGATGGTTGTGACAAGATCTCAAAAGGGACTCAGTGCACTTAAAACTATGGCTGCAATGGACACAGAGCAGAGAATGCTTTTCACACTATACCAGCACTTGATCCTCTCAGTAATTGATTATGGATTAGGTCTGCTCACTGTCTCAGAGAGTCAGCTGGTGAAGTTAGAGCGCATACAGAACGAAGCTATGCGGGTCATTCTGGGATGCACTAGAGACACCCCAGTAGTGTGTATGCGTTACATCCTTGGTCTGCCGACTGTTGCTGGTATGCTCAAGGTGATGCAGGTGAAGGCGTACCTCAGAGTAGCTGCAGACACAGACCACCCACTGCATGAGGCGCTGGACTCAGTTAAGGGTCAGCGACTGATAAGAGGGAAATCATGGATGGCTCAGGTGGAGGATACGATCAGACAGGTGTGCCCCTTGGAGAACATTAGGTGTGGAGAGGAGTGGGTCAGAGTGCCAGCGGAGTTATAATCACATTAAGCCGGGAGTGCAGGGAGTGGCCAGCAGGGGCCACGGAAGTGGAAATCCAGCAACTAATTCATGACAATGCTCACTCCGGTGATGTGATTATCTACACAGATGGTTCGATGTCAAGAGGTGAGAGAAGTGGCTGGGGGTTCATAGCCAAAGCTAATGGTCGATGTTTGGGGCAGGAGAGCCTGGCATGTGATACCACAACATCCAGCTTAAGAATGGAGGTGGAGGCAGTCACTGCGGCTCTCTGCTGGTTGGAGAAGACGACACACACACACATCGTGATTGTAACTGACTCAGAAAGCATGCTGACGAGGGTGAGGACGGGCAGGCTTCGTGCGGAGTGGCTTGCTTCGCTTCGGAGGTCACGGGTGACAAGCATCGCCTGGATCTGTTCTCCGGTGCATGCCGGCGTGCTGGGAAATGAACAGGCGGACAGATTGGCTGGCTCTGCAGAACTTGGTGGAGTATTGATACATGACAAGGCAGATGTGGTTGCGGCCTTGTGGGAGCACGTGCACACCTCGGAGGAGCACATGGATTACCATGGTCTGGCAAGAATGAGACAGCGAGGAGTGACGAGGGGATCTGGCTGACGCTCAACGCTCAGAGGAAAGGCGAGACGGGCTTATAATCAGAGTGCTACTGGTACTATTAGTGTTGGAACTCTTCGCTGGCTACTGAGGATGGGGACGGAGCACTTATGGGAGTGCCCCGAATGCTGTGATGTCAATTCCTAAATCAATCAATCAATCAATCATATATATATACACTGTTCATTATAAAGTTAGTTCATTCATTATGAAGTATACTTACACTTAGCATTTTTGCATAATTAAAATGTTACATTGCTGTTATTATATGAATGTCTTTATTTTCTTCTGAGAAGTTTGAATGCAAATCCAGGAGATTATGCCTGGGGACCGAGCGGACTTGATGCCATAATTTCACAGGTGAAGAGACTGCTTATAATATTTTAAATTCATGGCATGTCCTTATCACCTGCTTTATTTCTTTAACATTCATTATATGCGACCGGATTGTCTCAACTGATGATTTACAATACTTAACTGTGGGTATCAAGTCCAGACACTTCACTCTTCTCATTTGTTACTGTTGTGTTCTTGATTTCTTTTTATGTAGTCTGCAATGCTCCTTCTTTATTCCTCTCTTGAAGGAAGTGTGTGTTAACTTGATATGCACCACTCTAACTCAATGTTTCCATCTTCAGAACTCTATTATCCTTGCCATATAATATATTATTCCTCTTGCTATCAATGTGCCCTGTATCTAAACCGGAGGATGTATGATGTACATTTGTGGGTGTAAAGACCAGACACTTCTGTTTTCTCATTCTTTTCAACTATTGCAGTCGTGATTTCTCTTATATAAGCTGTTTGCAAGTATCAACAATCTTTCAATTACAGAAACGTGCCCCTGAAACTATTGAATAAATCACACACAAAATGAGAAGTAGATGAGCTTTATTAGAACATGATCACCAATAACAAGATGAATGTTGTGGCCAAAGCCTTCATCAGTACACAAACAAAAACACATCAATACAATTAAATGAAAAATACTACATGAATATATATATACCAGTCAACTCCAAAACTTTGAATCTGTGTGTAAATATTACTTGAACAACAGTGAGCGAGAATAGAAAGATTTATGTCTTTGTTCTTTTTTCCAACAGTTGTCAAATCGCCAGGAAGAAACAGGTGCTCCCCCAGCACAGAAAGATAAAATAAATAGCATGCCACGAGTTAGCATTGAACAGACCCATGTTGGTAAGTGTTGTGTGGTCACTGTATGAACTAGTACCTTAAAAAGTAAATGATTGTTGGTGAGTGTTGTATGGTTGCTGTACGAACTAGTGCATTAAAATGTAAATGATTTATATCAGTTGATTTAAGCTCATGAAAAAAATTAGGTCTCTGTAGTCAAGTCGCCAGTTTTGCGAGACAAAGATCGTGGATTTCACCGGGCCATATGGAATAGAACGTGGTGCAATGAAGTCAATTCTCTTGCCTATAGCCTTTCAAGCTTATGAATTTAGTAAGCATTTACACTGGTGATCTGATGGATAAACTATTTTGTAAAAGTTGGTTTAAATTAATGGATTTAATCAGCTTTTACATGTGTCATCTTAGATGAATTATTTTATATCATTTGGTGTAAGCTCATGAATTTAGTCAGCTTTTATATTTGTAACAGGATTGCCTCGGTTGTTGTGAATGAACCCAAGCCCCGAGGTATCCCAGTCACTCACGTGTATACTAACCTCAGGGGTTGGACACTGATAGACACTAGTAATACACTGATATTACTATTATTGACCCCCTCTGCAAGGTGACAAGTGTCATGCGTCTACAAACCCCTCCCAGATCCTAAATCTCTACCATCTACCCTCTACCTTGGAACTTTACTCTCAGGCCTCGTCCAAGATCACACCTAATAACTGTATAGCAGAGATATCAACAATTTAATGTAAACGAGAGACACAGGTTGGAAAGGAACGTCCTGATAGGAAATGATCTATTTACAATACGGAAAAAAGGTTAGAGATAGTCAGAGATGATTCTGAGTCATCCTAAGGTATAGCAGAAGAATTGCAGGTGTTTCCGTCGAGTCTGTCCAGAAGACTCACCCGGCCTCTTCCCAGCACTGCCGTCTGGAACACTTGTGGACTGTTCTGCCGCAAGAAACCGGGGGTCAAATGATGGGATTTAGCCACCAGGACTCCGATGACTGGACTAAGAACACACCACTACAGTTGTGAGAATCTCGGTCTCTATTGTCTCTCTGACTCCTCTGCCTACACAGTCTGGATGGGAGATCCTCGACCATGAGGTGTCTCCTGATGTACCTGGACAATAGCTGAAAATAAAGTCTGGTAACAATCACTAATTATGGTTAAGTGATGCTTTACCCCTGGTTGGGTGACGTAGGATTGCCACACCGGGAATATAAGAAAATCTCTCAGAATACACATAACACAGTCTTCTAGGTGTCTAGTGTGGACTTCTATTCTTTGGAAGACAACTCACAGCAGATATGGCGTGAACACAGGATTAACTGGACTCCATTTGAGTCTGGTTTCGAACAATGGTATATAATAACCTGCTGTTTATAATGGCTGGCTAAGTGTTTATACGCTTTCTAGGAAGACGTATCACTGAGAAATCATAAATCTTGCAAGTGGCATCTCGTAGAAGGATCATTGGTATTCAACACTGATGATCAAGCTGAAATGCTCCCAGAGCTATGACGTTTCCCCAGCTGGGGTTTATCCTCTGGATCAAGCAAATAAACCACATCTTTCATTGGAAGTTCAGCTTCAGCGTGGAAGTATATACAATAAAAGTTAATTGTAGCCTTCATTACCAAACCTTGTAAAAGCATTCACCACATAGGATCATGGCTGAATTTGAATACCACAGCGGTTCAGTGTAGAATTTCTGATCCACACAGGCTAGGTCTCATAGATCATCTCTGCAGACCTCATACAACAGCCCGGTAGGTCTTCTACAACAGCATTCTAGGTCTTCTACAACAGCATTCTAGGTCTTCTACAACAGGCAACACCTGAAAGGAAAGAGCAGGCGGTGAGCGCACTCGGTACCAACTCGGATCCACATGCTATCATCCACTAAAGCATTTACCTTCAGCCGTACTATGTAATATGTACTTACATAGGGAATCATCCCTATATATATATAGTGCAAGCATGTATAGACAACCGATGTAGAATGGCACCTGAATCAGCCCGTCGGAAGGATTAGATTCTGATAAGTTCGAGTCTGACAGTACTGTAGTCTCACACTCTTACCTTACTCTTGTCTTCAGTGGTTGGATAAAGAACAGTACAGTTTCTATTTACACTTATAGAAAACTAAACCTCGGGAATAGCTGCATCAAACCCTAATGTCTAGAACTAACTGCTCAGATTGATCGACGAATCACACTTGTTCTTGCCACAGCAGTGGTTGAATTCCACCTACACAGCCTAACTACAGAATTACCAAGCACTGGTCACAGTAACAACTGACTAATCTATCTTGGATTTAACAGGTAATAATACTAGTTTACCACAATTGTAACTACACTAATAAATACAAGATCTTACAACTTGTAATATATTTGTAGCTACACTGTAGTTTGCCATACTAATGGACTTGCAAGTCATCAATGCTGCAAACTAATCTGTTACAATTCCCGAACAGAAAATGCAAAATGTAAACACCAGCGTGTGACGGCTTTGCGGCTGTCAATTATCGATCGCAAACTTTATTACGTATTCGCATAGCTAATGAGTTGCGTAAATTTGCGTTGTTACGCCGTATTCCACAATATAAATATGTAAAGTGGTATTACCTGAACCAAGAAGAAACTACCCATTAGCTTGTATTTGCTGTCGGTGGCTAACAAGCCATCTGCTTGACAATAGGTGTTGCTATTCTAGAGCTCTGCTCTCGGTGGAATCTGTGGTCAAAAATGATGGCCTAATGCCTTGTTCCGGTCAGGAGGTAAACCCTCCAATTCCAGAAAAGTCATGAAGTATGAATTATTCACTAGTGAACAAGTCTAGTTCACACATGGGATAAAACAAATGCCCGTTTCGACCTTTCGGTCTGGAAACTTAGAACAATCTACGTTATGCAAATCAGCCGACTGTCCCCGAGGTAAAAATAACTGGGGAACTCCCTAATGACGTACATTAGTACTCAGGAGATTCCTCGTACGAAGACAGCTAATTTGACCCAAATCGTGACAATATTGGTGGTCTGATGGGTAGATCAACTAAGTTGTTGTAAGTCTACACATTTAGTCAGTTTTTTTTTTTACATTGTGATCTGATGGATAAATCAACTGCTTGTTGATGTAAGTTCACATATATTTTTCCTTACACCGTTTTTCCTCCTTACCCATTACATTGTTTGCTTACACTGTTTTTCCTCCTTATCCATTACATTGTTGCTTACACCATCTGTTTTTATTTATTCATTGTTTTATATATTAACATTTTGCTCACTGTTTATCTTGTTTCTCTTCATATCTTACATTCTTGATTACGCTGTTTGTTTTTCTTTATTTCTTACATTATCATAGTTTGTTTATTTTAATTCATTGAATTGTTGCCAACATTTTATATATCTTTATATTGTTGCTTACAGTATCCATTTCTCTTTATTCCTGTCGTTATTAATTGCACTTTGTTTTCATTTTGTACGTGCTCATGACAAATCCCACTCATTTCCTGGGCGTGCTCTTCTTACAGACAATACTATCCAGTGCTCAATATGTATGGATGACTTTGAGCTGGCCATGGAGGCAAGGAAGCTACCCTGTGACCATCTGTATCATTCAGAGTGTATAGTCAAATGGTTAGAAATGGTAGGTAAGACTTTACCCTGTTGGAGGATATGTGGTATGTATTTGCAGAAGTAGTTTGTAAAGATAACTCCATAGGTGTAAAATGGAAAGGGTGTTCCAGATGGAGTACAGCATGACTATCGTGTTCCACATGTCTTCTCAGGACTCCCTATCAGTAGAACAGCTAAAAATCACAAGGAGCCATGCTATGAGAGTAGGGGCCTAACAAACCAGAAGAATATTGCGTTTGGCCAAGAATGAACGAACGAACAATCTTTATTTTCAAAGGGTTAAGAATTGGGCACGCAGGCCCGTCTGACATTCTGCCCGTCTTCTCTAATTCCTCTCATACATTATTTCATTCAACATAATTATGAAGCTAATCTTAGACAACAAAAGAACAATAAGCATTAATACACATGGAAAATAATCAATAATACATGACTCACTGAGGCAATGTTTAACATGGGCATACATATGGGAATGTTAATTGGCTATTGACTTAGAGGACGCATATAATAGAGTATCTTTGGAGCACTTGATGCAAACCCTCCTCAGACTGAAAGTGCACCCTCACCTTGTACGATGGATAGCTGCAGTTCTGCTCCAAAGGAAGGTGGTGCTAAGATGCGGAAGTTGATCTTCTGAGCCGATAACGATATGTCCAGGATTGCCGCAGGGTTCACCACTGTCACCAGTACTATTCAGCGTGTGTACAGTGCCGATCACTGAACAACAGTTGGACGGGAGGGGTAGGATTCTGTCATTTGCTGACGACATTCTCGAGTATCGACAGGGTCGAGATAGACAGGCGGTTGCCAGTGATATGCAGGGCGAACTAGATCAAATTTCCTCATGGTGTGTTAATGCCGGTGCCCTTGTCAACCATGCAAAGGCATCTATTACATGGTTCTCCCTAAACAATCATATTGTGAACACAGACCTGCCGGCAGTGAGGATGGATGGGAGCATTTTGAGTAGAAACCAGTCAATGACATATCTTGGCGTGAGGCTTGATCGTAGCCTGTCCTTCAGAGATCATGTTGATTATGTCATAACGAAAGCTTGAAAAGGTTTGTCAGCAATGAGAGTCATGGTGACTGCCAATATCGAGCAAAGACTGCTAATACTTCTGTTACAAGGACTGGTGCTTTCACGCATCGAGTATGCCCTGGCCATCCTCACTGTCAACCCTACACAGATCGGAAGACTTCAAAAGGTACAAAACGAAGCCGTGCGCATCATTTTGGGCTGCACGACAGACACCAGCTGTGTAGCAATGAGATACCTCTTTGACTTCCCGACAATGGAACACAGGATCAAGATCTGGAGAGATCGTGCATACTTAAAAATAAGTGCAGATGAGCAGCACCCTCTGCATGACGCTATATTCAGAGAAAAGGGTGACAGGCTAAAGAGGGGCAAATCATGGATGGGTCGAGCGGAAGATGTCGTCAGACAGGTCTGCAGTCTTACCAGTATCAACCCCGGCAAGGAATGGGTGCCGTTGCCTCCAGCTTTTAAGTGCACTTTCTCCTGCATTATCACACTCGACAGATGGTGCAGAGAACAGAACCCTGCCATTGTCAATGCAGAGGTCAACGCGCTCATCTAAGAACACTCAGATAGCCCCGAAGTGCTCATCTATACAGATGGATCTGTTGTAAAGCAGCAGAGAAGTGCGTGGGCATTTACAGCCCGTTCAGCGGGCCGAACCGTTCAAGAATCCAGTGGTGCCCACTCTATGACCACAAGCAGCATGACGATGCAGGTGATGGCAGTTACACAGGCTTTCATGTGGCTGGAATCACAGCATTATACCAACGTGTGTGTACTAAGTGATTCAATGAGCATGATTCAGAAGGTTGAAGCTGGATCTATATGTAGACAGTGGACTGAGTCGCTGCGGAAGTCTGTTGTCCGTAAAGTCACCTTCATCTTCGTCCCGGGACATGTGGGAGTCGAGGGAAATGAACGAGCTGATAAACTGGCTGGCTCTGCACCCCCTGTAGATCTATACAGATGGATCTGTTGTAAAGCAGCAGAGAAGTGCGTGGGCATTTACAGCCCGTTCAGCGGGCCGAACCGTTCAAGAATCCAGTGGTGCCCACTCTATGACCACAAGCAGCATGACGATGCAGGTGATGGCAGTTACACAGGCTTTCATGTGGCTGGAATCACGGCATTATACCAACGTGTGTGTACTAAGTGATTCAATGAGCATGATTCAGAAGGTTGAAGCTGGATCTGTATGTAGACAGTGGACTGAGTCGCTGCGGAAGTCTGTTGTCCGTAAAGTCACCTTCATCTTCATCCCGGGACATGTGGGAGTCGAGGGAAATGAACGAGCTGATAAACTGGCTGGCTCTGCACCCCCTGTAGATGGCCAGCCCATGGATCGTGCCGATGTTATTAACGTCCTCAAAGATATGGCGAAAACAGAGGACTTTGACGTCAGTGAATCCACATCGCTGTCCAGGATGAAAGACTTGGGAGTAAGAATCGGCACGGCCAGACGCGAGAGGTACATCCGGAAAACAAGGCGCCTCATCAACCAACACAGAACTGGCACTATTAGCCACCGGACGCTGATGCATATGCTGGGGGGGGGGGGGGGGGATCTGAGCACCTAAGGACATGTCCGGAGTGCAATGAAGATACCCCAACTGATAACTGAACTGATATGTTTATTGGCTAATTGTCGTTTGAGATAATTCACCATTATTTATTTTGTAGGGGGGTTTCACAGTGCTGTAGAGGAGAGTTGCAACTGAACTGAATTACACGAAGCCTGGCAGTTGTTGATACATGTCTTGCTTTATTTGAGATGCTTCAAAGGCATTGTTTCAACATACCAAAACTGGATGATAAAAGACGTCTTGCCAACATGGCTTCTAGGTTGTAACTAAACTATCTCCCGCCTCTGCGTCAAAGCGTGAGCGTCCCTATCTACTTAACTACCGGGTGCTCACGCGTGCATTATCTAGTCAGCCCATTTCCCCTTTGCACGCCATCTAAACCCCTACTCTGTTATATTTCCTCTCTACCCTCAACGAGACTTTTCCCCGAAAAGTCTTAACTCCAAAACTCACCCAACCTAACTCTCCGACTCTTGAGTTATGCTTCAAGACTATCCGCTAATTCTATATTCTTACCCCAATTAAGCTTATATCAAGCTCTATTTCCCATTTACTTCTTCTTCGATTCTCAAGCAACCCGCTTATGTCGAGCTTAACACGGCTCAACTCCCAACTACGAAAACCATACACCTGTAACATTTATTACTCCCCAGTCCTTCTACTCTACTACTTATTTCTTATAACCAACCGTTATGAGCTCAAACAAATCCTACACTTCCTCTATTATTTATTGTGAACTTATACTTCTTCTTCGTTCAGCATCCACATTACACCATAATTCTTTCTTCTATATTCCAGCATCTTACTTTATAATACACTTCCCAAGCAAACCGCTTACACGTATGTCCATCAAAAATCACTGGTATATAAACAAAAATTGAAGATTATCATGGCCTATGCAACATATCATCCTCTCTTGAACATCAACACAACACACAGGATAGACAGAGATATGGTTGGTGCGCACCGAGTAGATAGTAAGAAGTAGTCACATTTATCCTCCCTTGCACTCACAAAACTTTATAAAATAAAGTTTTCAAAATGAATCATATAATCCATGAAAATGATATGTACTTCAATCCTTGTTCATAATAAATATTCTTGTTAAAAATTACGTCAATCTAAAACTCTATCTTTATACTCTCCAGATTAAAACCTGTATCATTTGTGCTGCTAACAACAGCCATAGTACTTCATTACTGTATTTTCCCAAACCTCCATGGCTCATGTTCAATCATGATTATACCATAAAAATAATATTGACAATGTTCATTTATTATGAACATACTTACTTCCCTTTGTAATTCTTTTAATCCCCAGCTATTATAATATGTGCTGATATACACAGCTTCCATCTGAGACATCCCCCCACATGGCGTTCAGTCTATGTGTTCCTATTAACTATCCCTGGCATTCATCATTCGTAACTAATTTAATCCTTGCCCATTATGATATGTGCTGTTATCTACAGCCACCCTCAGTTAAACTAACCCCTCATATTCCAAACATGGGATTCCATCCATGTTTTTCTAATAACGCATTAACGCTGACTAGCGCAGCACCTATTATAACCCCCACATCCAAGCATAGCATTCTATCTATGTGTTTCTAATAACGCTGACTAGCGCAGCTCCCTTAAATACTATTTATAAGCGTTAACCATGTCTACTTCTTCTAAAAGCCTGCAAGCTCAACTTACACGTCGAAACTCATGGCACTCACTCCATGTTTACCTAAACTGTCTCTCTTTATAGTCTAAAGTCGTATGCTAGTTTCAGAACAAAGGAGTCAATAAGAAGTTCTAGACTTATTGATCCAAACTCAGAACCAAATAATAACAGTTTTTTAAACAAGTCTTAACAGTTGTTAACTTAATATCCTTAAACAAGTCAGAATACTAAAACTACAAATGATGAGTCATAACCAAACATTTCAAAACAAAATGCTCCCCCCCCCCCTCCCTCCCAAATTGACATGGTTTTATCCCTGACATAATATACATAATAAAACAAGCATCAATTTAAATTAAGACAAAATTGCTTAATGTCACCTAACATTACCGGTCTCTTTTACGGACCGGCACTTTACATGTAAAAAAATGAAAACACAACAAGTCATATCCTAAAATTAAAAAGTAACTAAACAATATGTATCCCGTTAACCACGGTATTCATTCCCGTAATTCGTAAACTAACCGACAATGTCTATTTATTAAAAATCTCATAAACATATATTGATACTCATATCCCCTAATCTTAATTGAATTAATATAACTTAATATACATGAGTCACTTTTTTGGACTCATAACCAATCGTCTACTCGCTAAAGAAAAACACAACAATTCTTAACCAGGCTATCTACTAACCTGCTCTAATTACTACATTCATCTGTAATTTACAGCTACTGTATTTCATCAACCCTAATGGTATAAAATGATTTGTCGTCCACCCTCAATATATAGGTCTCACATTTTAAACCACCCTTAAATATAAATTTTCTCTCCTGCTATCTGCAGAATATTCTATCACTCTATTTGCTATATTTCCACTTCCTCGGTAATTTCTATATCAATGTCTTCATTTTCATGACGAGAACTTATAATGTCCTCCTTCATATTTTCATAAGTGTCTGATCTTTCATCCATTTCTTGTTCTTCTGTATTTACGTTACTAGCTTCCAATTTTTTTTTCTTTCCATATCCAACCTAATCTGTTTATTTCTTATTTGTATCATCAACTATCACAACTTCTGCCTCGCAACGACAATCTCGTAAATCAAGTCTCTTGTCCACCCGTCATAACAAACGTTTCATTCCCTCGCATCACTATCTCACCACTTCACGACTTTCCTCAATCTAATCTCGTGACCAACATTCCATTCCAACATGCTTCTTCCTTCTTTACACAACAAGTTTTCTTCTAGTCATTCATTTCTGCAATCACCAATTACTTCATTCCCATCAGCAATAATTCGCATTTTTCAAACATCATCTTCCACAATTTTCTATTCATAATATTCTCACGCTCAGTTGGTTAGTCACGTCACGCAGCTCTCTTCTTCTCTTGCTCACACTGACTCCTCAATTCCTCATCAATCTCCATCAACTTCTCATCTCTCATCCAACACATTGATTGGTTCATTCATATGTCTTCACTAAACACCGCTGGCACATATGCTACTCACATTTCTCGGGCCATTTTCGAACCAAACAATAACCAGAAGTGCATCCGGCCAACAACCAGTTCAACACACATACTCTTTTGCACACTAACCATCATTATCCACTTTATCAACGGCCCCTCATAACAAACCTCACTCCGATGATACATACTGATCACTTCCTCTCTATATTCTCTCATTCCTCTGCATCAGGCAATCCCATCTCAGCATACTTCTGCCAACGATACTGAATCTGTTTCATGAAACGACATCCAAAACGTTAATTAAATATCTGCCCCAGGACTTTCACAATCCATCTACTTTCTTATTTCCACTTTTCTCAATCATTCACTCCCTTTCAAAAGCTCAGAGCCTATCCGACTCAAACAACACATTAGCTCTAGCAATCAACATTCATAATAAGCTTACCTCCGTGTCAAGTTTACCTTACGTCCACTACTCCAGCACACATCACTCAACGTGAACACCCCAATCCATCTGACCATTCTGGACAAGGGACGTTTAAACTCCCATTCGTCCACTCTCCCAACCATCACAACCAAACCCTATTCTCTGTCCTACCCAATTCTTCACATCAAATCACTCCGACACTCAATTACTCACTCACTTCTCCTCAACTTCCTCATCCTACACTATTAACGAGTCGGATTGTCTCAAGGTATTCCGTCAGGTCACTCATCAGTCAAGCTTTCAAGTCTAGCTATAACAAAGTATTCTCTGACAATAGTGTCTGTTTTTATGAGTAGTAGCAGTCAAACTCATTTTCAATATCTGTAGCTGTAAAGTATTGAGGTCTTAAACTCATACACTCCCTAAGCTTTCTCTCGTCATCTTCTGTATAGGTCGGTTTAATTGCTTTCATTCGTTTACTCCTATTTGTTGTTCGTGTCGTTACTGTGTCCGTCTGCTCACTATTTTCTGTATAAGTAACATATCTCTTATACCTTCCTTCCTCGTCTTCAGAAGATTCACTAACGATGGTTCCCTCAACAGGCTTATTATTGTTGACTGCAGACATAGCAATAATATCCCTATAGTCGGCACTAGAACGTCTGACCTTCTTCTTATTTATACCTCCATCTTTCATGCTCCGGTTTGGGATAATTTCAATGTCTCTATTTGAGGAACCTGCCACATCAGTCGTACCTACATTGACTAATAGACTAGTTGCAGTTCCATCCCTAATGTTTTTTCTAACTTTCCTCTTGGTCTTTGTCTGTCTATCTTCCTTAATTTCAACTGTGTTTCCTTTTTCCAATTTCACATGAGGAGTTTCTACAATTTCCACCAACTCAGTTTGACTTCCCTTCGTTATCTTGCTGGCTGGTTGTACCTGGGTTTTCTTTTCCATGGTATCAATTTGTGTCTGTGTGTTATTATCTACCACTTCAATCATCTACATCTGTGTCTCTCTTTCCTGTCTGCCCCTAAAAACTGCAAACACCTTCTGACCAGCTGAAGTTTTATTGACCTGATCTTCTCTTTTACTCAACCTTGCAACTGAATGTCTCAATCGTCTGATCTCGAACCACTGATTTTGCAATGTTCTCACCTCTTCATTCTTAGATGGCCAGTTCCATCGTTTCTTATAAAAATTCTTTCTCTGATAAGCATTGACTTCTGGTTTGTTATGTTGTTTCTCCACGTACCTCCGTGTCTTTGCCACGTCAGATTTAATATTTATACAGTTTATATCACGACTGCGGTACTTTCTGTCACTGTTATAAAGCGGCTGTCTATTATTTGGACACGGTCT
Organism: Cepaea hortensis; assembly: GCA_963921405.1. Lineage (NCBI taxonomy): Eukaryota > Metazoa > Mollusca > Gastropoda > Stylommatophora > Helicidae > Cepaea > Cepaea hortensis. The sequence continues at coordinate 203,897,146 of OY992876.1, forward strand.
ATAAAAGTGTACTTCCTGCCCACCGTTATAGCAGGTTGAAGCAAGACTTGGCCTTAGCGTAGTGGTTTTATATTGGTTATTTGGATTGAAACTCCGACCATGTCAACCTCTATTATATGTCCGTGTTTCTATATTACTTATCCTATTCCGTCTCCAGCTATTTCTATTTTGCCTCCCATTAACATGATTCTGTGTGTTTGCCTGAGCGTGCCTGTTGCCGCAAAACCTATAACTGTGTCCCTTCTGTCCACAATTCCAACATATCATATTTGTACTACCTACTGTCTCTCTTATAGGGTTTCTCATTTGTCTTCCTCTATCGTGAGTACTTTCATTATTTCCCTGCAGTGTCCGTATTTCTCCCCGTCTTCTCCATCCATACCTTGCTTGTCCTATTTCCATAGGTTCCTCTATTCTGTCTTCTCTATTGCTTCCTATTTCTCTTCCTACCCTTAATCTGAATCTCCTCCTCAAACTTTCTTCTTGTATGGCTATATCCACAGCCGGTGATAACCAAGGTGGATTTTCCCTCATTAACTTGAATTTTAGTCCATCCGACTTTATTCCATCCACGAAAATTCCAACCAGCATCCTTTCTACTTCTTCCCCTTGTACATTCTGTCCTAGAAACGCCTCTTCAGCTAGATTAATAAGCCTATCACTATATAGCTGAACACTTTCACCATTGTCTTGTCTAGACTGTCTCAATACTGAAAATGCGTGTTGGGGATCTGTGATCTCTGCGTATTTGTGTGCTAAGTCATCTTTAAAATGTTCCCAAGTCTCATCTACCCCAGCTTCTAATTTTCTCCTAATATGGTCCGATACTGGCGTTACACTTGTCTGGTAAGCAAACTTTTTCTTCTCTTCATCTGTCGCTCCTACCAAAAATGCATGTTTCTCTATAGCTACAATCCATTTTTTGAAACATCTGGCCTGCCCACTGAATTTCTCAATATCAATACCTATGCTTTGTTGTTTCAAGGCCGTGTCCAGCTTAGATATGGCTCTACCTACTCCACCCAGAATCTGCGTTAAGGAAGCTTCATCCTGTGCCATTTTCTTATATCTGAAAATTGTGATAATTTACCCTCTAACCAATAATATTAATTAATAGAATATCTATAACTTCTAATCAATGATAGTAATCAATAATTATATCAAAATCACATTTAAAATATTTAACTCTACTTCTACAGGAATTAATTAAATTAATTAATTAATTAATTAGTTATTTAATACTTTCCTTGGGAAATTGCTACGTTAACTGTTCAGTTTCGATTCTAGATCGTAGGTATCTTGACAGCAGGTCTCCCACGGATCAGAGTGCAGCACTTCTTCGACGGCAGGTCTCTCGAGGATTTGTAATGCTCGACTGTGGTTATGGTAAGGCCCCTCGAAGTCAGCAATGCACGAGAGCGATCAGCGGCCCTAGTTAGCCCCTCGAAGTCAGCAATGCACGAGAGTGATCAGCGGCCCTGGTTAGCCCCTCGAAGTCAGCAATGCACGAGAGCTATCAGCGGCCCTGGTTAGCCTCTCCAAACGACAGTGCAGGCAGCGGCTATAGTACCCGTTGAGACAAACGATAATGCATGTAGCGGTTTGGACAAGCCTCTTAAAAATGGCCAAATTCAGGCTATGGTAGCCCTTTAAAATTGAGAATGTTCAGTTAACGGCCATCGTAGCCCTTTGAAATTGAGAATGTTCAATTAACGGCCATGGTAGCCCTTTGAAATTGAGAATGTTCAATTAACGGCCATGGTAGCCCTTTGAAATTGAGAATGTTCAATTAACGGCCATGGTAGCCCTTTGAAATTGAGAATGCAGTACAGCGGCTCTTGTAGCCCTTTGAAAACGGTGATGTGAGGCAGCAGCCCCCTTGAAATTGATACTGCAGGACAGCGGCTCTTGTAGCCCTTTGAAAACGGTTTACTCCGTGGCTCTCGCAGAAGTTGTAGAAGCCACCATGTTTGCCAAAAACATGTTCAGCAATGTTCTTTAAATATAGCCGCACTTTTTTTCAAGACATTCTCCGGGAAGTTCCCAATGAGCTTAGTACTTTGCGTATCTCGCGACGACCCATAAGCTGGAGATCCTTGGGTCTACGGCACCATTTCTGTATCTTTCACAGTGCTGTAGAGGAGAGTTGCAACTGAACTGAATTACACGAAGCCTGGCAGTTGTTGATACATGACTTGCTTTATTTGAGATGCTTCAAAGGCATTGTTTCAACATACCAAAACTGGATGATAAAAGACGTCTTGCCAACATGGCTTCTAGGTTGTAACTAAACTATCTCCCGCCTCCACATCAACGCGTGAGCGTCCCTAGCTACTTAACTACTGGGTGCTCACGCGTGCATTATCTAGTCAGCCCATTTCCCCTTTGCATGCCATCTAAACCCCTACTCTGTTATATTTGCATGTAGTCTGTACTGAGGTAGTGTTCAAACAGGTTGCGACTGTATGTATAATGATTGGTGGTGTTTTTGATTTCTTGTGCCACAACTGAGTGGCAAAGTATGTGAAGCTTGTTTCTATCCTAAGTTTAGAGACATGAAGTATATTTAGTCATTCGCTATGTCTTGCATTATATTTGAACAATGGCCAAAAGTAGCTTGGAGCATTTTGAAATAGGATTTTGTGAATTAGTTTTGCCTTATTAAAAATTAGGCGTTTGTGGAGTGGCAGTAACTGAAGACGTTCATGTAGGTTAGAATTGTCGGTAAGCTTCTCACCATTGATTAAACGCACTGCCCTTTTCTGGAGTGAATAAAGGCCCTTGTGTTATTGATTTGGAGCATCCATCCCAGATTGTGGAGCAATAATCAAGAAAGTTTGAATCAGATGCAAATAATGGGCATGTGCATTGTCATGATGAAGCTCCCACTAACAGTAGGTCAGACAACTTGGACATGAACATTCTAGAGTCAGGAGAACTGGCAAAAGATTGGGAATGTTTTTGGCGATGATGGGATGATATTCCACAAAGGACCTGCAACACGTGTAAACATACCTCTGAATGAAGTCTGAGTGGGTTTGCCTGATGGCGAGGAACGCTGGTAATAGGGAAAGCTAATCCACACGAAAAAATTAATCCAGTGCACTAGAAGTAGTTGCATGTGTACAGGCTATGCTTCAGTTCAAAGCGAGCGTGTGCAAAGAAAAACACAACAACAACCGGCAACCACATAATTATAATCTGTGCAAACAGAATGACATGGAGAATATCATGTTAGCTGCCTTTATTTTCCCAAACGTACTTCTGGTATGCTTTTTATGAGGCTAATTAGAAAACAAAATTAGGAGTGTTTGGGCTACTGTTAGTAAGCCTAATGGCTTTGCTGCAGTCCCAGAATTGTATGATATAGTGAGTTGAATGTAACTACTTTGGTAGTCACATCAGGTTACTCAGTCCCTAGAATGGTATGAAGTTTTTTAATCTGTCACTGCTACATTCCATACTTGTAACATGCTCATAAGTTTATTCTTGGGAAGATAAAGTGATGGTTTCTCCTTGCCTTCTACACCAACATGGGTAGTTTGTGCCTCCACCTTTCAGCTCTAGAGCGTTTCACTTAATGCAGTAAATACTCGTTCACCTGAATTGCATTTGTCACACTGTTGTGTGTTGAATGTCCTCTAATGTTAGTAAGTGCAGTTCTGAGTCACCTGGTTAGCAGAAAACAATATTGCCTGATCTTGGTCTACCTGAAGTTTATTTTTGTCATCATCATGTGCCTGCCTGCTAGAGTAGGCGTCACTCCACAGATCTTGGCCCACTTAAAAAAGTCGACAGGGTCGACTTCATTGCACCGGGGTTTTATCTCACATGGCTGAGTCTCTTTACACAACCTGGAAGACTTCACACGAAGCATAAACTCCGTAGCTCCAGCGACTACCCTCACAACCCTGACATTAGTGATATTAAATGGCATTTCTGACATTCAATGATATTATTTTCATAATGTTTTTTTTTCCCTATCAAATGACTGCTCAGCATGGAACATGCCCTCTGTGTAGAAAAGACTTGAATAGAGAAGCTACCTCTACACATGACTCCGACTACAGCCAAAGCTTCCAGCAACCCACAGGCGAAGGTACTGATGCAGCTTCTTCCTCTTCCATTACTTCCACGGGACCTTCAACGTCGTCACCCTTTAGTGACCTGTGGAGAAATTAAATAAGTAATTGAGAGTAAAATATGGTGGGCACATCTGACACTACAGAGGCGATGTCCAATCGGTAAATATTTTTCTGAAACCTTTTCTGTGATTGCCAGTATGATGGTTGTGCTAGAGTGAAAGTGAGAAGTTCAGAATAGTCCCAACACACTTGATCAAACAGCAGTTGCGAGAAACAGATGTCCATGTTTAACATGCAGAATCAAACATTTGTGAGAAATATAATTCCTGAAGAGAAAAAAAACAAAAACACTAAGAGCATGTATATTTCCTATGGCAACATCTGAATGGCAACTTGCATATTGAACTGCTGGAGAGCACTTATGCACCTTTGAATACAAAGAAGAGTGCTACAAATAGATGGAAAGAGAACAAACATATATATTCAATAATAAAGATTTGTTATTAAGATAAATACAATTGTAGAAAATAAAATAATTTGGGCTTTCAAAATATGTATAATATATATATAATTTGAAAATCCAGAAAAGATACTTTTGGAGGGAGCTGTTCCTGGAAGTGAAGAAGCGAAAGACCATGTTATGGATGTAATAACAATGTGTTTGATAATTTACATATGTGAGCCGGTTCAGAAAGCAATGGCAAACTATTGAGCGTAATCTTGCCAAGATATCAACAATCAGCTGAAAGATGCTGGTGTTGAGTGCAATATCCTGTAAAGGATATGCGTGGGAAAAAATATGCAGACTAAATAACTCGTTATTTTGGTTATTTACTTTGGTTGGTTTGGTTATTTTCTTTTTCTAAAGTCCTTGATTTAGCATTTTATAATTGCTTAAAGCCACAATAAATCTTAGCGTTTATTACACTGTATATAATAGCTTTTTAGTATTTATCTTACATGTATAAGTATTTGACTGTTCAATAGCGACTACACTTGTAAAGAACATACATTGGAAACAACATACTGCCATAACAGTTGATAATGGAGTAGATTAATACCAGCCAATCAAGAGAGGTGTGCCACAGAGATGCGCAAAATCTCCAGACCTTTTCCTCCATATAAAGAGAACATATCATCATCACCAAGTGCCTTGCCAGCTTGTATAGGCATTCCTGTCTCTTTCACAGAGCTTGGTTCTTAGTGTTGATATCTGCCAATGATAATCTTTCATGCCACCATCCCAGTCCATCCAGCAACATTTCTCTTGGTCTTCTCCTGCCGCTGTTCCCATTGATCGTTCTAGAAGTCACGAAGCTCTCCAATGCCGCTTTTCTCATCACCTGAGAACATATGATAATTTTAGCAGGTGTGGGAGGAATAGCCATTTGGAGGTGGGGGGGAGGGGGGAGAGAGAGACATCAATAAGATATGCTATTGTGGCAGTGTAGATTGCAGACAGTGAACAGATCTACACAATTTAGTTGATGCTGTTATTAGGCGCAGTGAACAACTAAGCTTAGAATTAAACTATAAGAACTTTTCCTTGACTTGAAGACGTAAATTACAAGTGCCTCTGAAGTCAGAGTGGGATTGCCTAATGGCAAGGGTCACTGGTAATAGGGAAAGCTAATCCACACACAAAAATCAGAGTAGTGCACAAGAAATAGTAGTTGAGTTCAAAGCGAGCGAGCACAAATAAATAAATATACAGAAGAATAGTCACCTACAAGATGAAAGACAACCACAATGTAACATTCATACAAATAGGAAAATTCTTGAATTTGGTGAATCGGTATACCTATCTAGGAACAATAACATCTGACGGAATATGCCTTTTAGATATCATAACATAGTCATTGCAAAAGTAGCATTGTGCAGGAAGGAAGACGCACTCATTACTAAACAGCTGTTAACTGTTTGATTCTTTGGGCCTCTTATAGGAGGAAATAAGCTTGAAATTTAGTAACAACTAGTTGACTTGATGGGAAAAGAGTAAACAGCAAGGGGAAGACAACGAGATAAATACCACGATGGCCTGGCCACATGTCATAATCAGGACAAGAACACAGTCTGGTGATCGTGTGAGATGGCGAGCCAAGACGCCATATGACGTAGGCTGCACTTATTAACATGACAAATGATGATGATAAATAGTAGCGAGTCCCATCGTGCCGTTACCAGAAATGAAAAAAAAGGTGATATACGGAGTCACCGAGCGGTGACTCACCTTGTCCCGGAAAACGCTATCTAATTTACCATGCATTCTTTCGACGCCATTCATTCATTCATTCAAATATCACGTGACAACAACACACGTCATCCTCGGATTTCCAGGAAAGGTTTGCCTAATATTCCGTGCACAGCGGTTGGTTGAAATCATCGTGACCTTTTAAATAAATAAGAATATATTTCATACTTACCATAATTAATTTTTTTTTGGCGTTGTTCATAGAATTTAAACAGTTATATATGTATTTTTGAATTCTGCATACAATTTTAAATATATCTGGAAAGTTTCATCGCTGATAGCTTGAAATGTGGATGAAAACAACATTTTCTGCGAAGATGTGTTTTTGTTCTTTGAGCATATCGATCGAACCGGCATGTGCAATTTGTAACACAATTCTGGCGTTGTCCATAGAATTAATTCAATTATAGATGTATTTTTGAATTCTCCATAAAATTTTTAATATATTTGGAAAGTTTCATCACTGATAGCTTGAAATGTGGATGAAAAACAACATTTTCGGCGAAGCGTGCCTTTGTGAATGGAGAAACGCATGGCCATGTGCCACGGTGACTGCGCATGCGTATATCGATCGCTATGGCACGTAAACTTTCACTTTTCAACACTCAAAACGTGCAATTTGACCTACTAAAGTTAAAGATAACACAAGTTTAAAGATAATTAATAATTTATTTGTACACTTGTACTATTTTTTAATCAATTAACATGACGGAACATATTTTTGAAGTCAGTTTTCATAATCCGCCTATGACCCGTTTGGTTGAGACCTCGCACGCGGAAAAAACTGAAAACGGCACACTGAATCGTAAATAATTTTTTTCTGGTGCTTTCAATAGAAAACCATCAATTGCAGATGGATCTTCAAATTCTGCATCAAATTTTTCGGAAATTTGGAAAGTTTCACGCTAAACTTGCTTTAATTGATTGATTGATTGATTTAGGAACCGACATCACAGCATTCGGGACATTCCCATAAGCGCTCCGTCCCCATCCTCAGCAGCCAGCGAAGAGTTCCAACACTAATAGTTCTAGTAGCAATCTGATTATATGTCCGTCTCGCCTTTCCTCTGAGCGTCGACCAGATCCCCTCGTCATACCTCGCTGTGTCATTCTTACCAGACTATGGTGATCCATCTGCTTTAATTATGGTTGAAAAACAGGCAAAAATATTACGATCATGAAATCCAAATCGGCGGCTTGACTATATAAATATCTTTGTAAAACACACATTGTGTCCTCGCTAGCGTAGTCGTAAGCAGTCCGCCTGTCACGCGGGAGATCTGGGTTCTGTTCCTGGCTGGGCGTTTTTGTTTCTCCCCCCCCCCCCCCCCCCCACAAAATTATTAGGTGATATAATAGAAACTATTAAATATTATGAACTAAAATATTATATAGAACAAAAAAACTGGAAATTTGTGAAAAAGTGTGCTTTATGGATATAAGCGAGCTGCCGACTGCCAGGGAGCGCATCCCACAGAGGCAGCAGACTGATCGCGTATCGGAATCGATGAATCCAATAGATGTCTTTGTTTAATGTAAATTTTAATTGCCATATAAAATATCGCCCCTGAATCAGCAAAGTTTCATCGCTAAACTTGCTCGAATTGTGGTTGAAAAACAGATTTTCTGCGAAGATGTGACTTTGTGAATTGGAAACCCACGGGTCATGACGGCAGCACATATCGATTGCGCTACACTTTTCAACACACAAAACGTGCGATTTGACCTACCAAAGTTAAAGAGAACACAAATTTAAAGATTATTAATAATTTTTTTGTATACTTGTACTATTTTGTAATCATTTAACATGACGGAACATATTTTTGAAGTTAGTTTTCATAAGACCATTTGAGACAATCTCGCACGCATACCCACTTGTGGAGGTAATCGGACACACTGGAGAGCTTCACTTACGGGTGAATAGCATGAAAAATCGCAACTCATCTCACCTTCACAAAATTGTGAATATCTTCACTTATAAGTGACATACAGGCATCATTGAGGTACCATTAGATTTTGAATTTCAAGGCCTATCTACTGTCGCGGTCTCATTTGTAAATACTCAAAATTAAATTGATGATAGGGCTCGCTATAGTGATTTTCTATATAGGAATTTGTTCGCCTTTACTCTTATCGCTGCTTCTTTCCTTTCGTCGCTATACGTGCGTCAATAGCTGTTAATATATTTCTCATTGTTGTTTGTGTGATATATTGCTTTGTGATCAATAAGTTTTATGCAATACAATTAAACCTTATGCAAAATCTGTCTGTGCACTCTTTGATCTTTGTAGTCTTCTCAAGTTTTGGCTTATGTCAGATACATCTGAAACATAAATACAAAATTACTCATTAAAAACATTTTGTTGCATTACAAGCACTGAGATTTAACTTCATTTCTTCTTCTGCTACATTTGTCCGGAATGTTGCTTTAGATGTAATTGGGTTGTGCCTGTTTACAGCAGAATTGTGATATTTGAACCTTTCGGCCGACACATCCTACTTCTTCAGGCATTTGTTAGCCTGGTTACCTTTCCGGTAACATCATTTAACCTCGAGAAGCTGTTTGACTATGTGGGTGCACAATGGACACACCAATTATATGCATGCCGCATATCCAGAGTAGTAAGGGAAGAGTTATAGACAGCGTAAATTTGAAGAATGATGAGGAATTTACTAAGAATAAAGAAGGAGGGGCTGTCATTTTTTAGTAAGCGCAAAGAAGGGGGTGCGGGGGAACATAATTTATGCATAATCGATTGGTATCTGCGGGCTGTTACCGTTTGTTGTATTCGTATCTTTGTTAAGACCGGTGAACATCTGTGAGCAAAAAGTTGATATTGCTCGTGTAAAGTACCAGAAATAATGCTATATGTTGACAATGGAAAGATCAAATGCGTGTCTAATTGGTGCCACAGATGCATTGCAGATGTCGCCATAACCGATACGGTACAGTGTGGCGGGGTATTGCCAATGTGTAACTGGGGTATCTAACTGGTCTGATTGGGACCCTAGGCCCCCTCAATTGGAGGTGTCAGGATCGAATCTCTGTGCATTTTCGTTGGCAAGATTACCAGTCGGTTGCGAGTGGGGATGTCTAGTTGCTGCCATTGCGCTTGACAGGTTCGAATCTCACTGTGTGGTTGGGGTAGTGTGGTGGTGGTCGAGTATGTAACGATGCTAGGTGGTGGCATCGGCGTCATTTGAGGTTTGAATCACGCTGCTGGTCGATAACGATGGTCACCCTAGACGAGGTCCTTTTAAATGTTGACTAAGGGTTCTCCGCATCGTCATTGTAGGTGTTGGGTTCGAATCTCAGTGCATTTTCGCTGTTAAAGATTACCGGTCGAGGGGGTGTCTATTTGGTCAGAGGGGTTTCATCAGTGTATAACAGTGGTGTTTAGTTGTTACCATTGCGCTTGGCAGGTTCGAATCCTACTGTGTGGTGTGGTAGTGGGCGAGTGTGTAACGGAGCTAGGTGGTATCATTGGAGGTTCAAATCATGCCCCTGGTGGATAACTATAGCCAATATAAGCCCAGGCGGTTCGAATCCAGTTGTGTCGCTTTGCCTTCTCCTCAGAAACCTTAGTTCCACTGCCAGCAGATTCAGCGTGACGGCTCAGTGTCTTCACATTCATTCAAAAGTACAGGTTCTATGTAGCACTGCAACAATCTTTTTCTCGTAGCAATTGACATCTTTTTATTGGTCATCTAAGGGCTTGCGAACACGGTTTGTGAGCCCATATACCCGGGTTTGAAACATCGGTGCTGGTTTTTTCGAAAAAAGGTATAGGAGCCGGTCGTTCAGAAAGCAATGGCAAAGTACTGAATGTAAAATTTGCCCAGGAATCACAAACACTGAAAATGCTGGGGTTGCCTGCTACGTCCTGTGAAGGACATGCAACTTAATTTTTTTTAATGTTTTTCATCTTGCAAAAGGTTATCTTCGCCATGGCGATTCTTGTTCTAATCTCTTCAAGGCATCTCCCATTAGTTGTTATGACTGTTCAGAGATACTTGTTTCTATTCACTAGTTTCAGAATATTCCAATTTACTTGTATATTACATTGTGGTATTTCGTTCTTCCTAGTGACGATCATAATCCGTGTCGTTTTATAATTTAATTCTAACCCTAGTTGTTCACTGTGTGCAACAACCGCCTCTACTAAATATTATAGATCCTGAGCAGTGTCTGTTGATTACATAAATTGTTGTTGTTGGGTGAAGAATGACTTGCACGATGACTTGGATTAAAGTGAGGAAGAGTATAACATAAATTATATGAAGGCAGTTGACAAGTTAAATTAGATGAAGACATTTGACTAGAAATATTTAATAAAGCTACGAAAAAAACAATCTACCGGCATGAGAAAATCATATAAGTATGTTAATGTCAGTTCCTGTGAACATATTTAGCAGAATTATTCTGAATATTATATGAATATTTACAATCGGAAACACGAAGGACTAAAACAATTACTAATAAATAATAAACATTCATTAATTGGTGCCCATGTAGTTCACCCTTGGCGTTCATGTCTCCTTCGACATTTAGTATAATGCCTGAAGTCAAATTTGCGGCTGCAAAATATGTTTTCATAGCATATGTTTATTTGAAGCTATATACATGTGCTTTTTAAGGACAAATTTCCTCATGACGCAGTTTACAAATTTCAGATATCACTTTCTTTTGTTAATTCTGCTCTTTCTCCAACATACAGTTCACTCTTATATTCATTCTACCTGTGTATCATGGCATCTTCTTCCAATAATCTGTGTTCTGTTTTTATATTTTTTTTAAAATATTTTAGACATTCTGTGTTTATTGTTATTTTTCTGATGTGGGCTCACTATGTTCAGTCGTCTTTCTGTACACTCTAATGTGCAAGTGTCTCACTATATTTTGTAATGTTCAATTGTCTCTCTATTTAATGGTATATTCAAGTGTCTCTTTAATGTCTACAATATTACATTTTATGTCTACTCACTGTTCATGTATCTCTTTTAATTCCAACAATGCTCAAAATTGTCTTGACAATTTCTTTGTTTATAATAATACTTCTTGTATTCTTTATGTTCAATTTTTCACCAGTGACAATCAAAAAGAGATGTAGATTTCTCTAAAAATTGGAATGAGTATAGAAACGGCTTTGAAGATCTGAATATGGATTTCTTGATTTGGAAATGACATCATTCATGCCTTGTACCAAGAGGTATGCCTTACTGACGTGTCAGCTGTGTTTAACATTCTCTGGGCATGTCTGACTGTCTACAACAAGATACATCATATGTAGTTATTTATTGGCGTTTGACATATAATGACAGGTTGGTTTGATGGTTGGTTGGTTTGCTTGTCGGAAGGTTGGTTGGTTGGTTGGCTTGTCAGAAGGTTGGTTGATTGGTTGTCTGGATGGTTGGTTTTTTGGTTGGTTGGATGCATGGTTGGTTGGTTGGTTGATTCATAACTTCTCTGGAAGACTGAGTCTTAACTCTTAAAGTCCGATGCACTGGCTCCATGTCACCTAAACCCTGAGAAGGGATTGCATTATCAAAGAGAGCCCGATCGCTAGCCTCAAAACGACGTAACACATCTAACTTCACCTCAAGAGTAATACTTTTCCTGGTTCTCTTACAACTAGACACACTATCAGCACTTACTATGTGCTTTGAACTCATAATTATGTCTGATTACTCGATAAAATCTGGGAAAACGCACTGCACAGAATGTAAAATAGCGACATTAACGCAGCATAGCATCACAGGTGACGACGCTATAGCTGCAACGTGCAGTGAAGTTATTTCCCATTCTGACAACGAAGTTATAGTGAAACGACGTAAACCGAAGCGACGTATAGCGGGGCCTTCCTGTACTTAAATAAGTCTTTCACTTTATATGTCAGAAATAGAATACTAAAATTGCATATAGTACCTGTTCTTCTGTATGACAGTGAATCTTGGAATGCAAAAGATCAAATTAGGAAGAGCTTGGAGTCAACAGACGATGGTTTTTGTGAAGAATGCTGCGAAAACTTTGCACTGCCAGCAACTAATATCGAATCCCTGGAAACAATAATGAATGTATAACATTATATACGCCTGTGAGAAAGATAAACATTGATATTTGTTCGTGTGATGGGAAGACATTGGAAAGCACCACATGCCTGGAAATATCAACGGTAGAAAAGACCAGTGGTAGCCGAGAGTAAACCCTACCAGATGGTCTAAGGCGCTGGCATGGATAAATGGATATCTTCAACAGAACTGATCATGAATGCCAAAAACTTACATATGTGAAGATGAACGTCAATGCCAGTTGGCAGGGCACATGATGTTGATGATGATGAATATATTATTGCCGCAATTACGGTCCGATGTGTCTGTGTCTTTATTATTTGATACATTAATATACATTGTTGAAACCTATGTTGCTATTTCAACGGCTAGGTAAGAAATGTGTCCATATTGTTACAGTTGTGTGTTTAGTTGGATGATGAACCTGGCTAATGAATACATCTTTTCATGGGTGTCTAGATGGCCGAATTACACTTATTCCTTCAATGAGGCATTGTCATTTGGAGGTGGTAGGTTCAAATTCCGAACCAGTCAATATAGGTTTCAATTGTTACATTCTTTATTGTGCACTTCAGTACTTGTGAATGGCCTCAGATGGTCCCCCAACAATACACCACACATATCTGCATGATCCCTATAGTCGTGAAAACATACTACTTTTTTAACTGTTGACAAGGAGCCGCAGCAGCGGTTAGATGCTCGCATGTCAGCTGAAAGTTATTAATTCGAATCTGTATCCATGAGAGATTTAAAATTGACTGCCAAGACAACCCGGTCGAAAAATGGCACTAGGGAATATATTGCGGAAGGCAATTAGTGTGATGCTGACCACATCACCAACCGAGTGCCAATTTTTCCATACACACATATGGACTTTGCCCTATGTGCCCAATGCGCCTTCAGGAATGTTTAATAGTCCCTTATTTTCTTATTGTTTTTCAGTTGTGAACACACCTGCCGATTTATCAATTAGATTTTGATAAACATAATGTGTTTACCCGTGAGAGATATACGCACAGTTCTATCACTAGATACTACACATTATCTAGACTGTCACGAGGCTGTGCTTTTTATGTGTATTTAGACAATAGTCACGTAAATAAATAATTATATTGACATATTTAGGGTTACAGAGGCAACCCCAAGTGAATCAACAATTTATATTGATATTTTCAGGGTTACAAAAGCGAACTTCTTGTGAGTCAAGAATTATATTAATATATTCACGTTTACAACGAGTGTTACAAGAAACATGAATTATACTGACATGTTAGGGTTGTAGCGAACTAGTCGGGAATCAAGAACTCTGCTGAGGTTTTCAGGGGTTTTCAGGGATACAGAGAACTTCCTGTGAACCAATATTTAGATTGGTATATTCCCGGCTACATGGAATCGCACGTCAAATAAGAAATATATTGGTACTTTTCGATGTTACAAGGAACTTCAGATGCATCAACAATTGTGTAGCTATTTTTAGAGTTACAACAAACATTGCGTCAATAGAGATTGTATTGCATGGTTACAACGGACGGTATGTGAATAAAGAATTATATTGATATTTATCTTCAGGTTAAACGGACGCTATGTGAATAAAACATTGTATTGATATTTTAAGGGTTACAACTGACTTTGTGTGAATAAAGATTTGTATTGATATTTTCAGGGTTACAGCGAACTTAATATTGAGATGATCTATCAAGGAAGACGGATCTATGCCCACTATTCCAACTTTTATGTGGCCAGAGAGGCTATGAACTATCTGCTTACAGTTGGCGGATACAAGGGGACAGCAACCGACTCTCTAACTTATCACAACAACATGTATTTCTCGACCTCCGACAGAGATAACGACAAGGATCCCTACAACTGTTGATGTGCACAAAGGCGCATGGTGGTTTAATAATTGTCGTCATAGCAGTTTGAATAGCCAGTGGGGTGTACAGGGTAACACTGGAGTTGTATGGTACACTTTGACCGGGTTGAATGCTGTCAGTTTTACAGAGATGAAGATCAGGCGTGGCTAGATAACAAGATAATTAAATTGTATGCAATAGTTTCTGATTAAATAACTGAATCCATATCTACTATATGTTTGTTTATCAAGGTATAATATGTTAACAAAGATTGTTCATGGATCAGATCCCTTGCAGAATGTGGCCCTCAGGCTGACCCGATGGAAAGACCTGAGATCTTTTGTCACTTGCCCTGACTCATGCATGTTTATGCCAAAGGTATCCTGTATGCTCTAGGTCAGTGGTTTTCAACCTTTTTGGCCCGTGCCCCCCGTCACCATATTTTTAGAACGTCATTCCCCCCCCCCCCCTTTGTATTTCCTCCCTAAAAATGTCCCCCTGCCCCTACACAGTATACGTAATAATTGAAGCTAAATTTAATAGCACATACTAAAACAAGTCTAGACATCTACATAAAATGTGATTTGCGGATCTATTTACGTTATAAAATGAATTTCAGAAGGGTGATACGTATGAAGGGAAAAACAATATCAAGTAATCAGTTCTTGTATTAACACAATCTAAAAATAATCTTAATTCCCCCCCCCCTGGAAACCCTAAAATTCCCCCTGGGGGGGGGGGGGGGGGAGATTCCCCACTGCTCTAGGTACTCCTGCCTCTTCTTCCAGGAACCACATCTACCATTACTGTGCTTCTTCGGCCATTGTGTCATATCATATAGCCAAAGTATGTCAGTGTCCCAGACATGAGACTACGGCACAACTGCTGCTAACAGATTAAAGTGCAATGTATGCCAATATGAATCTTTTCTGTGGCAACATAAACACTGAGTCATTGACAATTTCGCAATCAGAAAAGAATATGGCGGCTTTTGAACTTAAAAGTGATAGACAAATGCTTAAATATTGATGGCAAAGAAATAAACAATGAAATTAAAATTTAAAAAAGAAAGGAGCGCACACACACACACACACACACACATTATTACTATCTAAAAGATCTTAATTTCGAAGTAAACTCTCTCATAAAAAGCATCACATCCCAGAAACTGGAAATAGTTTGGCCATATTATTCGTCACAGTAGATTGGAAAGGAAAGTGAGGGAAGGCATGTTTCATACAAGAGGAGGCAAGGTTGACCAGCATGAAAAAGAAGACATGATAAGGTGTTTACAATATCATTAACATTCACGAGGCAAGGGACCGCGACAAAAGCGACTTTCTGCAAAGGACCTGATGAATAATACACAACATGAGCATACTTCTAACCCGACTGCGACATATTGGTAATGGTTTCATTAGTGTTATTTGTTTCGTGGAATTGTGTGTTATATTCTTAATGTTGGCAGTGTCCGTCTGACTTCTTTTAAACACTCCTCATTGTTGAAACATTAGCAGTTTCTTCGTGTGTAATTGTACTTCTTATTGACTCATGGTTTTCTCTGTGAACATTATGTAGACTACACCAGCAAACTGAAATGCAATAGTGTCAGAGTCAACGAAAGCACTGTACCCGCCATTGCGTGAAGTATGAAACAGACGTTATTGGCATTACGGAAATATTTATAACAATTTGCAAACAGAAACAACGCAAAATACTAATAATAATGAACATTTAATTACATAGTCACTGACACATTTAGTGTAAATAACCAAACAGGCAATAGGTAAAGCTAATCTCGCAAAAATCAGGCCCGCGCAATAGACGCAGTAGAACATGGACTACATTTGAGTTCAAAGCGATAAATACAGACACACATGCACACACAAACCAGGATTGGTATTATTGGAGGAAGATGCTATAATGAAGAGTTGGAATTAGTATAAAAGAGAATATAATGGGGAAAGGAAAGTATTAACATAAGAAAGTAAGTTAGAAGGTCCAGAAATTCTAAAAGAAAAACATCATGACGATATCAAACACACGAAGAAAGGAAAATCAGCCTAGCCAGATTGAATAGAAGAATTAGCTATACTTGGAAATTGTGGTGAAGACATTGGTGAAGAACAGTATGGTTTAGTGGGGATGAAAGGTCCAAATAATGCAATATACACATTATGAACACTAATAACAGAGATCAAAAGAGGCACGTAAAGACTTATATTTGTGCTTTGTAGATTACACCAAGGCATTTGATAAAGTGAAACACGATGAATTGATTAAAATTTTAGAAGATATCAACATAGATGGGAAAGATCTCCGAATATTAAAGAATATTTACTTGAAACAAGTAGCAGCAATTGAAATGGGACATAAAGAGGGCAGTTATGAATAAATCAAGCTAGAAGTACGGCAGGGTTTTGTCTTGTCACCGGATCTCTTCTCTGCATATGACGAAGTAATAATGATGAAATCAAAGAGAAGCCAGCAATGCTAATTTGAGGTTGTAATATAAACCTTCTACATCATGCATTTATGTTCTATTTGTGACAGTTTATACAGTATTTGTAACAGTTTTCGCTGTCCGAGAGGCCTGTACAAAAGTATTGGACTTATAGCCATGGAAAATACAATGACTCACATGGAGGTCTTGAATCCTCATCCCCTTTAAAGTAATCTCCTTGAGACTGCACTCACTACTTCCAGGCACACACTACTTTTCAGTCACATACTACTTCCATGCACAGATGTCATTGTTGAAGGCATTTCAGTAAGGCTCACACACTCACAGAAGCCACATATACCTGACTGTTTAATTATATATATCTCTTCACCTAATGTCACATCCATCGTCATAATCCACATTGTCTCAGTAACCCATTAGATATATCTCTTCACCTAATGTCACATCCATCATCACAATTCACATTGTTTCAGTAACCCATTAGATATATCTCGTCACCTAATGCCACATCCATTGTCACAATCTATATTGTATCCGCAACCATTTGTTCGCAACATAGATGAGCAATATCTCCTGGGGGTTTATTCTCGCTGGTCGCGGGATCCGCACTGTAGACAATGTCAGGCGGGGAGCCTGATGATAGTACACACTTTTATAGGTCCAGACACTTAACAAAGACAGATGTACATGCTCATACACTTGGTATAAGGCATTCGGCTGAGTGATATGGCTGAACGCCTCTAAGTCAAATCCCTCGGATGTGAGGGGCTGGCCGCTACCCACCTCCTGCTTTTGGAGATTTGATGCTGATCCGCCAGCATCTGCAGCCTACCTTGTTCCAGACGTACTGTTTATCCTTTCCTCTGGAGAAAACAAGGCAAGGCCAAGAGAGGGATCATGCTGCATGGGCAACACATGTTCTCTGAATCCATGCCTAGGCATTGTGCAATGGAATTCTGGCCTAATTCCAATCCACATACTTTCATCTGTAAAGACGGCAAGGTGCCACTCACATCATGCAAATGAAATATTACTGATGATGAGAAAATGCAGATCTGCAACAATTGTTGAGCATTGTAGCAAAAGAGAGTGCAAAGATAGGAATCTCCTTGAATTTAAAAAAAAATGGTTACATCAGTGAAGAAAAGATGTGAAAAAACAATAGAAGGCAAAATGCTTAACGAAGTTGATAAATGTAAATACCTTGGAGCACTTATAACATCAGATGGACGATGCAAAACATAGGTTAAGAACCGAATAGGACAAGCAAAAGCAATAAGTTACAATCCTTGAATGTAAGAAATAGAGCACTGGAATGATATGTAGATCAAGTTTTGTGGCATGGCAATCTCCTAATATTATTTTAATTTCTTGTGATTTTATTTTAAATATCGCCATTTCTTCTACATGATAAATGTGTTGTATTTCTTCATCACTACTGCTTTCTGTTGGTATGCATAGTTTTATCATATTTATATTATCTTTTATTTTGACCATAATAAATCAATCTGAAATACACCAGTAACTATTATTTGACTTAGCTGAGTTTTTGTTTTTTTTTTGTTTCATCAACTTGTGGTCCTACTCCTTTTTCGTGTGTATCCCCTCCCGAATAAATTAATATGTGTTTGCAGTTATAATTTTAACATATCTTTTCCCCCTCATCTCACTTATGCCTAGGATATTCATTCTCATGTTTCCCATTTCTCTTATTACATTGTTCAACTTCCATAACTCAGCATTCTACGTTTCTATTTTAAATTTATTCATTTTAGTTTGTTTTGGTTTTGCCATCAGTAACTTGATGACGGTTTGGTGTCACCTGTGGCTTCATGACTGTCCTTACCGGACGAGGATGTCCTAAGACAGCCATTCACATCGCTCACTGGCTCTGATATATGGATACTCGTGAATTATTGGAAAGATAATGTGATGGTTTCCCTTTGACTTCCAATCCAAAACTGGGGCTTGGCGTTATACCTGTGCCGTTAACAACCATTTTCGATTGTCAGGACAAATGAGTGCCCTGCTCTGCTCAGCTGCAGAGCTGTCCACTTATACTTGGTCCCCAGGGCTGCAATAGCCACACCATGGTGTTCTCTTCCATGGGCCATGATGGCCAAAACTCCCCAAAACTTTTTGAGGGCTTGATCCACTACATTCACATTTTTTTTTAAAAATAGGTGTGTGACATTTTAGTTCAACGCCCCGATGTTCGCCTTCAGTTATTGTGACATGGCCTATGACTTCCATTCGCATGGTGCAACATGGAAAATGCAAGCTATCAAAATATTTACATTAATTTGTTTGTTGGTGTTTTAGGCTCTTAATACAGTTAAAAGTTATTGAACGGGCTATAGAAGTAAACAAGGATGTACATCTTTGCTTTATTGACTACACAAAGGCTTTTGATAGAGTTAGACATGTCAACATGGTGGATATGCTTGCAGATCTACAAATATATGGGGAAGACATTAAACATAAAAAACGAATTGGAAACAACAAGCTGCCATAAGGATTGATAATGAAGTGGGACAATATCAGCCTATTAAGAGAGGTGTTAGGCAGGGATGTGTAATGTCTCCAGATCTTTTTTCCCTATACAGTGAAAATATTTTCAGAAATGTAGAAGACATAAATGGAATCAGCATTGGAGGACGAAACATAAATAACATTAGATATGCAGATGATACAGTATTAATTGCAGACAATGAGCAGGATGTGCAACAATTGGTAGATGCGGTTGTTGCACACCGTGAGCAGCAGGGGTTGGAATTAAATTGTAAGAAGACACAGGTTATGGTCGTCACTAGGAAGAACGAAGTGCCAAAATGTAATATGCAAGTAAATGGGAATATTCTTCAACAAGTGAATCGGTACAATTATCTCGAAACAGTCATAACATCTGATGGGAGATGCCTTGAAGAGATTAGAACATGAATCGCCATTGCGAAAGTAGCCTTTAGCAATATGAAAAACATACTGACCAATAAAAAGATGTCAGTTGAAACGAGAAAAAGAGTGTTGAGGGGCTACACTGAGCCTGCTCTTTTGTATGGATGTGAAACTTGGACAATGAGCAGTCAAGCTGAAAAATATCTGATGGCTGCAGGAAAGTGGTTTCTGAGGAAAATGCAAAGAATACCATGGACAGACAGAAAAACCAATGACCAAGTACTATAGGAGACAAATGAAAATCGTAAATTTATTAGAGAAATTAGACGTAGACAGTCAAAATTTGTTGGACATGTTATGAGAAGAAATGGATTGGAGAACTTAGTGACAACTGGCAAGATCGAAGGGAACAGACCAAGGGGAAGACCGAGAAGTAAATACCTTGATGGCTTGGCCACATGTCATGGTCGAGACAGGAACACTAAGCTGATCCACGACTCTGGTGATCGAGTGAAATGGTGAGTCATGACCGCCCACGCTTTCCGGCATGGCACATGAATGATGATACTGTTTAATATCTACATTGCCACGTCCAGTCCTCAACTGACTTCTTTTGAGCAGTCGCCATTATTAAGTAAGGGTATTCAAGGTTTGTGACCTTTTCGATTTCTTTATTGTTAATTGTAATGTTTGGGTGACTTGCGGTTTTGGTTGCGGACATTACTTGTTTAAGTTCAGAAAATTATTGCGATGTTATCGGCACGAAAAATATTAAAATAATTGTAATTCTGTTTCCGATCTACTGGATCCGGTGCGGTGGTGAAGAGGGTGCGAATGCAATTCGCAATCCCACAACGCGTTGGAAACACAGCTGCAAGCATTTTGGAAGCAGACTGCCATGCGCTGGTTTCCAAACAATGGTATGAGTTTTGTTCGTTCAGAAAGCAATGGCAAACTACTGAACGTAAACTTGCTAATAAATCACAATCTGGCAAAAATGAAGGTTTGACTGCGGCGTCCTATAAAGGTTATGGAACTCACTTTTATATGACTCCACTGAAAGTAATTATGATCTCTGTCAGAGTCCTAGTAAGAGTGAGAGAGGACAAGGACAGGACATAGGGAGAGCATGTGTAGAGTAGGACAGGACTGTATACCCAGTGAAAGACAGGACATAGGGTTAGACACTGGACATGTCCTTGAATGACAGTCCAACCTTGGACTAGACGACCTGAGACATCATCCATCAATAGACGGGTGAAGGACAGGACGATACCAAAATACCGAGACATCCGACGTAGCACAGACGCCACGTTGGTCAAACACCACGTGACCACAGACCGAGGAAAGGACGATCAGAATGGACCTGACTGGTTGAGAGAGGAGTGTTTTTGGGTTACCTGAGAGAGAGTGCTGATTGCCTCATGCTAGAGAGTTTTACTATTGTTGTGAGAGTGTTGATAATAGATAGCCTGTGCGCTAATAGGCTAAATGAATTGTGATGCGAGAAACGCATGGGTGCTTTGCTGTATAATGTTTGCATGATTCGCCATAGATGTTAGAGCGAGACGATAACTAATGTCAAATGATTACGTTGTAAATAAATAACGATACATGTGATATATTTGTTGCTGAAATTATTTTGCACATGTATTACATTACTGTCACGTCTTCGACGACGAGCTATGACTGATTGAGACGCTGACATCAGATAGAAGGCGGAAAACAGAGATTAAGAACAGAATAGGGCAAGCAAAACCCACATTTCAGAAAATGACAATTATTGTATGCGGTAAGTCACTTTCATTGAGAGTAAGAAAGAGACTTCTGAAGTGCTATACAGAACGTGTTTTGCTATAAAGCAGTGAATTTTGAAATGTAAATGAACAAATTATTAAGAACTTGGAGGCAATAGAGATGTGGTTCCTGGGACGAAGTTGCGAATTCCTTAGACTGCTAAAGTAACTAACGACGATTGCCTGAAAGAGGCTAGTGGAACTAGAACGGTATAAACAACAATAAGAAAGAGTCAAACAGTTGTTTGTATTCATGTGATGAGAAGCGAGGCATTGGAGAACATTGTGACAACTGGAAAGATCAAACCGAAGTAAAGCAGAAGCAGAGACCTACCAATAGAAACGAAGCTTGATGGATTGAGACGGTGGCCATGGTGGAATTTCATCAGCAGAGGTGATCCGGAACACCAAAGACCGAGATATGTGGAAAGACATGAAATCCTTGATAATGAATGAGATATATAAGGGTTTCCACCACATTTTATTCATTTACTTGACTCTTTATTCCATAAACGACAAGCAGCTGTCAGAGTAGAAGGCAGATTGTCAATTTTGTTTGAGGTGCAAAGTGTAGTAGGACAGGATTGCATGCTGTCCCCATACCTGTTCCACATCTATATAGAAAATGTAATCATCTCATCTCATCTTGTTTCTTTTCAATCTTGGGTTGTCGATGTGAAGCATAAACATCGGGACGTTTATGACTTCTATATCGAGATTTCTGGGGACTCTGTTATTCTCTCTATCCATCGTCTGATTTCATCCTTTCTGAAGTTCTATCCTCTTGATACATTGCGTATTCTTCTCAGGAATCGCACTTCTTGTCATTTTGCTTTTCTCATTTTCTGTCAATGTCCAGGTTTAGCTCTCTTGGGTGCTCGTCAAATTCGAACAACATTAACAACAGCCAACATAAATTTCATCGGTTCTACAGAGCCAACAACAACACAACAAGTAAGTTCAAAAATGTTACTGTGTCATCAGCTGCCCGTGCCCAAATCACACATTGTGACGTAAAATGCATGTTGTGAGTCTAGTCGTCCACTTTGTAAGAGAGTATTCAGTTGTTTGTAATCGCCATTGATTTTCAACAACTACATCTGCCAATTTCAACGTCTCAGTCTTCAACCAAATTTCCAGCCTGCCTGTCTTACCTGCTCCACAAAGGGAGTGCCTGTCCTGACTTTCTGAGTACCTATGGTTTCTACCCTTTGTGTGTCTGGAGTACTGCCTATTTGCCTGTCGGGACGTGAAGGACCTAGTCTTCACTAAAGGAAAGCCACTAGGACTGAGATAAGTCGAAATTCGGACCGGAGCAAGAGAAGTCAAGTGCATTTCTTGTAGTTTGTGCTTGCTTGCGTTCGGTGGTCCGAGTGTTGCATAGTTCAGGCACACGTTCTATCATTTTGTCTGTCATGTGTCATCATTATTTGTGAGGGAGGTTGGTTGGGCTGTCTCTGTGTTTCTGGTATCTTTAAATAAACACAAAGCTACGTTTCCTCGTGGAAGACAGTTGATAATCTGTTTTCGGCGGTCTTCTACGGCATTATGTTGTGAATTGTAAACTTTTACGTTTATTCCTTGTGCTATTGCGTCATCCACACTATTGAACGTAATCTTGCCAAGAGATCACTACGGCAGAAATTGTGAAGTCGACTACGATGTCCTGTAACAAGGATCATCATCATCATCATCATCATCATCTTCCACTTCTGCCGTCAAGCGTCGTGGGGAGGAATAATTTGCGTTCCAGCGCCCGGTGGACGGCACTGGATAGTGTCATTCCGTGAGGTTGTACAATGTCTCTGATGTCGTCAATCCATTTTCTTCTTGGACGTCCTCGTGGTCTCGTCGCAGATGATCTTTGATGTAAGGCCAGTGATGGTAGTTGTTGATGTTGCATTCTAATGACATGGCCAAACCACTTGATCTTCTGTCTGTCAATAAATGTAACAAGGATATGGGGAAAAAATCGCGTCATCGGTGTTCTTTTTAAGTGCAGTGCAGAATTTGTTCGTGTTGTTAAACTATTAGGTATATACTCTGCTAAGTGTAATTGCTGTGATTGTTTTTTTTTTTTATTATTGTATATGATATGTTGGTTCATTGTGGTGCCCATACAGTCATCAATATTGCAGTCAACTTAAGTTTTTTTAAATATATGCTTACTAGGAACATAGAACTCATTCCTGATTTCAAAGATAGACCCTTCCATGGTTATCTTTAAATGGCTTTGGTTCTTTTTGTTAATTATTTCAGTACATCTGTCGTATTTACATAATGTGTAATTTGTCGAACATTACATTTTTTTTTTTAATTATTCATTCTTTTCTCTGTCACATTAGTAACTTACTTTAAAGTAAACAATGTCTGCTTTAGCTGAATTCATGGCCATTGGTAAGGAAGGTGGTCCGTCAGGTCCTGAACTCTTAGCATTAGCTAAGATAGAATACACAGCTTTCAAGGAACAGGAAAGGGGTGACAGAGCAGCAGCTAGAGTTGCGGAGAAAATAAAGTTGCCGACAGAGACAGAAATGTTTGCCGCACAAGAAGCCATCTTGAAACTAGGGAAAGAAAAACTAGCTACACAAGAACTCATTACAGATAAAGAATTAGCTGCTCAGGAAAAAGACCGAGCACTATAAATAACATTTGATAAATAAAAACTACCTGCTCAGGAGAATGAGCGAGCACTTGAGAAAGACAGATTATTGTCTGTAAAGGACCCAACAATAACAGAGCTGGCACTTGAGAAAGAGAGACTTCAATCAACAAATAACTGAGAGCAGAAAAAAAAATAATGAAAGGAAATATTAATTTAAAATGTTAGAAAAAGGACAGATGCCGAAATTGTCCAAACTAAATTAGCATCGAAAGTCAGTAAACAGTATATTCAATAATTCTAGTAAACGGTACCATGGCATCGTCCGAAATTTCACGTCAGGTGATTCCATATATGCATGGGTCACAGATTTGGAACCTTTGATGAAGCATTATAAAGTGCCCGGGGGAGAATTCGCGTTTTATTCCGCAAGCACCTAGCAGTAGTACCTTTAAAGTGTGGGAGTGATTCCGGAAGATTTAGGAATTAATTTTAAGTATGTTTGGGAACGTGTCTTAGCTCATTTTTGCCTGCATGAAGCTGGCTTTAAAACAGCCTGCAGGTCTCAGGCACCGAAAGCTAATCAAACTGTCCTTGATTTTGTACCATAGGTCCAGCCGGTATTCGACAAGTGGCTACAATCAGCAAATGTGAAAGACAGCTTCCAGAAGATGAGAGACTACATACTCAAAGATAAACTGATCCAATCAGTGCTAGAGGCAATAGCAACATTCCTCATTTTTAACAATCAGCCTCAGTCCATATAAGAAATGGAATCCAAGGGCGAGGTGTATTATAGTACCAATAAGCTGCCACGTTCTCGCAAAGAAACACCACAATAACCAGTACAGACATACATACGGCCAGCAATCCCAATACCAGCAGAGATACCTGGTAAGTATGGACAGCAAACAGCCCCTCACAAAGCAAGGAAGGGAGATTGGATGCAATGCCATTATTGTAAACATTCACATTGGTCTCTAGAAACGTTTGACAAGAACCATAATGTTGATACATATAATAAAACTATTTCCACAAGGAGGAAAGATAAGTTTATAGCTTAGTTTAGTTTAGTCGATGGATCAACATCAGGGCACACGGGTGAAACCCATAAGTGCTCCGTTCTCCTCCTAACGCAAACCTAAGCCTGGAGAAACTCAGCTCAGTGCACGATCTCCGTAGCACCGGTGAGGATCCTGAAATACTTTGGGTAGATTTTTAACTCCAAATTTTGCCCGGGCAGCGTCGTTAGGCGACTCTTTTTCGATTTCAAACTGCCAAGGGATTTTTTACGTGCGCAACAATACACACGGGCGTCTGATCTCACTACCCAGAGACCAGGGGAAATTTATTACTAGAAGTCCACGAGCTTGAACCCGGGACCTCCAGCACTCGAGGCGGACACCATACCTCAAGAGCACGCAACCCCCTAAGTTTATAGCTAGCTTAAAGTTTATAGCTAGCCTAATTTTATAGTTAGCTTAAAGCTATAAGCCAAGTTTATAGCTTACCAAAACCAAGTTAAATGTTTTAATTGTAGATCTTTTGGACACGTTAAGGTTACATGTCCGCTTTAACAGTTGTACAAAGAGGTAATTATTGTCGTATCTAATTCCAGTAGCGACGCATATGATGAACCCCAGAGTAACACAGCAAACATAGTGACATATCCCATGGATAATCGTTGAGACGTAAATAGGGAATTCCATGAAAAGGAGAACATGGCTTGAGGCCATAAAATCTCCATTAAGATTGCTAACGTCGCTAGCATTCCACACGGCATCATAAAAATCCAGAAAGGCTAAAAATCCAGAAAAGCTTTGTAAATGGATTTCCGGCCTCTTTAGTGAGAGACACCGGGGCGAATATTGCAGCCATAGACCAGAAACTGGCTTACGAGAAAGATTATACGAGCGAGTTAGTGGTCTGCAGGACATTGGGGGGGGGGGGGGCAACCTAGAAAAGTTCAGAGTTGCTTGGGTACACATTAATTGCCCATACTTTACTGGAAGAGTAAAAGCGGCAGTTCTGCCACGTCCATGCGCCGGGTTACTGTTGGGCAACATCTCAAATGTTTAAAAAAAATGTAGCACTAAGGAGATCTAACAGTGGGAGAGTCCATATCTTTCAACAAACACCGTCACTGTGCGACATGATAAGACGTTAACGAAGAAGAAAACAACGCCACTCCATTGGTCCTTCCAGCTCAACTTACACAGGTTCCAACGACTAAGATATAGGACTTATTGTTAAAACCATTTTAGAAAATCAGACACAACAGCGACTGAAGGGAAACCCAGTAGTGATACTGCTTTGTTAGGTTCATTTATTAGTGAACAATAGAAAGATGCTATTCATCATTACATGTCCTCCCATTCGGTAAATGGTACTGACAATTGCAATTTAATACGGGTAAATCCAGAACTATAACAATCAGAGAAACAAATGTTTACCCGACCCCTTGGACAAGTCAAGGACATATTTTCTAACAATCCTACACAAATATCCATCTTAGACATTGTCATTCTAAAACAGGTATTTCAATGTATATCATGATTATTCGGTCTGAAAGCAAAACCAAGTAAGATCGAATTTTGATTTTTTTAAAGTTAAATTTCTTGGACATATACTATCTAAAGGATTCTTAGAGACAGATGCTAAATTATTTACTAAAATCCTCGATATTATAGGCAACAATACCCCCCCCCCCCCCAAGAAAAAAGGGAAGAAATCAGGAGTGCGTTAGGATTGATTAACTACTATCAATGGGAGTCTTCGTAGGAGTCTTCGTGGCGAAGTGGTCAAGCCGTTTAACTCGGGCTCCGAAGGTTGTGGGTTCGATTCCAGGCCGCGTCTTTCGGTTCACGAATTAAAATTTTTGGAGATTCCTGTGGGTCGTCGCTAGAGTAACGGAGTTCGTGCTTTGTGCGACGCTTTCTGCGCTGCGGAAAGAGACCGAGCCATATGGGATAAACACCCGGAGCAATCCAGTCGACATTTTTAACTACTATCAAATATTCATTCCAAATTTCGCTGATATGACAGTCCAGATTTCAGAAATGTTAAAGAAGGGACAACCAATTAACATTATATGGACAAATAAACATGACAAAATATTACGGCAGAGCAAGACAATCATCAGTAGATCACCAATTCTAAAATTACCTGACATTACAATAGACTTTATAGTACAGACAGACGCTAGCTCCTAAGCGCTGTCTTCAATTCTATTACAATACAAAGACGGTAAGTTACACCAAGTTCTTTACTCCATCAGAAAGCTAACAGATACACAGAAAAATTACGCAGTGACAGAACTAGAATCTCTTTCTTTAGATGAAGCTGTAACAAAGTTCTCTAAATATCTACTTGGTAGATAATTCCTCGTACTATCAGACAATAAATCACTCAAAGAAGGTTATCCCCCCCCCCCCAAAAAAAAAAAATCAAGAATCCACTGATCTCTGCTTTTACAAGACTTCGGCATTACTATCACATTGAGCATAGCCTACGATGGGTAGCGTTGTGATGTTCTGTTGTGATAATTTGGTGTGTCCAGTGTGTGCCGCGTGGTTACACACCCGCTTCACACGCGTGATCCGGGACTGTTTCCGGATCCGGTCAATGATATGCACTACTGATGAGCTCAAACGAGGGCGAAACTCGAGTATAGTGCTTCCATATTGACGTGGATAGGCCTTAGGTTCATACCAGAATACGATCGGCGTTGCCAGTAGTGGGTTGTGCTCAATATTTAAATTTCAAATCCCGAAAAAACCACATAATCAATTGATTATTGCTCACTGGATTTAGGAGGCCTGGTGTTCCTTGCCAGTGAGAAGTCCTGATCGTTCGGGTCCCATCGATTGATGGACGTCGGTCGCGGCGATTGGGCAATCTTGAGCATAGCCTACGATGGGTAGCGTTGTGATGTTCTGTTGTGATAATTTGGTGTGTCCAGTGTGTGCCGCGTGGTTACACACCCGCTTCACACGCGTGATCCGGGACTGTTTCCGGATCCGGTCAAGGATATGCACTACTGATGAGCTCAAACGAGGGCGAAACTCGAGTATAGTGCTTCCATATTGACGTGGATAGGCCTTAGGTTCATACCAGAATACGATCGGCGTTGCCAGTAGTGGGTTGTGCTCAATATTTAAATTTCAAATCCCGAAAACACCACATAATCAATTGATTATTGCTCACTGGATTTAGGAGGCCTGGTGTTCCTTGCCAGTGAGAAGTCCTGATCGTTCGGGTCCCATCGATTGACGGACGTCGGTCGCGGCGATTGGGCAATCTTGAGCATAGCCTACGATGGGTAGCGTTGTGATGTTTTGTTGTGATAATTTGGTGTGTCCAGTGTGTGCCGCGTGGTTACACACCCGCTTCACACGCGTGATCCGGGACTGTTTCCGGATCCGGTCAAGGATATGCACTACTGATGAGCTCAAACGAGGGCGAAACTCGAGTATAGTGCTTCCATATTGACGTGGATAGGCCTTAGGTTCATACCAGAATACGATCGGCGTTGCCAGTAGTGGGTTGTGCTCAATATTTAAATTTCAAATCCCGAAAAAACCACATAATCAATTGATTATTGCTCACTGGATTTAGGAGGCCTGGTGTTCCTTGCCAGTGAGAAGTCCTGATCGTTCGGGTCCCATCGATTGACGGACGTCGGTCGCGGCGATTGGGCAATCTTGAGCATAGCCTACGATGGGTAGCGTTGTGATGTTCTGTTGTGATAATTTGGTGTGTCCAGTGTGTGCCGCGTGGTTACACACCCGCTTCACACGCGTGATCCGGGACTGTTTCCGGATCCGGTCAAGGATATGCACTACTGATGAGCTCAAACGAGGGCGAAACTCGAGTATAGTGCTTCCATATTGACGTGGATAGGCCTTAGGTTCATACCAGAATACGATCGGCGTTGCCAGTAGTGGGTTGTGCTCAATATTTAAATTTCAAATCCCGAAAACACCACATAATCAATTGATTATTGCTCACTGGATTTAGGAGGCCTGGTGTTCCTTGCCAGTGAGAAGTCCTGATCGTTCGGGTCCCATCGATTGACGGACGTCGGTCGCGGCGATTGGGCAATCTTGAGCATAGCCTACGATGGGTAGCGTTGTGATGTTTTGTTGTGATAATTTGGTGTGTCCAGTGTGTGCCGCGTGGTTACACACCCGCTTCACACGCGTGATCCGGGACTGTTTCCGGATCCGGTCAAGGATATGCACTACTGATGAGCTCAAACGAGGGCGAAACTCGAGTATAGTGCTTCCATATTGACGTGGATAGGCCTTAGGTTCATACCAGAATACGATCGGCGTTGCCAGTAGTGGGTTGTGCTCAATATTTAAATTTCAAATCCCGAAAAAACCACATAATCAATTGATTATTGCTCACTGGATTTAGGAGGCCTGGTGTTCCTTGCCAGTGAGAAGTCCTGATCGTTCGGGTCCCATCGATTGACGGACGTCGGTCGCGGCGATTGGGCAATCTTGAGCATAGCCTACGATGGGTAGCGTTGTGATGTTCTGTTGTGATAATTTGGTGTGTCCAGTGTGTGCCGCGTGGTTACACACCCGCTTCACACGCGTGATCCGGGACTGTTTCCGGATCCGGTCAAGGATATGCACTACTGATGAGCTCAAACGAGGGCGAAACTCGAGTATAGTGCTTCCATATTGACGTGGATAGGCCTTAGGTTCATACCAGAATACGATCGGCGTTGCCAGTAGTGGGTTGTGCTCAATATTTAAATTTCAAATCCCGAAAAAACCACATAATCAATTGATTATTGCTCACTGGATTTAGGAGGCCTGGTGTTCCTTGCCAGTGAGAAGTCCTGATCGTTCGGGTCCCATCGATTGACGGACGTCGGTCGCGGCGATTGGGCAATCTTGAGCATAGCCTACGATGGGTAGCGTTGTGATGTTCTGTTGTGATAATTTGGTGTGTCCAGTGTGTGCCGCGTGGTTACACACCCGCTTCACACGCGTGATCCGGGACTGTTTCCGGATCCGGTCAAGGATATGCACTACTGATGAGCTCAAACGAGGGCGAAACTCGAGTATAGTGCTTCCATATTGACGTGGATAGGACTTAGGTTCATACCAGAATACGATCGGCGTTGCCAGTAGTGGGTTGTGCTCAATATTGAAAATTCAAATCCCGAAAAAACCACATAATCAATTGATTATTGCTCACTGGATTTAGGAGGCCTGGTGTTCCTTGCCAGTGAGAAGTCCTGATCGTTCGGGTCCCATCGATTGACGGACGTCGGTCGCGGCGATTGGGCAATCTTGAGCATAGCCTACGATGGCTAGCGTTGTGATGTTCTGTTGTGATAATTTGGTGTGTCCAGTGTGTGCCGCGTGGTTACACACCCGCTTCACACGCGTGATCCGGGACTGTTTCCGGATCCGGTCAAGGATATGCACTACTGATGAGCTCAAACGAGGGCGAAACTCGAGTATAGTGCTTCCATATTGACGTGGATAGGCCTTAGGTTCATACCAGAATACGATCGGCGTTGCCAGTAGTGGGTTGTGCTCAATATTTAAATTTCAAATCCCGAAAAAACCACATAATCAATTGATTATTGCTCACTGGATTTAGGAGGCCTGGTGTTCCTTGCCAGTGAGAAGTCCTGATCGTTCGGGTCCCATCGATTGACGGACGTCGGTCGCGGCGATTGGGCAATCTTGAGCATAGCCTACGATAGGTAGCGTTGTGATGTTCTGTTGTGATAATTTGGTGTGTCCAGTGTGTGCCGCGTGGTTACACACCCGCTTCACACGCGTGATCCGGGACTGTTTCCGGATCCGGTCAAGGATATGCACTACTGATGAGCTCAAACGAGGGCGAAACTCGAGTATAGTGCTTCCATATTGACGTGGATAGGCCTTAGGTTCATACCAGAATACGATCGGCGTTGCCAGTAGTGGGTTGTGCTCAATATTTAAATTTCAAATCCCGAAAAAACCACATAATCAATTGATTATTGCTCACTGGATTTAGGAGGCCTGGTGTTCCTTGCCAGTGAGAAGTCCTGATCGTTCGGGTCCCATCGATTGACGGACGTCGGTCGCGGCGATTGGGCAATCTTGAGCATAGCCTACGATGGGTAGCGTTGTGATGTTCTGTTGTGATAATTTGGTGTGTCCAGTGTGTGCCGCGTGGTTACACACCCGCTTCACACGCGTGATCCGGGACTGTTTCCGGATCCGGTCAAGGATATGCACTACTGATGAGCTCAAACGAGGGCGAAACTCGAGTATAGTGCTTCCATATTGACGTGGATAGGCCTTAGGTTCATACCAGAATACGATCGGCGTTGCCAGTAGTGGGTTGTGCTCAATATTTAAATTTCAAATCCCGAAAAAACCACATAATAAATTGATTATTGCTCACTGGATTTAGGAGGCCTGGTGTTCCTTGCCAGTGAGAAGTCCTGATCGTTCGGGTCCCATCGATTGACGGACGTCGGTCGCGGCGATTGGGCAATCTTGAGCATAGCCTACGATGGGTAGCGTTGTGATGTTCTGTTGTGATAATTTGGTGTGTCCAGTGTGTGCCGCGTGGTTACACACCCGCTTCACACGCGTGATCCGGGACTGTTTCCGGATCCGGTCAAGGATATGCACTACTGATGAGCTCAAACGAGGGCGAAACTCGAGTATAGTGCTTCCATATTGACGTGGATAGGCCTTAGGTTCATACCAGAATACGATCGGCGTTGCCAGTAGTGGGTTGTGCTCAATATTTAAATTTCAAATCCCGAAAAACCACATAATCAATTGATTATTGCTCACTGGATTTAGGAGGCCTGGTGTTCCTTGCCAGTGAGAAGTCCTGATCGTTCGGGTCCCATCGATTGGCGGACGTCGGTCGCGGCGATTGGGCAATCTTGAGCATAGCCTACGATGGGTAGCGTTGTGATGTTCTGTTGTGATAATTTGGTGTGTCCAGTGTGTGCCGCGTGGTTACACACCCGCTTCACACGCGTGATCCGGGACTGTTTCCGGATCCGGTCAAGGATATGCACTACTGATGAGCTCAAACGAGGGCGGAACTCGAGTATAGTGCTTCCATATTGACGTGGATAGGCCTTAGGTTCATACCAGAATACGATCGGCGTTGCCAGTAGTGGGTTGTGCTCAATATTTAAATTTCAAATCCCGAAAAAACCACATAATCAATTGATTATTGCTCACTGGATTTAGGAGGCCTGGTGTTCCTTGCCAGTGAGAAGTCCTGATCGTTCGGGTCCCATCGATTGACGGACGTCGGTCGCGGCGATTGGGCAATCTTGAGCATAGCCTACGATGGGTAGCGTTGTGATGTTCTGTTGTGATAATTTGGTGTGTCCAGTGTGTGCCGCGTGGTTACACACCCGCTTCACACGCGTGATCCGGGACTGTTTCCGGATCCGGTCAAGGATATGCACTACTGATGAGCTCAAACGAGGGCGAAACTCGAGTATAGTGCTTCCATATTGACGTGGACAGGCCTTAGGTTCATACCAGAATACGATCGGCGTTGCCAGTAGTGGGTTGTGCTCAATATTTAAATTTCAAATCCCGAAAAAACCACATAATCAATTGATTATTGCTCACTGGATTTAGGAGGCCTGGTGTTCCTTGCCAGTGAGAAGTCCTGATCGTTCGGGTCCCATCGATTGACGGACGTCGGTCGCGGCGATTGGGCAATCTTGAGCATAGCCTACGAT
Organism: Cepaea hortensis; assembly: GCA_963921405.1. Lineage (NCBI taxonomy): Eukaryota > Metazoa > Mollusca > Gastropoda > Stylommatophora > Helicidae > Cepaea > Cepaea hortensis. The sequence goes on from OY992876.1 coordinate 203,929,901, forward strand.
GGGTAGCGTTGTGATGTTCTGTTGTGATAATTTGGTGTGTCCAGTGTGTGCCGCGTGGTTACACACCCGCTTTACACGCGTGATCCGGGACTGTTTCCGGATCCGGTCAAGGATATGCACTACTGATGAGCTCAAACGAGGGCGAAACTCGAGTATAGTGCTTCCATATTGACGTGGATAGGACTTAGGTTCATACCAGAATACGATCGGCGTTGCCAGTAGTGGGTTGTGCTCAATATTTAAATTTCAAATCCCGAAAAAACCACATAATCAATTGATTATTGCTCACTGGATTTAGGAGGCCTGGTGTTCCTTGCCAGTGAGAAGTCCTGATCGTTCGGGTCCCATCGATTGACGGACGTCGGTCGCGGCGATTGGGCAATCTTGAGCATAGCCTACGATGGGTAGCGTTGTGATGTTCTGTTGTGATAATTTGGTGTGTCCAGTGTGTGCCGCGTGGTTACACACCCGCTTCACACGCGTGATCCGGGACTGTTTCCGGATCCGGTCAAGGATATGCACTACTGATGAGCTCAAACGAGGGCGAAACTCGAGTATAGTGCTTCCATATTGACGTGGATAGGCCTTAGGTTCATACCAGAATACGATCGGCGTTGCCAGTAGTGGGTTGTGCTCAATATTTAAATTTCAAATCCCGAAAAAACCACATAATCAATTGATTATTGCTCACTGGATTTAGGAGGCCTGGTGTTCCTTGCCAGTGAGAAGTCCTGATCGTTCGGGTCCCATCGATTGACGGACGTCGGTCGCGGCGATTGGGCAATCTTGAGCATAGCCTACGATGGGTAGCGTTGTGATGTTCTGTTGTGATAATTTGGTGTGTCCAGTGTGTGCCGCGTGGTTACACACCCGCTTCACACGCGTGATCCGGGACTGTTTCCGGATCCGGTCAAGGATATGCACTACTGATAAGCTCAAACGAGGGCGAAACTCGAGTATAGTGCTTCCATATTGACGTGGATAGGCCTTAGGTTCATACCAGAATACGATCGGCGTTGCCAGTAGTGGGTTGTGCTCAATATTTAAATTTCAAATCCCGAAAAAACCACATAATCAATTGATTATTGCTCACTGGATTTAGGAGGCCTGGTGTTCCTTGCCAGTGAGAAGTCCTGATCGTTCGGGTCCCATCGATTGACGGACGTCGGTCGCGGCGATTGGGCAATCTTAAGCATAGCCTACGATGGGTAGCGTTGTGATGTTCTGTTGTGATAATTTGGTGTGTCCAGTGTGTGCCGCGTGGTTACACACCCGCTTCACACGCGTGATCCGGGACTGTTTCCGGATCCGGTCAAGGATATGCACTACTGATGAGCTCAAACGAGGGCGAAACTCGAGTATAGTGCTTCCATATTGACGTGGATAGGCCTTAGGTTCATACCAGAATACGATCGGCGTTGCCAGTAGTGGGTTGTGCTCAATATTTAAATTTCAAATCCCGAAAAAACCACATAATCAATTACTATCACTCTTATACCTGGAAAAGACAATAATGTAGCAAACTCACTGAGAAAACTCTAAGGTCAAAACACGCAGTAATCTAAAATTGGCAAAACTGAAACAAACCAAGAAAATTATGTTACATAACAACTGAGATATTCATCATGTAACGTCGTTAATCACCATCATAAAGTGCGCCTGCAAATTTGACATACTTCGAAACATTGGATACAACATCGTGCAAACTAGATTCACTGAACTTGACGCATGTAAACAGGTAATTAAAATGTAATTTTTACATTCGATGTTCATAGTTCATAAGTAGTATCTACATTCTAATTTACAATGTTACAGGTTGTTTCTGTAAAAAACGATCGATTGCACCTGATGTGCTCGAAAGATTTATTACTGTCAAGATGTCAACGTTTCCATCAAAGAAACATACATCTGTTGCAACGCAAGCCAGATCAACAATGTAATATATTTAGATTACTTTTATATATTTAGTCATTACAATGTTTATATACATTAGGATAATAATAATTTTCAAGTTTGTAACATAAAGGGTGGGGCTGACTGCCTGAATGTCACCACACAAGATCATGGAGCCTCACTGACTAGTCAAGGTATCACTGTTCTGCTGACCCCTAAGTATTTTGGACTGCTGTCTAGTATAAAGTACTTAATGTACTCCCACCCTTGACATGGTCAAGGCACAAGTGAGAATTCAGAACACTACACAATGATTTAATATAGGCTCTTCAACAACAGAAAGGGAACTTTACAAACAGATATGAGAAACACTACAATGACTGTCCTGCAAGATGGAGAAATAGTACAGTCACGCTATCGGGTAGACTGATTAAAAAGTTCATCATGGGCTTGATCTAGTCACAGTTTGTACGTCTGGAGGTACAGATATGTTCACCTGGCAGTGTCAGAATTCCTCTTTCAGGCTGTAAGAATTGACGCTGGACAATACAATTCGTGTTCGGTAGGTCGGCGCTGTCAACTATTGCGGACCAGTCAATTGGAAACCACTTGACAGGTATTACTCTTGGAAGACCTCGAGACGTATGGCCAAATCTTTCCCCTGAGACATGGTGGTTGGTGGGCAAATGTTCCACTATTAGGTTTGAGCTCTCGATGACTTGATATCAACTACCTGACTTGTGAAGCCAGAAAAATGAAATCGCGTATAGTGCAAAGTTCTGTTGTAATGCGCCAAGAACACTGTTCAGCAATACGATACGGAACATATGCCGAAGTATGGGTGTAACATATAGTCTCTGTTGTCCTGTGCTCCCACCATATTTTAATCTCTCGATCACCCCAGTGGTCTCAGACACCCATCCTCTTCGGGATGGAAAATAAGTAAGACAACTTGGTCTGAGGATAATTGGGCCACTAGCCTAGAGACCAGCTCGATTAACAGCTTGACCGGGGAATTCTTTTGAGCTGGGGATAATATTTTCGTAATAACACGAGGCTTCTATGGCATTTTTATGCTATGTTTGCTACTTTATTGCCTCTATTCACATTTATAGTTCACTTACCTATAACTGTCAAACAAAGAAATCCTTGTTACATACCTATAAAATGGATGACTGGCAAAAAGAAGTAAATATTTCTGGAGCATCGGACCTGTGTTGACATCCGGAGGCATCTGGGTGAGGGACAAGTGTGTGTGAGTGTGTGTTTTGCCATAGAAACCATGGTGATGTCAGAGCGTAGGCGGTGCTACCACGAGCCTGGAAGGACTTGGGATGGTGCGACATAAGCAAACATTACAATAAACAAGAAAATCTAGATACAATAATTTATAATTGAAAATAGTAAATTTAAGACACACAGCAGCGAGGAGGTCTCCGCAATGTGAAGATCTTCTATTATTCTAAGCATACTATTAACATTTAAACTGTATCACAACGTCTCGTGTTCCATACGTTATATCAAGCAGGTTCGAGTAACAGTCAGTTGGCCGGATGAAATGACTTCGCGGGCCGGATCCGACCCGCGGGCCATAGTTTGGTGACCCCTGGCCTAGATAGTCGGCTTTTCGTTCACTGGTGAACTAAGACGTCACTTTGCCATACCTTAAGCAATTGTGATTTACCGTTGATTTTCATTCCGCAAAGCAAAAGGCAGAACCTTAGTTTAAAAACCAACACCTTGTCCACATGAATAGCGCTTAGATCGAATGCAAGTGTACCTTATGCGCATTTAATACAGCAAACATGGCGCGTGTTGTCTTCAAGAAGTTTGAATTCAGACTGCCTACCGAACGGATACTGGTATCGTGTCGTTATATTATAGTCCCGAAACAAGAGTAGCTTGGGTTTCACGATTTCTCTTCATAGTGAATGAATCTCGTCATGATTTCCGTAACTATGCGAGTTCCACTCTATTCATAGAAATATTCCTTTACTATTCTAATTTTAAAGTAGGAGTTATGTATTTAACAAGAACCTGTTGACCAAAGAATCCCGTGTGGGGTTCTTCTGTCTACAAATAATTCGTGACCACTTTAGACAGAACAACTGAAGAGAGAACCTGCTGCAGTTTCGTTACAAAGGTTTTTATTTTTGCTATCCTTTTTACAGGACATCGCAGTCAACACCATCATTTCCACCGCTGTGACCTCTTGACAAGTTTACGTTCAGTAGTTTGTCATTGCTTTTTGAACGACCGGCGCCGATACAACCGCAAAAACCAACGCAACACGGCCTCCTGCCAAATCGCGCCAAGCTGTGTTTCGAACGCGAGAATAGGGGATTGCGAACCGCGTCTGTAAGCCCTGCGAAGACCCACCTACAAAGATTACTCAACAGAAATCGGCGAACGACAGCAAACTTTTTTTTTAAACAAGAGACTACATGAATGCCAAGACTATGTCAAAACAAAACATCCGATTACGACGTTTAAAATCATGATAGACATGACATACGATAGACCAAAAAAGAAATCACGCTGAGAAAATCAACAGATGAAACCCAATCACAAAGTTTACAAGACACCAGTCATAAGATAGTACTGAAAGGAAAAATTGAATCAACGACAGTGAGCGACTAGGAAACTAATCGATAATTTATTTCCTCTAGTTCAGGAAATGTATTTACCATTTGCAAGTTTTCCAAATTAGTATAGAATCCTTATTTAAAGGGAAACAACTTTGTTTTACTTGGAATTTTCAAAAGTTACATACGCTTTGTTAAGAATAATTGTTACAATTTTACATGTTTTGCAAAGAACACCTAATTACCGTGTTGAATAGGATGACTGTTACATATTGTTCACCAGTGTGTACATGCACGGTTAAATACATGTACTAAAGTAATCATTTTCAAATACTAGTATTTTACCAGTGTTCGCATATAAAGCTAAATACTTTATTTAATAGAAAACCAGTTGTACAGGAAGGCCCCGCTATACGTCTCTTCGATTTACGTCGTTTTGATATAACGTCGTTGTCACAATGGCACATAATTTCACTTTACGTCGCTACATTCCGCTATAACGTCGTCACCTGTGTTGCTATGCTGTGTTAACGTCGCCATTTTACATTTTGAGCATTGCGTTATTCCAGGATTTTATCGTGTAATCACCCATGATTATGAGTTCAAAGCCCACAGTAAGTGCTGTTAGTGTGTCTGGTTGTAAGAGAACCAGGAAAAGTGTTACACTTGAGGTGAAGTTAGATGTGTTACGTCGTTCTGAGGCTGGCGATCGGGCTATTGATATCGGTAAAGTCCATCGTTTACCTCCAACCACGGTAAGGACAATTCTTGCAGGTGCTGACAAAATCAAAGAGGATGCTAAAAGCATAACCCCTTTGAGTGTTTCAAAGATCGCTCGTACCAGAAAACCTCTTATGGAGAACATGGAAGCACTATTGGCCGTCTGGATTGCAGACCAGAACCAACGAACAATCTGTGAGCAAGATGGTTATCCAAGAAGCAAGCAAGCATTTAATTCTAAGGGAAATAGTGTTTCGCTATACGTCGTTTCACTTAAAGTCGCGTTTTCCAAGAACGTAACCCCGACGTTAACTGGGGCCTTCCTGTACATGCGTACACAATGTTTATATACAACGCTTAGATCACTTGCTTAACTAAATAAGTGTTAAATATTTTACCATAGATTTACATACACAGATATCCAGGTTTACATACACAACTGATATAATCCATGTTGTAAATAACAGGCGACGTATATCGTTAAAGAAAGATGGGTAGCAATACATTTGTCTCTACAAGCAAATTATATATTGGACGCTATATGATCAACAACGTCCAAGAAAACAACGAAGAAATTTCACGAACGTACACACCGTAAACTATTAATTTTGATTTAAAAAACAACAAACTTAGAAATACAGCGAACACTTTTGCAATTTTATATTTTGAATGTAAACTATTTATTTTAATTAAACAGCATACTTATAAAACATAGAGCATTTGGCAATTGTATAATTTAAAATGTAAACTATTTTAGGTACTATCACCATAGTTTGTGCATGAAAAAAAATGAGTATTCACTAGTTGTCATAAGAATCATATGAGAAATCCAGATAGAGCATACCACCACATTTCCCTCACCTAAGTTACACGGTATTTATACTGAAAAGTCAGGGAAAGGAGATCATGAGAAGAAAAGTATCAATCATTTTACATATGACGTATACTAACATTCCATGTGGAGATATGAGACAAGATGAGTGTTCATAAGATAAATAACCAAGATTCACACCTTCACCCAGAGTCGAGATGGCTTGTGGCAGGGTGGCAGGTTTCTCATGCGCGTCATGAGGGTATAAGGAACTTCATTAGTGTTTCTGCGGGAAATGTGTGATTCATGGCAGGTAGACTCGAGCAATCTGAAGGCAAAGGAGGCTCATTCTATATGATGACCGACGGCAGTTAGGTGTTGGATATCATGTCCAAATGTGTGTATTTATTTATGTGATGTCATTGACATTATTATCTGAGAACATGTCATTTAATTGCGAATATCCCGTAGAATGGGTATGTGTATGCATAAATGAGTTGGCCAAAAGCGATTTAGAAAACCTCACAGCTTCCTTTCATGACATAGACAGTAGGCCGATCAAACTTGCAAAATGTGCTGGGACATTTTGGAAAAATGGGTGGGATGGGGGAATAATGCCATGGACAGAAAATGGTTAATGCAGACCTAATTTAGCAGACTATTAACCACACACCACGACCCGAGAGATAGGAACAGCACGGGGGAAATTTAGGAAAACACTAGAACAATTCATAGGATCAGTAATATTCAGTGAGCTCAGCGGTTCACGGTAAACGCAGTGGTCACAGGTAACTAGTCAAAGGGGAGACTGGCCGGACTCCGCATTCGGGTCGACAATTCTATACTAGTTTTACACCTTAGATACTCAAAGAGTTTTTCAACATCAAGACTGACATAACAGCTAGAACCAACACAACGTTACAACAAAGTGCAGTAAGTTGTATGCAAACTGGTTGCAAGAAGAGCATTGTTTCACAACTGGTCTTCTATAGGTATGCAAAAACAGAACAAGCGAGTGTGCTAGTTGACAACATCACAGGCTTGACCGTGAAGTACAACAGAGTGACAATCACCAAACGTATTGTCTACAGTGAACAGTGTATGAGTGCCAGACCCAAAAAAAATGTGTGAGTATCTCAGCTGACTACAAGAGTGCTGTTTTCAGCGAACCATCGTAACATGAAGTTGTCGATCTGCCGCTGTGCTTTGTATCTACTCCATTACATTTTGTCCTGGCATGTGTCTAGCATCCTATTTTATTGTTTTCTTTTCCTTTTTTTTTTTTTGTGCGTTTTCTCGCGCTCAACCTAAGCGTAGTTCATACGCGTGCTATTACTTCTAGGGCACTAGACTGATTTTTGCGTGTGGGTTAGCTTTCCCTATTACCCGTGTCTCTCGCCATCAGGCGAACCCACCCCAACTTCAGAGGTACTTGTAATGTACGTCCCCACAACACGGACGAGAAATCAACATTTAAGTCCAGCTGACCGATGTGGGGGATGAATCCGCTACCTCTGCATCATCACACACAATGTTTAAGAACGAGCGTTTTTATCCATTCGGCCATGCTGACTAGCATCATATGTCTTTGATATTCCTTCAATGCACCGTCCCAGCCCATCCAGCATCATCTGTCTCGACCTCCCCCCCCCCCCCCACCTCTTCTACCGCTGATACGTCCGGCCCCAATTGTTGGCTGTACAAAGTTTGTCGTTTTTTGATCGGCAGATTTAAGATGGCTGGGCAGCACTGCTGCTAGCTAAATTATTGGCGTAGTTGTTGTTGGTTGGTCGCTGGTTGGTTATTAGTTGGATTGTTAGTTGTTGGTTGTTTGATTGTTGGCTGTTAGTCGTTTATTGGATGGTTATTTGTTGGTTGCTTGGTTTTAGTTGTTGTTTTTTTGTTTGTTGATTGGTTGGTTGGTTGGTTGTGTGTTAGTTGGTTGCTGGTTGGATGGTTGTTGGTTAATTAGTTCGTAGGTTGGCTATAGGTTGGTATGTTGTTGATTGACTAGTTGCTAATTGAATTATTGTTTATTATTGATTGGTTCGTTATTGGTTGTTGTTTGGTTTCTGGTTTTAATTGATGGCTTGCTTATTGGTAATTTATTATTCATTTGGTTTGTTGTTGGCTGTTGGTTAGTTCAAGCCCAGCAAACAGCAGTGTGTGCTAGACCACTGCTGGAAGTTGACATATGTGTAGAGACATTAGAATGTAACTTCAGCACAACTCATACAGACTGACTGGGATTAGACGTAGGTTGGTAATGTCCGCCACGGGTTTTAGTTATGTCACTGTCAACGGACTTCAACTCAGTGGTAATGTCCACCACAGTTTTTAGTTATGTCACTGTCAACGGACTACAACTCAATGCCTAAGGAGAAGGGTCGCAATGTTATGGCCATGTTTTATTGTTTTTTTTTCCACGAGTGATCGCCATTCGAGGGTCAGTGTCGCTTCTGCAATCGTTTCCGGTAGCCATGAATGAATTCAGGTCAAATCCTAGAGAGTTCTTGTAAGTTAAAGTTATCCTGACATTGCGGGAGATTCAACTTCCGACCTCACAGAAGAATGTTACGGTGTGTGTGCTTGTACGCGCATGTGTGTGTTTGTACATAATTGTGCGTGTGTTAGTGCACAAGAGTGTACGTATGTGTGCCGTGTGTATGTGTTTGCATGTGTGCGCGTGTGTATGGGTGCGTTTGTGTTTATATATGAGTGTGTGTCGGCGTGTGCATATGTGTGTGTTTATGTTTGCGTTGCAACATTTGCTACAGTGACGTTCATAACAATGTCATTGTAAACGTTCTGTAGTAGCACTGATTTCCTTCATACAACCTCAGAGTAGTGACCAGTTTCCAGCATGTTAACAAGAAAGAAACAATGAAAATGTACAAAATCTAGTGTAAATATGTTACGTATAAAATATCCATTATATCAAAACATTGCAGATAAAATATTATGTGATTAAAATTTTACAGATACATTATCCATGAATATCAAAATGTTACAAACAAAATAACCTTGTAAGCCAAAATATTTCAGATAACATATTAATGTAAATCAACGTATTACAGACAAATTAGTAGTTTAAGTCAAAGTATTACTGATAATATATTCGTGATGATCAGTATACTGCAGGTATATTATTCATGGAAATCAGACAATTAAAGATAAAATATTTACGTAAATGAAAATATCACAGATAACAAATCCATGTAAATCAAATTATTACGAATAAAATATAAATGTAGATTATCAAACACTTCAGGAATAAAACATCAATGTAAATCAAATAATATGCACGTAAATAAAAATATAACACGTATACTATTGATGTAAATCTAAATAAACAGATAAAATATCCATGTAACTCAAAATATTTAAAGTAATTTATCAAGTACAGTCAAACCTCGGTTTTCGTCGATAATCCGTCCAAAAACAATTATCGAAAACCGAAACCGACGAAAACCGAGGCAATTATTTCCAAATGTATCAATGTAAATTCAATTAATTCGTTCTAGACACTCAAAAACATACCAAAAACACATTTTATAGAGAATACTTATAGTGTTTAATACTATCTTTCCACCCCAAATTTATCTGAACTCGCACCTTCGCCGTGCCTAGTAACACTGTATGCCAGTGCGCCTGTTGAATTTTTCAAACCATCCTCTGCTGGCCTTAAAATCACTAAGTATACTAGCACTCGTCCCGGGCATTGGGGTAGCGGGGTCGGGTTTTCCCCTATCAAAGGAGAAGTAAGGCGCCTCCTTCCCTCCGCTAGCCTACGGGATACCCTTGGGTAAGGTGGAGTACCCGTTTAGCCCCCCGATCAGGGTTACGCTCCCGGGTAGGTGGAACCTGTTAGCTTTGGACAGCAATCCATCTAGGAGACGGAAAACTCCAAATATAAACCCCCAAGTTCAAGGAGGACCAGCGTGCCGAGGAACTGGATGGCCATGGGTTAACTGGTCGTGAACTTTGGACGTCCGACAGGCTTGCGGGGCGGCACCAGGAGTATGGACTCCTGCGGGACATCCCCTGCCTCTTCCCTAGCAAGCAGGCAATGCTAGGGTGACCGTTTATTTCCTGCAATAGCCAAACTTTGCCTATGGATGTATTTAACCATGGGAATCGTTGCCGGAACTACGGAGCACGTGCTCTGCGCTTGACACATCCCTCAGAGGCTAGCGAAGAGAGAGTGAGGAGGAGAAGACGAGGAAATGGTGTGAGACGACGGCATAGAAATAGGAGGGCAGGCGCCAGGAGAACAAGACGAAAAGTGGAGAGACTAGGTTTCAACTATGTAAGAGTGGGATATTGGAATTGTCGCAGTGCCAGACAGAGAGGTCCTGTATTGGAGAGACTAATATATGATTTTGACGTCCTCATGCTCCAGGAGCTAAATATAGACAAATACCATTGCCCTGGGTACGCCAGTTATATAAACCTTACTGGGCGAAGAGACATGGACAAGGTCTGCTGGTGAAGGATAACATGTTAAGTGATAAGTTAAAATTATATAGTATCAGCAAGAACACAGATATACTTTCGCGTTATGATGATAAAATTGAAAGTGGTCAGTTAAAATTATATTGCTTCAGCAAAGACTTTTTCTATTCAGCTATAGAGTATAGTTTCATGTTATTGTGGTGACATTTTAAGTGATAAATTAAAATTATATTGTTTCAGCAAAGACATTTTAAAACCAGAGATATTTTCGCGTTAAGACGACATTTTTAGTAGAAATCCTAGAGTTATACTTAACCAGGCGCCAAAGAAGATGATCAATGATACGAGATCAATATACTTCCCGATGAGCCTATATCTGTTAGGCAGTGATGTTAGATCACGCTGAGGCTTTTTGTCTTTTACCAGTGTCGGAAACTGATCTGAGTCCTCCATTTGCGGTGTGAAAGGTTGTACTTTGTTGTGGTTCTTTGCACTGAAACCGGTGTTTTCCAGAGCACACATAGCTCCATTGACCATGATTACTTTACTGGTAATTCTTTTTATGTTGGTCTTTGCACGCATGTGGTGGGCCTCTTTCTGTAAATGAGAATATATAAAATGTCTCTTAACATATCAGTTTTATTGTTTTGAATAAAGAAGACATAAACAATATATATATATATATATATATATATATATATATATATATATATATATATATATATATATATATATATATATATATATATATATATATATATATATATATATATATCATATCAGCTACCAAATTAATAACTTTTAAGTCATAACTGTGACCCTACCTACTACCCATTTTATGCCATCCATTTTTATTTGGTCCAAACCTACATTTTGTTTGGCACTGAATCTGTTAAAGTATATTAATGTTGAATCAGTATTACTGTACTGGTCAGAAACATGGAGAACCACTACAAGAATTACTCATGAATAACAAACATTCTCTAACTGGAACCTGCGTAGATTAGTGGTAACAAAGAAGGTTGTGTGTGACAGAATCACCCAATGTGGAGTTCAAGCAGAGAACTAAACACGTTCTAATAAACCAAGAGGTGAGGAAAAGACGATGTAGCTCGAAATGACACGCGCTGAAAAACCGTGACGACGGTATATCAAACACTCTTGTGTGCGAGGCAAAGGAAATAGCGGGATACCTAAAATCAGACGGAGAAGATAATTACACACAGCGATGAGTGATAAAGTGAGGACATGGAGGAAGTTGATGGAGATAGCAAAAGATAGGACAGTCTGGCGTGGTTTGCTTTAGGGCCTGTGCTCCAGTGGGGGATAAAGGACAGAAAAAGAATATGTTTAAGTAGCGAGATTAAACCTGTTAAATGAATTACATAAAACGGATTGTCATGTTTTACTGTCATTATGGTAGTTCTAAAGAGACTATTATGTTTTTCTGTTTGCATAACTGTGATTTACCCGAGTGTATAGGAGGCACCACTGCTAATTTCAGTTACTTTTGGTTATGTGTAGTGAACAATAGGCTCATTATTCATATTTACTACGGGAAACATGGTTTTGAATATTCATGATTACCATCATCGCCTTTAGCGAACCTATGTATATTCTATGTAACTTGGCATATCTGACCCGTAACATTATGCGTCTGTGAAGCATGAACAGAACTAGTAAGCTTTGACGATGTGGTGTTTTATAGGATGCAAGTAACGGCCGGGAAGAGATGGATATAAAATTTTCACTATGTTATACTTTCATATAAAATCCCTCATTTATTGGTTAATTCTTATCATTTGTTCGTGTTTAACACTCAATAATAGCCATGTTTACTTTCTTTTTTTCAGATACTAATTGATGTTAATATTTTAGAATTCACCGCTTCCCACTCTGTTGGTGATAGATCTGCCTCTTTTGATATCATTAGAGCCATTCCACTGCCATGTACATTTTTATCTGTATACCTCTTGACCGCACTGTTTAACCTGTGAATTGAAGCTTTTTGTCTTATATCATCCATTTTGTTTCACATAATCCTACAATACTAATACTGTAATATTTCAATTTCTCTACTACTTTTGCTGTCTTTCCCAATTTAAACATAGTTCTAGCACTCCAGGTGCCAATTCTACAGAGATTTTTGATGACGGAAGATATGTCCATTATCCGGAGTCCTTCCAACATTCTCTCGTCATACTCCTTCTGGAAGGCCTTCTTTCAATTTTATTGACTGGGTTGTTTTTCTTTCATTTTATTTAAACATATTCTTGGCTGGCTGGATTTTGCAGATAAAGTTTCAACGGCACGGGAAACTGGTCACATGCCAACCCCCATTGTAACCTCCTAAGACATGAATGGTAGGTTACAACTAACTGGCACCTTGCTGTCTTGACAGACGATAGTTTGTTACATTGTGCTTCAAAAATAGCGTAATAGCTATAACCCATGGCGGTAGAGAATGTAACTGATCGGATCAATTCGCGCGGTAACTGTTCGTCCACAATGGATGCATGTGAACATATGGTCATTTCCACCACCGCGCAACATCTGGCAGATTACAGTGTCACTATTCTTTAATTCCCTCATTGGCCCTGTAACACAAGGACAAATCATCACTTTAACAACTCATCAATTAATAAATAAAATGATCCTACTCACCTCTTCCTTGTGGTGTAAAAACACTATGATAATGCTGGTGATAACCGTGAGAAGGGAGAGAATCAACAAGACAAAAAGGTAGATAACCACCGAAGGCAGCTTATCCGACGATAGTGGCAACATGGCGCTCATGGTCGTCATGAACACAGACAGGGCCATCAGCACGGTTGTTCCTGTGTTCGGGACAAGAGGGGTTAATGTAATGTAAGGGTCGGGTTGTAAATATAGATTAAATTATAAAATCAAGTCAAGAACTGTGTAAAAGCTAACAGGCAGTCAGACAGACAGGCAGGTAACGAGACAGAGAGTGTATGATCAAAAATCAAGTCCGGCAGCAGGATCCTGCTGTGGGTATGTGAAGTGTTCGGACCATCACAATTCTATAAACCTGAGCACACTGGGGAATATTAGACCAGTCTTCTCTTCTTGTAGCCAGCGACCAGAGCTGACATCGAACCCTATTCGACGGCGCTAATGCCATTATCAGTTTAACGTCTTGATCGATACACCAACACACTGGCTATGCATTGTTTGTACTCGATAGCTTTGAACGCTACCCTTACGCGCTACTTCTAGTAGCACTTGGCTGAACTGTGGATGTAGATTAACTTTCCCTATTACCAGTGTTCCTCATTATCAGGCGTTCCTACTCCGAATTCATAGGTACTTGCAATTTACGTCCAGAAGTCAAGGACGAAAAGACGACATTTTAATCCAACTTACTGGTGTAGGGGTTGAATCCCTTACCTCGGCATCAGGCGCTATTATCCAGTTGACCATACTTACCTCCCTATCCATGCTTATGAAGACATTAGGTCTGTCAACAGATAGTTATTCCATATGCATACAGACAGATATGTACACAAACAAACAAACAAACTGAGAGCAAATAGGTAGATTGTTAGCAGAAACTGAGTACAATAAACAAAGCATAGAAATGAACTCATAAACTGTAAACTTTAACAGACAGTAGGAATGCGAACAGACATTTGGTACATAACCAAACAGAGAAATGAAGACAGAAAATAAATGTGCTAAATGTGTTTAAAAGAAAGAAAGAAAGAAAGAAAGAAAGAAAGAAAGAAAGAAAGAAAGAAAGAAAATAGACTGGTCACTGCAGTGTGATTATTTGTAGATAAGAAGCAGGCTTTCTGGCCTGACTATTGATCCCAATGTTTCTGTCATCTTCTTTATATGTGTATGTTCACTTCTAACTATTTGTAAGCTAATGGCTCTTTCAGCCTCAAACAACGCTCAACTTGTGATTGGTTCTTTAACGTAAATCACAACCATTACGTAATGTGTTCTCTAGCCACTCGTTTTTTTAATATTTGGTCAGAGCAAACGACTGAAATCTGGCTTCCTCATTGTCCACTGTGTGTTTAGCCGCTTTGAAAACCGCCATGTATTTTTTTTCATGATATTTATTTCACCCAGAGGCGTAGCCATAATTGAAAGTCATGGGGAGCGAGCAAATAAATGCGTGCGTTTGAAATGTCCAGGTTGACTTTCATCTCATAGGTAAACAAGGCGCCACTTTTGTAACATGCAGGCAACGTGGGCATCGGTCGCTCCTCTTCCTCCCCTTGGCCCAACATAACCATCATCATTATGTCACCTGCAAGGTGGCTTACGCATTCATGCCTCTCTACAGACGTTGTGGATCAATCCTTTTATGACACTCATCTATGCCAACGTCTTAGACAATCAATCATCCTTTCTCTTGGTCTGCTGGTTTTCTAGAGACTGCTGCTTCCATTGACAAACTGTAAATTTAGTAGCGGATTGTTGTTTTGGCATTCTGGCAGCGGCCTTATGCAGGTATGCCTGTGCGTCTATTGGATTGTCGGTACGGCTGTATGTTCCACATTTCATATGGAACAGTGAGGAGCATTTTGTGTGATATTCACTTGCACAGGAATGGAGCATTATGGGGTGACCCCTTGCCGTAAAGTTGGAACAGCAACTAACGACTAACTAACATCGCTTGTAAAACCTTATAGGACCTATAAAGTTAATGAGTTCAGTTGGAATGGTCATCTTGGCGACAATTACCATAGCTGATCTTCTCTCCAGATTCCACGGGTATGACGAACACCCAGAGGTTCAGGAATGACAGGAAAACCACAGGTAGAATGATATTTACTAGGATTCCGTCAGGATTTCTCTTGATTGAAAAGGTCACCTGAAATTGAAGTAAATGGGGTTTCTGGAATATTATAATACTCTATGTAATATTGGATGGCTTGGCCACATGGAATGGACGAGACAGGAACACTGAGCTGATCCACGATGCTGGTGATCGAGTGAAATAGCGAGTCATGAGGACCTCGCTTTCCGGCGTGGCACATGATTGATTGATTGATGTAATATTGTGTATATAATTTCTCCCTCCTCTTTATTTATCTCTGCTCTCTCTCTCTCTCTCCCTCTCTCTCTCTCTCTCTCTCTCTCTCTCTATATATATATATATATATATATATATATATATATAAAGTGAGAACGAGAGAGAGAGAGAGAGAGAGAGAGAGAGAGAGAGAGAGAGAGAGAGAGCGTTCTCACTTTATATATATATATATATATATATATATATATATATATATATATATATATATAGAGAGAGAGAGAGAGAGAGAGAGAGAGAGAGAGAGAGTTACTGGCACTTTGTCTGTAACATGGAGTTGTATGTTTCCGTGGAACAATGCCTGAGTTGAATTTAGAAACCATGCGTTGTCTATGCAACACGATCCATCTCTTGTCCTGCCTTGTTTAGTCCAGACGAATGGTAACACCAATACGTCTGGAACAAGACAAGCTGCAGAAGCTGCCGGATCCGCAAAGAAATGCTCTAACTGTCAGCCTGTCGGAGTTTCCATCCTAGACCAGTTGTCGACTAAGGCTTTAGGGCCTTGTCTGCCCTACCACGACATTTAGTCTTTAGGTTTCATTTCCTCGCACTAGGGGAAGGCCTCTTTCCTTCCACTTCGGTTCTACGTTCCCATATCCTCTAAACCAGTGGTTCTCAACCGGTGGGGAATTCCCCCCTAGGGGGGAATTTGATGGTTTCCAGGGGAGGGGGGGGGGGTAATTAAGATTACTTCAAGATCGTGTTAACATAAGAACCGATCACTTGATATTGTTTTTTCCTCCATACTTTACGGTTCTGTACTTCTCGCCCTTCTGAAATTAGTTTTATAACGTAAGTAGACCCGCAAATCACGTTTTATGTAGACATCTAGACCTGTTCTAGTATGTGTTATATAAGCTTATTTAGCTTCCATGTTTACACATACTGTGCAGGGGGGAATTTATAGGGAGGAAATATGAAAGGGGGGAATGACATTCTGAACATATGGTGAAGGGGGGAATGGGCCAAAAAAGGTTGAGAACCACTGCTCTAAACCAACTCGCTAAATCGTCTTATATGTTGATATCCCCTGCGATTCCCTCACCGTCTTCCCCCCCCCCCCCACCTCCACCATCAATCAATCAATCATGTGCCATGCCGGAAAGCGTGGGCGGTCATGACTCGCCATTACACTCGATCACCAGTGTCGTGGATCAGCTCAGTGTTCCTGTCTCGTCCATGCCATGTGGCCAAGCCATCCAGGTATTTTCCTCTCGGTCTTCCTCTTGGTCTGTTCCCCTCGATCTTGCCAGTTGTCACTAAGTTCTCCAATCCATTTCTTCTCATAACATGTCCAAAAAATTTTGACTGTCTACGTCTAATTTCTCTAATCAGTTTACGATGTTCATTTGTCTCCAGTAGTACTTGGTCATTGGTTTTTCTGTCTGTCCATGGTATTCTTTGCATTTTCCTCAGAAACCACATTTCTGCAGCCATTAGATGCTTTTCAGCTTGACTGCTCATTGTCCAAGTTTCACATCCATACAAAAGAACAGGCTCTATGTATCCCCTCAACACTCTTTTTCTCGTTTCAATTGACATCTTTTTATTGGTCAGAATGTTTTTCATCTTGCTAAAGGCTACTTTCGATGGCGATTCTTGTTCTAATCTCTTCAAGGCATCTCCCATCAGATGTTATGACTGTTCCAAGATAATTGTACTGATTCACTTGTTGAAGAATATTTCCATTTACTTGTATATTA
This sequence comes from Cepaea hortensis, assembly GCA_963921405.1. Taxonomy (NCBI): domain Eukaryota; kingdom Metazoa; phylum Mollusca; class Gastropoda; order Stylommatophora; family Helicidae; genus Cepaea; species Cepaea hortensis. The sequence goes on from OY992876.1 coordinate 203,947,139, forward strand.
CATTGTGGCACTTCTTCCTTCCTAGTGACGACCATAACCTGAGTCTTTTTACAATTTAATTCTAACCCCAGTTGCTCACTGTGTACAACAACCGCATCTACTAATTGTTGCAGGTCCTGCGCATTGTCTGCAATTAATACTGTATCATCTGCATATCTAATGTTATTGATGTTTCGTCCTCCAATGCTGATTCCATTTATATCCTCTACATTTCTGAAAATATTTTCACTGTATAGTGAAAAAAGATCTGGAGACATCACACATCCCTGCCTAACACCTCTCTTAATAGGCTGATACTGTCCCACTTCATTATCAATCCTTATTGCAGCTTGTTGTTTCCAATATATGTTTTTTTCCACCATACTATTCATTTTTGTCTCTAATTTATTTCTCCATGTGCTTTTAGGTCTCCTATTTCTATTGCCATGTGGGTTACCGAAGAATTACTTTCTAGTTATACTTGTATGCGCGTGCGAGCATGCATGCGTGCGTGCGTGCGTGTGTGTGTGTGTGTGTGTGTAAACAGACAAATAGACAGGCAGTCTGTATCGATGGGCAGTGATGAGATCCACTTTCTGGACAGGACAATCTTCTCCTACCATTTTCCGCCATTAGGGCAACGCCCTCAACCAACTCATCCTAAGCGGTACTATACTTAGCTATCCCATGCAGCTACGTTAATGTCATTCCCATATTATTCATGTCGTTTTTGTCTGGTTTCATTTCTTTTACCTTGTAAATTCCAGACGAATGTATGTCTAGTTATACTATTGTCAGGTTTTCGCCTTATTCCTATCAAGTGTCATTTTTCTTCACCTTTTGATTTGGCAGGCCATGAGACCGACGTTCCGACAAGAACCTGCTGCATGATAATGATGTTTTTGTCAGAGAACGTTGAGATAGAAACAGATATGTTTTCGACATACCGTTAGATTAACCTCCATCACTGTATTGTACTGGCTAACATCGTATTTGATATGTAATTTGACCTTTCGCAGAACTGTCGTAAACAGACAGTATCATTGTCACATACATCACAACAATACAGTCAATATTTGTTAAGTACATCACGACATAACTTCATCGTCATCGCACGCCTTAAAAGTAGCGTAGATGTCGATTGTGCGTGCGTGCGTGCGTGCGTGCGCGTGCGTGTGCGTGTGCGTGCGTGCGTGCGTGTGTGTGTATGTGTATTTGTATGTGTACGTGTATGTGTGAGTGTGTGTGTGTGCGTGTGTGTGCGTGCGTGCGTGCGTGTGTGTGTGTGTGTGTGTGTGTGTTTTCTGGATCATTTATACTGGCGATATGCCTCAATTTCTTCGTCTTGGACTTTCGCCATTGTTTCTTTCCTTCTGCCTGTGCCTCTTCTACAGGTAATATTTCCAGTTATTGCAGTGTTCTCCAATACCTATCTTCTAACTATATGACTAAAGAGAACTGTTTTTCTTCTTACAGTTGTGCATAATGTTTTAGTTTCTTTAACCTCTTCCAGGCTACCTTTGTTAATTACTTTGGGTGTCCAATGTGAACTCAGCATTCGTCTCAGAAATTACATCACAACAGAGGAAGCATAAACTGGAACATGTAATAAGTAATAATAATACGATTGTACTGTATGAATGGGTGACTCCGTGGCGAAGCGGTCAAGCCGTCTGACTTCGGGCTCCGAAGGTTGTGGGTTCGATTCCCGGCCGCGTCGTTCGGTTCACGGGTGCATTTTCTCCGATTCTCCTGAGGGTCGTCACTAGAGCTACGGAGTTCGTACTTTGTGCGACGTTTTCATCGAGACTGAGCCATATGGGATAAAAACCCGATGCAATGAAGTCGACCCTGTCGACTTCTAAGCTACTTTTTTTAAGTATGACGAGAGGCACAAGCGAATACTCAGGACCGTCGTGCATTATAGCATCAAATGATTGTAGAACATGAGGTGATAAAACTGTTGGCCAATTGTGAAGAGATTTTATTGCCCTCGCTAGTGACAAGCCACCTAATTATATTATGTTATTAAGCGTTAACTGTCGAACCAAGATAGGGAGGTCTCATTGAAATTGAACACCAATGGTCTATGATGTAATGTTGTAAAGATAGCGTGCTATTACTTTGCTATTTTTTGGGTAGGGTGCTAATAATGTAATTGTATGCAGATATGTGAAACTGTATACAGATATGTGAAAGTGCATTCAGATATATGAAATTGTATTCAAATGTGTGAAATTGTTTTCAGATATATGAAATTGTATTCAGATATGTAACTTGTATTCAGATATGTGAATGTTTAGTATGAATATTGGACTTTTTCAAATATCTGTACTTACTATGCCCTTCTCTATAGCTAATATCAACGACTTAATTATTATTATTATTATTATTATTATTATTATTATTATTCTGATGCTGCTCTTCCCTTACTATTACTACTGCTACTACTACTGCTACTACTACTACTACTACTACTACTACTACTACTACTACTACTACTACTACTACTACTACTACTACTACTACTACTACTACTACTACTACTACTACCACCACCACCACAACCACCACCACCACCACCACCACCACCACCACTACTGCTTCTACTACTACTATTACTACTACTATTTCTATTACTTCTACCAAAACAACAACAACTGGAGTCCTTCTGCAACAAGTATCTCACCATACCATCATTAGCTAGCACACAAATACACTATTCATGTAGCACATGGTGTCATAGTCATGTAACCAGTTGTCTCCATCCAGCACCAGCTCTCCTGCCATATGGACTATGATCCGTAGATGTCTTCAATGTCATATGCCCTCCGTCCTGCTGGCTATTGCCTCCCTCGACGTCCAAGGATCATCATCATCGTTACGTGCCATGCCCAAAAGCATGGGTGATCATGCTCCACCATCGCACATTATCACCAGAGTCGTGGATTAGCTCAGTGTTATTGTCTCGACAATACCACGTGGCCAAGTCATCCGGGTATTTACTTCACGGCTTTCCCCTTATTCTTTTCCCCTCAATCTTGCCAGTTGTCGCCAAGTTCTCCAATTCATTTCTTCTCATAACGTGTCCAAAATATTGTGACTGTCTGTGTCTAATTTCTCTAATCAGTTTGCGGTTTTAATGTGTTTCTTGAAGGACTTCGTCATTTGTTGTTTCTTTGTGCCTATGATATTCTTTGCATTTTTCTCACACATTTCCAACGCCATTAGATGTTTCTCAGCTTGTCTGCTCATTGTACACGCTTGATATCCATTCGAAAGTATAGCTTCTGTGTAGCACTTCAATACTCTTTTTCTCGTTTCGTCCTAGGATAAGACCTTCTGTTGCTGTTAGTTCCAAATCATTGCGGTGCGATGCCTTTATCTTCTGTTATGTTTAGTATCTTGGCAAGCAATTAACACGTATTAATTTAATATTGGTTCATAATACCATTGCACTGTTGTCAATCTGCTTCTTATAGTACATGCAGTGTGGCGTTGGTGATCATGTCTGCTCACAGCCTCCTGTCTCTTTTGCCAATCTTTTCTACAACCGATATCCCTACATGGCATGATGCCACACTGTCTAGCATCTTTTCTCTTGGTCTCCCCCTGCCTCTCCTCCTCTCCGATGTTCCCGTTGTGACGACATACTCAAAGAATGAGGACTGTCTTCTTCTGATGCGAGTAACCAATTCGCTTTGTGAATTAACTTCTTAGCTGTAATTATGACTAAGAAATCAAACTGTGGAGATCTGAATGAGTGCGGGTTCGATGTCTGCGCTCGTAGCTTGTCACGGTGAGAGATAGACCGGCTGCCTCTTTGTACTTGCTCTAGGCCAACAGAATATGATGACGTTTACACATAACAGACCTATAGCAGGAAACTGCTATGGGATCACTTTTAATAACCGAAGATAATCATTTGAAACAAAACAGATTACGTCGGATCAACAATCTATAATAAATATATTCACACCATCATAAGAGGAATACAAATGCTTATTGAGATTACCATAACAGTGGATATCCAGTATTCGCCTCCGTCAGAACTATTGAAAATGATTATAGATGCATTGTCTAGCACCCACTCGCCATTAGATACGAAATACTGTGTTTCAACAGGTTTTGGCGCGACGACAAACTGAACCTCATCTGTTAGGTAGCCCATTGCTATTAACTGGAAAAGTATTTATAATAGTTAGTCCAGCGGTGTTACAACACATAATCCCGGTGCAGCGCCATGCCTTCGCCATAAAGCGAAAAACAGCCTATTTTAAAACGTTCGAATACATATAGCGTCAGTGTGATGTATTGTGACTGTAATATGTGAAGTGGGGAAATGCTAGGCGCGTAACACTAGGACACGAAGATAAGTTAATGCAAAACATATTTTAACATTCCTTCGCTTACATTGACATCATTATCTAGTGGTCTGTCTTGTGCAGAGCGTCGTTTCATAACAAACTTTGAAATGACTCTTTATTATAACCCAAATGTCCTGTCTCTGTTGCTGCCATACGTAAATTATCTACATCCATCTACACTGTGGCCTACCTCTTTTCCGTCTCCGTGGTATACTTTCCATCATACATTGGCTGAACATTGGAATATTGGATACATTGGATACATTGGATACATTGGATTATTGGCTGAGCTGAATCGACTGTTTGATCAACAGCAGCAGCAAAGAAACACAAAAGTTGGAGATTACTGCATTGAAGTCATTTCATTCTAGACCATGACAATTGTGTCTTTATTTTTTGTTCTTTCCCCATCACTGTGGCCGTGAGATAGTTTGTCGTTGTTCCACTTGTCGTCAGACATAAGAAATCACTCACATTCAGTGCATGTATGTGGCCAGCCTTATCTGAACATGAAATCATGTTTGTTTATTGAGGAAAAACGTTTGTCATACTTAACCACAGTGAAATAAACTCAAATGTTAGCTACATGTTGAAAACATATCCTTATAATTATCCTATGACTTAAATTCACACACAGTGACATTTCCTTGTTTATGTGTCTTCCAGTTACAAGCACTTGCTTATTTGCTCTTTCCGTAAAGCTCAATTAAGTTGCTTGAGACTTTTCAATTGTCTATGGTTTTACATACAGCATATTTCCCAGTACTGTATAGAATCCAGACTCAGGGGGCTGAGTGGTCTAGAGGTATGGTGTCCGCCTCGAGTGCTGGAGGTGCCAGGTTCAAGCCCCGGTGAGGACCAGGATTTTTTCACGTGAACTTCTAGTAACAAAATGTCGCCAGGTCTCTGGGTAGTGAGATCGGACGCCCGTGTGTATTGTTGTGCACGTAAAAAATCCCTTGGCAATTGGACATTGAAAAATAGTAGCTTAACGGCTCTGCCCGGGAAAAATTTCGAGTTAAAAATCTACCCAAAGTATTTCAGGATCCTTGCCGGTGCTACGGAGTTCGTGCACTGAGCTGAGTTTCTCCAGACTCAAGTTTGAGTTAGGAGGAAAGCGGAGCACTTATGGGTTACACCCGTGTGCCTTGATGTTGATCCGTCGACTAAACTAACCTACCTAACTAAATTTTCCTTCATAATTAACTTTTCTAGATTTGTATGTCTTTTTACGTGTTCAACATTTCGTTTCATTCTTTGTGACTGCTAAGTTGTCTAGGCATATGTAAAGAAGGCAGTCTCCTTATTGTTCTTCTCAGCAGTTACCATACTGGTAGATTCACCCTTGCATTACAACTCAATAAAACATAAAAATCCAACCATAGCCATGGGATTAAGTGTTAATGCCTAATCCTCACCCCACACTTCCGGCAAGTAAAACCAGCTAAAGTTCTCTACCAGATGACGTAGGCAGTTCCACGCCTACTCTTCCTACTTGCCTCTTACGACATACATGGCAGGTTATAGTGCTACCATTCTTCACTTCCCTTTAGGGCCTTGATAACATAGGGGCGTTACACGCCATCACATGAGACAAATACAATTATAAAAAAATATCAACAAACTAGCATAATGGTAATATAAATACTTCTAAAAGATTACCACAATTGCGGACAGATAGTATCCACCAATATTAGTTGTGTTGAGAATGTTTATAGCTGCATTGTCTAGCACCCATTCTCCGTTAGATACGAAATAGTCGGTGTCTATTGGCTCTGTCGCCGCAACAAACTCAAGCTCTTCTAGTGTGTAGCCCATGGCTACTAACTGGAAAAATATTGGTAACAGTTAGTACAATGCTGAAATAGTATGAGTAATACCCGCGTTAGATTTTACCTTATTGCTGTACAGTGATATGACGTAACATATAATATTTCACGGTATTATGGGGTAGGATGATCAGTTCTAATCATCGTCGATGTTTCTTTGCAGAAAAATATGCAGAATGGATTCTCTAATAGGGATGGACTGGATAATCTTACATAGCCATCATCATATGACAGGTTCTTTGCAGTAAATAGCTCCCATTTCAAAAATAAAAACAGCCAGATCCGAAGCAAGAACATGCTTGATGTGAATTGAGTTGAGTTGAGTCAAGAACCGACATCATTGCACTCGGGGCATTCCCATAAGCGCTCAGTCACCATCTTCACCAGCCAGCGTAGAGTTCCAATGCTAATGGTGGCAGTTACAATCTGATTATATGTAAGTCTTGCTTTACCTCTGAGTGACGACTGTCTACCAGATCCTCTGACCACCCCTTGCTGCCGCATCCTCTCTAACCCATGATCGTCTGTCTATCTGTTCTTCTGTACTGTTCACGCGCTCCCAGAGCGCCTTCGCCACATCTGCTTTATCATGCATTCTGTGATGTGATAGGGTCGCCATATTTTGTAGGCCGAAGTGCATGGGGAAATTGGCGGCCAGTCTTTCCCTCGGGTAACGAGCAGCGAGCTCAGAAAATAATCCTCGTCCAAACGCGCTAATGTCATTGTCAGCAATTTCTTGACCGTTACACCAAAGCGTCCCCTGGGTCTCATTACGGCCCACCCAAAAGTTTCTTGATCCTTTATCATTTTGTGTTTTTTAAGCGCCACTTAGTCTTACTGTGTGCATTTCGCCCCATGATGGTCCACCAAGGTCCGTCTGCCAGTGTTAGTGATCAGTGGTTTGGTGATTCGAGTTTGCAGTTTGGATGAACTCCTCTCAAATCAGGTCAGATCAAGTGCAGATAAATCTACCTTTGATCTTATCAAAAAAGGCCGAGAATTATCCTTCCTCATGTATTTTCCCGCTTTCTCAGTGACTCAATGAGTATGTTCATGCTTTCTCAGTGACTCTCTTCCTGCCTGCGCGCCCAATTTGTGACCCTAATAAAGTTGATTTGATTTGATTTGATTTACTCTTACGACATACATGGCAGTTTACCGTGTTACCATTCTTCACTTCCCTTTAGGGAATTGATTACGCAGGGGCGTTACACACCATTCGACTCATTGAGCATATTCACGCTTTCTCATTGAATCAGTGAGTATGTTCATGCTTTCTCAGTGACTCAATGAGTATGTTCATGCTTTCTCAGTGACTCTGTTACTATGTTCATGCTTTCTCAGTGACGCAGTGAGTATGTTCACGCTTTCTGCTTGACTCATGAGTATGTTCACGCTTTAGTAGTGACTCAATGAATATTTCCATGCTTTCTCGGTGACTCAATGAGTATGTTCACGCTTTCTCAGTGACTCAATGAGCATATTCACGCTTTCTCAGTGACTCAATGTGTATGTTCCCACTTTCTCAGTGACTATATATGAGAACACCTAAAAGAGCTTAAATAAACTGCAAACATGCACTAATTGGTGCCTGCGCAGAATAGCTGGAATATAATGGTATGACAGAATCACGAATGTAGAGCTCATGGAGAGAACTGAACAAATCCCACTGAACCATGACGTGAGGAAAAGACGCTTGCGCTGGATAGAATACACACTGAGAAAACGTGAGGACAGTTTAACTAGACATTCTCTGGTCTAGAATCCATACGGAAAAAGAAAGAACGGGTGATCTGATCACTAAAGAATTCCGGTAAATAAAAAACGACAAATGAACATCAACATTTTCCCAGTTGTTTGCTGTGGATATCAAACATTTACACTAGTCAAATAACCAGGAAGGAATGGTTACCATATTTAAGTGGTAAATTACAGTGGCTTGTGCCACAAGAAAATACAAATAGGAACGACAACATATGGCAGAAAAATAAGAAAGACATCATGTTTGAATTATGTGCGAAGGAAAGTCAGTAAATAAGTTTAAACCTAACATGAGATAGCTTACAATTGTAGTTGGTAGTTTCTAAGGTGTCATTCGAAGGCAGCATTAGCCATATGTATAACGTTTTATTGCGCCTTTTATGTCAGTCGAAAAAACCCATATACCTACTTCTCCACCATAACAATGCCAGTCCGCATATGACTTGTTTAAATCAGGAGAGAATTGAATAACTTGGGTGGCAAATATCCCGACTGAACTCGGTGTGATTCCCACATATTTGGTCCATTAAAAGTTCACATTAGTTATAAGTGCTTCCCTGATGATGAAAAGTTTAACTTGAGATACATTAATACAGCAAAATGTAATAATACTGGTGGAAAGTACGCTGGGGGGAAAAACAAGCAAATATAAGTGAAATAATGTGTGGTGTATCTCATTTAATTGTTCTGGCTACAAGTTGCAACTTACTTCCCCTCGTAGATTGAAAATGTAATGGTTTGGTTATCTGAAAAGAATGTCCCTGAAGTCTACCCACGGCACATTACGTCAAGGGTAACAGAACGTTCGAGATACAACTTGATTCATGACGTTAAAGAAATAAATATATACATGTAGCCATGTAATTTCAAGACATACACAATACCCCAGGAGCGTAAACTTCTCTCTGTGGTAGAATTTTTTTATTTTCGTTCGCTCGCTTTGAACTCCAGCTTAGTCCAAACACATGCTGCTATTTCTAGTACACTGGGCTGATTTTTGTGTGTGGATCAGGTGAAACCACTCCGGCTTCAGAGGTACTTGTAATTTACGTTCCCAAGTCAAGGACTAGAAGTCAACATTTTTGTCCAACTGACCTGTGTAGGGGTTGAACCGGCTAACTAGGCATAAGCACACCGGAAGTTTGAAAGCCACCGCTCTTATCCATTCGGTATGTCGACCTGTGTGTGCTTGAATGGTCAAGGACGCAATGCTTCCATAAGTGTGCAGAGAGAGACAGAGAGAGAGAGAGAGAGAGAGAGAGAGAGAGAGAGAGAGAGAGAGAGAGAGAGAGAGAGAGAGAGAGAGAGAGAGAGAGAGATTACTTACCTGAATGTAACATAACTGTTTGTCAAAGGGGTAGTTTGTCATGTTGAGAGCACATGATGTTGGAAAGGTGCTGCCAGGGAACCATCGAACAACGCCATCCGATGTCAATATGATAGGTCTGAGGATAATGAGTAGTGTAAATGTGTTTACGGCAGCTCTCTGACTATGCTATTACATATGTAAAAACGATGTTGGTCTTAACGACAGATGTGTGACTATGTTATTACAAATATAAATACGATTTTAGTCTTTGTGAGAACTGTGTGACTATCTTATTTCATATGTAACCACGATAGTGATGTTTACAACAGCCATCTGACGATGCTACTACATATGAAAAGACGATGTTGCTCTTTACGACAGCTCTCTGACGATATTATTACATATGTAAAGATTTGTGTTTAGCTGTGTAGATTCTCTTTGGTCTCAGTCTAACTTTTGCAACAACCAAAGAATGATCCGTATCACAGTCGGCATTGTGATAACTTCGAGTTAATGATGTTTGGTTCAAATGTTGTCTCCGTGTGACGATGAAGTCCAACTTATGCCAATGGCCGGATCTTAGATGTTTCCATTTGAACTTATGCAGCTCTTTTGTTTAAAAAAAAAAAGAGTTTGTAATACAAAGGTCAGTTATGGTGCAATGCTCCAGCAGCCTTTGCCCATTTTCGTTCATGCGACCGATGTTGTATTTTCCAAGGCACACTGGCCATGAACTCGAGTCTTTGCCCACACGAGCATTGAAATCACTGAGCATATAAATGTAATCGGAGTTTGGAACTGCCTTGATCATAGAGTCTAACTCCTCATAGAACGAATCCTTTACATCATCAGAAGAAGTGAGTGTCGGGGCATATGCAGTGATAATGGTGGCAAACCCACAAAAGGTTGCCAAGCGCAGGGATAATAGTCTTTCATTACCTACAGCTGGAATTTCAATCATTCCCAGTAGCGAATTCTTCACTGCAAAGCCCACACCATGTTGCCTTTTTTCTGCCTGCCTCTGGCCTTCCAAAAACAGGTGTAATTATTTTCCCTGAGTGACCCTTCCTCAGCGAGATGAGTCTCCAGCAGGCCAGCAATATCAATGTTAAGACGATTGAGTTCGGCATCAACCACAGCCGTTTTACTCGCATCGTCAATATTCGTCATATCAGTGGAAAATCCTGGACACATGGTTCTCACGTTCCAGGTTGCAAGCCGTAGCTTGAGGTTTCTATTTTTTTTAATAGTACCTGGTGCGTTGCTTTTACAGCCTGCGAATCAGATTTTGTACTAGTCCCAAGCACTCATTGAAGCAGGAAGGCTATGGTGGATCAGCACCTAATTGGCCAGGGCTGCCCAGCTTGGGGTGGGCGGTAGCTGATCAATGACACCTGTAGGTGTCTCCCACCGTAAAGGGCAATCCGTGGCGCCCCATGTCTGCGCCAATTCACAAGGACTTATAACCTGTAACTGGTACCTCTCGCTTTGATTCAGAGACCGGTTAAGATCAGGATGGATTTATACTTCTTCATAGCACAAAGCCTGGGCTAAAATATAGAGACCATGTCTTGCCCATGTAGCATAATCACTCTCTCGGTCTGCCTAGTTCACTCCAGAGGAATGGTAACACCAATACATCTGGAACAATACAAGCTGCAGAAGCTGCCGGATCAGCAAAACAATGCTCTAACTGTCCGCCTGTCGGAGCTTCGATCATAGACCAGCTACCAACCAAGGCTTAGGGCCTGGTCTGTCCTGCCATGACATGTTGTCTTTAGGTTGCATTTCCTCGCACCAGGATGAGGCTTGTACCCTCCAAATTGCACTCTTCCGCCCGAAGCCGTTGGCACAATGTGGAGTGTCGGGTTTGGTAAGCGCCGCCCAACATTTGGCGCTAACAGAAAGCAGGTAATAACGTCTACTGTCATACGGTAGCTCAGTCATATCTGACTAAGACCTGACTGACAAATGACCGTGCAGTGTTTGAAAATATTGCCGGTACAAGTTTTGTATGTATCTGTTATGTTGCATGAACTTTACAGAGGGTGATTACAAAACTTGGATCGGCGATATTTTCAAACACTGCACAGTCATTAAACATACACCCTATATATCGTAAAAGGGGCGGCGGTAACACACAGGCTAGCAAGCCTGCTTGCCTGTCTGTGATAGTGTGTTTGAAACTTCTTAGAAAAGATTATTTCTCTCAGCTCTAAGTTCCAAGTTCATTGAAAAGAAAAGGATAATTTTTTTACACCCTTCGAATGCTGATTGGTCTATAAATATATGGGCTAAGCACCATATGCCCATTACACCTCAAAGCGTTGAAAAAATGCCCAAATTCGTGTATTCTGAGATAAACACTTACGCGTTATTTTCAGCAAAGATGTCCCTATCTTCTAACGTGTTGCCGAGAATGACCCGTGGCCTCCAAATATCTTTGGCTTGTGGGTGGATCATGGTCTGCCCGCCGTACTCCTGTGGGTCCCAGGCTAGCATCTGTAAAACAAAAACAAAAAGAATGCCTAGGTTTTGACTGGCACTTACGGAAGAGGATGAAAGATGTAAAGGTTAGAGGAGATGTGTGATAATGATGACGCTTATTTCAGGGGTGTCCAGTTGGTCGAAGGGGTAATGGATGCAATTCGTAATCCCACATACCGCTTTAAAATCACAGCTGCAGGAGATTTGGCAGCAGATCACCTTGCGTTGGTTTCCATACAATGATATGAGTGCCGGGCGTTCAAAAACATTGGCAATCTACTGAACGTAAACCTTGCCCAGGAATCACAAACAGCCAAATAATGCTGGAGTTGACTACTACGTCCTGTAAAGAATACGCAACTAACTAACTAGTTGGTCAAGCGTCTAGGTACACATGTTCCTGTGGTGAGGCTCTGTAGTCATTAAGAGGAGACAGGTTCGAATCCCCGTATGGTAACTATATTTGTTTTGTTATATGTTGTCTAGTGTGTTCTCTAATCTCTACTTCTTTCTTCTACTTCTATGAGGGCCAATCAATACTTACGAATTTGTTTACAAGTTACTAAACTGGGTTGCTATTTCCTTCTCGTTGTAAGCTTATTATGTCAGGTCATGGATTTTTAAAAAAATAAAAAGAAGTAACGACTGCAGCAGAATATAACAATAGGAATGGAAACAGGTATGTGTAACTCCTGCGGAAATGTGAGATGTTTTTCTTTAGAACTGTTTGTGTTGTTTCAGATGAAAATTAATATAATCGAAACATCGTTCGTTGTGTTGTAGTATACATGTGTTTTGTTTGCCCTGTGATTTATGTTTACCGTTGTGGAGTTCGTTGTAAGGTATGTTATGTTCACTGTGTCTGTGTTTAGCATCTCTCACTTTTCCGCGGGAGTTAACACATACCTGCTTTTATTTCCATGGATAGATACCATCATTGTTTGGCAGACGTTAGCCATTCACTACTGCCCCTTGCATTAAAGATTGTCTTATGGTGATGTCTGGATTTTTTATTCGCCTTTCTTTATGTGAAAATCTTTCAATTGTTTACTGTCAATTTTCTAGATACCTCAACAATACAATATTGATTGGAGCAAATCGTCATTTCATCAGGGGCTAGGCACTAAGGGAAAGGGTGCAGATGTGCAGTCTTTACAGAACTCTCCAGGCAAATTTCTGACCCTCTTGAAATCAGGTAAACACAAACTCTATGCAGATTTCAGCGCGCTACAAACAAAATTAAAGTTTATTTTCCAAAATGTAATCGTAGTCTGAGAAAGGAAGTAAAAGAAGTATAAGGAGGAACAGCAGCCGCAGCAGAAAATGAAGAAGAGGGGGGAGGAGAAGTAGAAGAGGAGAAGGGGGAACCAGTGATGGTTGATGACTCATAATTATTGTATTCATGTGTGTACTTTGTCATGGTACATTCTGATAGAATACATTACTGTAAGGTTCCATGTGATGTTCTAGTTTTATTGTCATGACTCAGTCACGGCATAGGTTGCATCTGCAGAAAGGAATGGAGCACATGTCCAGCAGTTGTTAGAAGGACTATATATCGCCACACTAATTGTAACATGATGGATCAGAACCCCACATTCCCAGCCCGACACATTCATAAAAATACTTTCGATTTGAGCGGCGTTTCCAAATAGAAGGGCTATTCTTGGAATAGTATGTTCCAGAACGAGTTAGGGGAGGGCAGCGGTATGCGCTTGCTTTTTCATTGGCTAATAAGTAATGAGCCCACGCTATTCCTGGGCCACATTTTAAAATCTAATTAGTTTGAGCGGGGATTCCAACCGGAGCGGTCGCTAGTTTGTGATGTGATGACCCAACATGCCCTTAAAGATTCGATAATATATTGTTCTCTGGACAACAGGTACCACTTTAAAACATACTTTAATGTGTGATTATGCCTAGTGAACGAAAGAGAAGAATATAATAGTATTTTTTGAATAAAATGTGAAAATGAAAACCTAACTTCTGTGTGCCAGTATTCTGAACACTGCTTCTGCAAACCTGTCAGGTCTTTCACGCTGTAATACTCCAAGTGCATATCATTCCTCTGTTGTGACTGGTTGCGTATGCTTGATGAATGTAAATTACACTCAATGCAAATTCGCAAACCCTTGTGCATTCCTAAATGCCTATCATGACTCATTCGTAACCAACTGTACACTGCTCTCGCAAGTTCACATTTGGCAGTTTGGATTGGAGTGAGTGATGAAACATGTACAAGTTCCTTTGTAAAAGCCGAGAATGTTGGAGTGAGTGAATTGGTGATTTAATAAGTAGCCTCTCACATCTAGTGGAAGAAAAGATGCTTCAATATCCATATGTAAACAGGACGGTGATGGCACGCCAGAATTGCTAAGTTCATGTGATGCCTGGTGGCTATAAGCTCAAGAGAATTAATATAATTTCTCTTTGAAGTATTACACTGGTACCTCTACTGTTGGTTGGTTCATATAAACTAGTTCTTAAGAGAACCATAGGTGTGTGAACCTGTGTCTTAGTCGGCTGGATATAATGTATGGCTCAGGCAAATTTACAAGGACTAAACATGTTTTTCCCATATGTGCTTTGGTGCATATGAGAACAATTGCTTATGCAATTGAGTTTCTGTTACCTACTGTGGTAGATACTCAGTGGGGAAAGGACACATGATGATGATGATGTACTTGTGAGCCAAGTCTGTCTGAAAGGGGTGAGGTCTGGCATTGCTGTGTGAGTGGGTATGGAATAGGACATTCATGTACCAACATAACAACCATTAGAATGGATGTCTGGTCTGCTAATTGGGTAACTGCCATTGGTTTAATACATATTGCATATTGCAGTTGTAAATGCCTATTTTCCATCTTCCTCAACATGCCTGTTCATGTACTGATTCACAATGCCTGTCTCATGTTGCTATGTCACAATGCTTGCTTATGCTGCTTGCCTTCAAATGCTTGTAATTGTGTAAGCTACCCCTGTCTCAGGATATAGTCTTGTGATTACCACAGATAAAGTGAATAATGAAAAATATCACCCACAGTACATCCAAGTGAACTACACTTCATTATCAACTAGGAGAGGTATGCTTGGTCAACATCCTCCCTTTCCTCCCCATCTCCAATTTGTGTATGTTGATGTATGATAACATTATCTTTTAACACATGTAAAGAGATGTTGTGCCATTTTGTATATCAACAGAGAACAAAAAGGTGGTGGAGAGGCCTTCCATATATCATCTGGGACAACTAACCAGAAGTCCTAGATCCAGAATTGACTCCCTATCAAAAGGCAGGAAAATCTAAGAAGAATTTTCTCTCAGCTCTCGAACAGCTGAATGCACAAATGGGAGCATAACACAATCTGAAGCACTACAAATGTGGTGAACTGGACAGTGATCTTTGAGTCAATCAAATGTCAACTGAGAATAACAGCAAGTCTTGTAGTATGAACTACAATCATAGAAAACTGTGAGGTAACTTGGAGTGTTTGTTTATCTAAGACTCAACTTAGAAAATATCCAGCCTGATGCTCACACAGTGATTCTTGAAGAATGTGACTTGAAGCGTAGGTGAAGTGATCTGGCTAAGTGAGTAGCTGCAATGTATGGGACATTATGTATGTCATTATTGAAGTACCCAGTGACAGCCTTCACTAACAGCCTGATCAACCGTGAGATGCAGTACCGTGTCATCATACCAAATCTTGTCTTCAAGAGGAATGAATCTGCCATGAAGCTTATTCTGGGGAAGCTGCTAACTGGAGCTTGTCCAACATCAATGCTGATGATAAAAGGATTCAACAGACCCAGAACAGTAGTTTCTTCCTTGAGTTGCCCATGGATAGGATTTCCTAAATTCCCAAGAGACAGGAAATGATGATAGATACAGATACTGTAACAGAGTGGTGTAGTTAGATATTAGAGAGGAGGAGGAGAGTTAGTTAATGGGTGGTGGAGTAAAAGGGGAGGTGGTGTATCATGTTTATCTACATGCATGTGTGACATATTTTGTACATTTTATGTACCTTTTTTTGAAGTGTTGACATGAAAGGAGATGAAACAATGGTCATCACTCGACTCACCATCAGCTCAATAAAGTGTATTTATTGAATCAGTGTTTTAAGTACATGTCTCGGGAGAATGTCTTGTACAGTTGCTGTCAAGTATTGTCTCTGATGGATGTCTTAAGTACAGTGGTTGGTGACAGATGTTGTGGAAAGTCCTGTATAGATGTTGTCAAGTATCTCGTGATGTATCTTGTACAATTGTGGTGTAAACAATTCCTTGTGAATGTAAGTCCCACTTTTGACAGGAGACTGTCAGGTAGATGTCTTGTTCAACAGATGTTATGTACAGTTATTGTTGAAGTTTGTTTGTCTACTATTGAAACCTAAAGTCCTAAGATGAAATCTGACAACTGACATAGGTCACTTTTGACACAAAATAAATAAGGGAAGATCTAATGTGACGGACGAATAGCACACTGACAACACTATGGTGAGTGATGTAGATCCTCAGTTGTTCTGTGGCGAATAGTTCAGATCTCCTTTTGGCTTTTAGGAAACCTTTTTCTACTTTTTATAAATTTCTGTGTAGATACTTGGTAGTCTCACAGTGGGGGTTTGAGCCAAAGAAAAATGGTTCTCCAAAAATGCTATTGCGGGAATGATTAATCATCTCATTGAGAGACCTCTAGACAAAACGTGCAAAATCATATCCTTTATCTTGGCTATTTATTATTCAAGATATATTTCCAGAGAACACTACTAACTAGGTCCTCTGTCATCAATCAAACATGTCACATAACTGGGTTGCTCTTTCCGGCATATAAACCCTTGGAAAAAGAACACTCGTCTCGGATATAAACCCTGGTAATAACCTGCTAGGGGCTCACATACATTGTGCCCTGATGTCAGAATACAAACCTTGGGTATACTCTGCATAAGACTCACTTTTGAGATCTCTATGTTGGTATTAAAATCCGGGGTGACCTCTCGCAAATCAGACCCAATTCTTGGAGTTTTTATGGTGTTGTTGGACCCTGTCTCTTATATGTGGACGCCATGTTCCAGACATTTAAGCCCACAATAAATCTCTAGAAGGGTTGATTTCGTTAATGGTGATAATATTGCATGTATCACTGTTTTAATATGTCAGGTAGGATTTCAATGTAGCAGACTGAAAATGATGTATAAATATCTTATGGGTCAACATAATTGCTTGTATCCATGATATTTATGTTCTCAGTATGAAATGATTTATTAGCTTGTCAATATTGTTGTATAATTTTGTGCATGCTGGTTGTTCAATATATGTATCCAAAAATTAAGGTACCTGAGACACCAGAGAACACAAATTATTTTAAATATAACTGAGACAGCTATTACAGGGTAAAATTCATTTTGTCCCTGAAATTAAGACACTTGATCCAGTAAATGAATATGGGGCCTACTCCATCTCCAAAATTAATTGCTGGCATGGGTGAGAGAGGGGAAATATTGTTGTAACTACAACATTTTTAATGTCACCACATCACATAAGATAACAACTCCTTATATTCTCTTCTCCCCATAACATGCTTGCAATACTGAGGGTTAAGATGGTGAGCACTGATGGTTAAATTCATAGGGCACCCATAAAGACACCACAATAATACACTCTCGGTTATAGTCAGTATTCGTACCGGCTATAGTCCAGTGTCGATTCGACGTTGGATTTATTCTTCAGTTGTGTGATCTTCTCAGTGGTCCTGATCAAATTGCTGAGGGTGAGCAGATTGAAAATTCCAGGAGAAAAATCCTTTTCAACTCAGTCACTTGCCATTCCTCAAGTAGTGGTATTATTAAGCGTACTTGATACGTGATGAACGAGATGAAAGGAAGACTCTACCTGATGTTATGGGCGGTCATATAACACCGACCACAGTCTTGTGTCTATAAGACATTAGTCTATTGTTCGATGGTGTAATCTCTCTGGTGTACTAGGATCCACGTCACCAGGAGTTAACTCATTGAATTTCCGGGAAGGCCATCAAAGTAACTGGACCCCTAGCCATTCATATGGAAGTGGAGAGCGTACGCAAAGTATGTGTCTAGGAAACGATGGATAACCAACCTGATGTCATTGGCGTATCATACGACTAGGAGCATAACGTGGACAACCTGAAAAATTTCATGAAGAGATAAAACAGGATCCGTCTCCGACGTCGGACGTCAATTCATCCTCAGTTGAGAAAGCGTTTCTGCCTGAAAAATGGTGGGAATTAAAGAGCGGACAAAGTTGCGTGCAACTGATGTCATTCCTCTTTTTCATCCTCAATTGGGAAGACTTTTCTGCCGGAAGAATGGTGGGAATGTAATAAGGATTACTGTCTCCAAACAGTTAACTCTTATATGGTATAGATCACTGCAACTCCAGCAGCTGACACTCTATACACATGGTCTGCGATTCAGTGGACTAATAACGGAAGATCACTGTTCTCGAAAACAGCTGACTCCTTTCAAGATAAAGATCTCTGCAAGTTCAGCAGTCGACTCTTTATATAATAAGAACAATGCATTGCGCAGTGGGATCTTATATTATCACTGAGATGCGAGGTATATTCACAAGACCTGGCCAGTCCTATCCTCAAAGTCAGTAAAATGGCTTCCAAAAATTCCAGTCAATATTGGGACCTAAGAAGCTATCCCCACATAATCACACCCCTCAAAGGTGGCTGTGATAATGACGGACTTCTCTAATGCTGAGAGGAAACGCCTTATATTCGCCATAAGTAAACGTTTTGCTCATGTGGGAGAGAAAGAACGGATACATTCCAGTCATTCAAAGCACTTAGCTAAAGCATGGCTGAAGGACAACTAGTTGGAAATTCCACCTGGAATTCTATCCTAGTAGTAGTAGATGTCACAGTCTGGCTGCATCTACAAACTCAGTTGCTATGTTAGAAACAGCTTACATAATAATGGACGCTGCGCTGCCAATCCACGACAAGACTGAAGTGGGATTGCGTGATATTTCAAACTATAGAGCAACTAAGGAGAGAACGCTGTCAATTCTCGCAACAAATCAGAAAACAGGCGAACGGACTGAGAAAATCTCAACCGACAAGTGCACTTCTGAAATCTATGGTAGTGACTACAGAAATGCGTCTAGGAAATATAATGGGAAAATGCTACCATCTGCAAACACAAGAGGCTTATCGGAAAGGTAGACCCTGTGTCCAACGCTAACCAAATCTGCAATAGTAGGTTTTAGTCTTAACAAGTCTGCAGTGGCTGCTAGCACAGTTCACCCGGAAGTGATTGTATTTGCTCCGGTGCTGGTCAAAAATTTTAACCCAGTTCCAAATGCCAGGATTACTGTTGGAGAACGTTGTTCAGCTAATACTCTCACAGGATTATCATTCTCCTGTGGCGAAGGGAAGGATGAAGTTCTGATGAAGATGGAAGGTGAGAGATACATGGAATACAACCATTCTCTCTACGCCTCATCTGGAAGTTGGCTTAATTGCAAAGCCATTACTTCACTTAATGAATCTCTATGGTCAATTCATACAGTACGAGATGTTGTGACTCAGAGAGATCATTTATCACAAACAGGAAATATAGCAATGGATGTCAGCAGTGAGGCACTGTCAGAAGTAAATAGAAGAGCAGTTCACAGATGAGTGGAGTCAGG
Source organism: Cepaea hortensis (assembly GCA_963921405.1). NCBI lineage: Eukaryota > Metazoa > Mollusca > Gastropoda > Stylommatophora > Helicidae > Cepaea > Cepaea hortensis. The sequence goes on from OY992876.1 coordinate 203,966,549, forward strand.
ACTCTTGATGCTCCCAGTGACTTAAAGGAACTTAATGCAGGGCTAACTTCATGGTCTTTGCGGTTGTCACCAAATTCATCAACAGATGCAATGTTGGGGCAGTTTTTTTAAAAAGAAAAATCACTTAGTTCCAAATGTACTACTCTAGTAGGGTAAAGGGAGACAGGGAGTAATTGACAAAACCACCTGAGGGATCTGGGAACTGTGGATTTCTGAGATTATCTGTCATACCTATGAAAGATTTAAGAGAGGGGCCATGTAACATGATGGATCAGAACCCCACATTCCCAGCCCGACACATTCATAAAAATACTTTCGATTTGAGCGGCGTTTCCAAATAGAAGGGCTATTCTTGGAATAGTATGTTCCAGAACGAGTTAGGGGAGGACAGCGGTATGCGCTTGCTTTTTCATTGGCTAATAAGTAATGAGCCCACGCTATTCCTGGGCCACATTTTAA